>JAWNLL010000233.1:1200000-1620665 GCA_035042425.1 Drosophila flavopinicola
ACATTTCGTGTATAAATACAAATGCAACTGGAGTTCAATTATTATTCAAATCACGGACTTCAACAGAAGGAGTACACAGCGTCCACAGCTCAGTCTCAATTACAAACCCTCATAATCAGTAAAATGGCATTCAAGGTAAAGTTTAACAATGATTGTTCCTATACTCAATCCTACTACATCCTTAATTTTCTGCAGTTCCTCGCTCTGGTGTCCCTTATCGCTGCCGTCTCGGCTGGACTTATTCCCGTAGAGCACCATGAGCAGCCCCAACTTTACCACGCTGCGGTGCCCCAGCAGCAGCATGTGATCTACCAAAAGCCGCATGACATCCACGCACATGCCCACGCCCACGAAGTGTATCCCGATGATCCCCATCCCAAGTACAATTTCTCCTATGATGTGCAGGATGCTGTGTCTGGCGACTCCAAGAGCCAGGTGGAGTCCCGTGACGGCGATGTGGTGCAGGGCGAGTACTCCTTGGACGATGCTGATGGTTTCCGCCGCACCGTGAAGTACACCGCCGACTCCGTCAACGGTTTCAATGCCGTCGTCCATCGCGAGCCCCTGTCGCACACACACCACAAACTGGTGGCTGCCGCTCCCGTGCAGTATCACCATGCGGCACCCACGGCTGTGCTGAAGGCACCTGTGTCTTATGCTGCACCCGCCTATGTTGCTCCTACCTATGCGGCCCCCGCTCTTACCTACAACGTCCACCACGAGCACGAGCCCCAGCACCAGCAACACCACGAGCAGTATGCCACCTATGAGACTCCTGCTCCAGCCACTCATGATGCCCATGATTACTACCATCATTAGAGCTGCGACGGGCTCCGACGAAAATTCAATTGCATCCTCCATTCCACGATTTCATTGCTAAGCATAATTAGATCTATAAGCTCTGTTGAATAGTTATATTGTAAATATTTTAATAAATGTTTTTAATGCATCAATATTATGTGATTAAGGTCATGTGTAGGGTAAGAGTTCCAAATTTTTCTAAATTGAATTGCTTTCAGGAAGACATTAGTTAGTCATGGTCTATATAAAACAAGTATGAGTGCTCTAGTCGGGAGTGCCCGACTACGAGATACCCTGAACCCAGTCCGTACAATCATTTATACTAATCTAAACACACACATGCTGCAGTACAAGCAGTGCAAGCCGTTAAAGCAGTTAGCTTGCTTTTCGCTGAGCCCCATACAATGGAAAGTTAAATCTCAAATAACTTCTGTGTTTATTGTCCGATCTACTGAAATTTTTGGGACATACAATTGTCAATAACAATACAAAAAATTTCAAAACAAATTGCAGGGTCGTACCTTCAAGTTTTACAACTTTTGGGGGGATTGGGGGTGGTATCCAAAAAGTGAAATATTTGTTACATGTGTATGCTATTCGAGATTATGCAAGCCAAATTTGGGGTCTCTAGCTCTTATATCTTTGAAGTTATGCCCAAAAACGCTAGTATAAAAACGAAATTGATCGATAAGTTTTGAATGCGACGAGTTATCGATCAAATGAAATAAACTTGATCTGTCCCGGGATTAAGAGAACTTATATTCCAAATATGAAGTCTCTAGCTCAGACGGACAGACAGACAGACGGACATGGCTAAATCGACTCGGCTATTGATAATGACCAAGAATATATATACTTTATATGGTCGGAGATGCTTCCTTATGCCTGTTACATACTTTTGCACAAAACCATAATACCCTTTTTACCCATTTTTAATGGGTTCAGGGTATAAAAAATAAAAGATAAGCTGGAGATAAGAACAGTAAATGAACCAAAATCGTACTTTCGTTTTTGTAACGATTCTGCTACTTATCGATTATACATATATATCGATTACAGAGACACATGGTGTTGAACACTAAATATTCAAAGTCCGACTTGAAATACCAGGCCAAGGCCTTGATAGTCCATAGAAATGCCTTTCAAAAGTCCCATATCTTTGTCAAAACCGATCCGATTTTCATTCCCAAGACAGTTTTGATCAAGGCTTGGTATCTTTAATAGTTCTGCACTTAAACATTAACATAAACATTCAAACACTTGCCAAAATATTACTTCGATATTCCATAGAAATGCATATCAAACACCCTAAAACTTCCAGAACTTTGTCAAAACTGATAATATTTTCGTTCCCGAGGCAGTTTTGAACATGGTTCGGCTTCTGCATTTCTGCAGATTTCCGATTTTGATTTCCATGACTTGCAAGTTCCTAGAAATGCCCTCCAATGATTTAAAGCTCCCATAACTGTCCAAAATATTTTTATGTTTTCGATCCTGAGGTAGAGCTGATCAGGGTTGAGATCTTAATTAATTCTGATGCTGTTAAATAATGTTGCTTCATAATGTATTTCCTTAAAATTAAAAGGTACAAAACTTTATCAAATTGTGATTAAAATAGTGTGTACTCCTGATTAGCATTAAGCATTAGAAGCCAACAATCAGAGCAAACTGTGTATGTAATTTATATAGTTTAGCTCTATATGTGTATGTTTATTTCGCATTTGAGCTAACCGGTTTGGCATGCCAAAAGTATCCGGTAGCAACAATGGCAGTTTTTGCAATTGTAATGTCGCGCACACAAATTGAATGTCAAATAGCTGCGGGCAGATTTCGCGTACTGCGTACTCGAGTTCGATGGTAAGGTAAGGTGGATCGGAGTCCGGAACCTCGACGGTACATGCGTCCATGAGCATGAGCATGAGCATGAGCAATGGTATGTCCAATTGCCAGACAAGACCCAATTTGCTCCACATTCCTCGCACTATTGCGTTCGCCCTGCACTCAATACTCTGTTCGGGCCCTCTCTGCTCGGCTCGGCTCGGCTCGGCCTTTCGCTCCCCTTTGTCTCCACTAGAGCTTGTGTTGTGTGTAATTTGCCTAATAACAATGAGCAGCCCGCAGCAAACGCACAACCTCGGGCATGCACTTGCCCATTTGTCCATTTGCCCATTGGCCCAAATGCCGTTTGCTCTATAAAAACAGCAGACTGCTCTATTTCAAATCATACTGCAGACTTCGCTTCATCAGACAGCACACGCTTTCAGTCACACACCAAGCTCTTCAAAATGGCATTCAAGGTATGCTTATCTGGAGTTCCCTACTAACGAACAGCTGCAGTAGTCATTCCTTTACTCCTTTCTAGTTCATCGCACTCTTCGCTCTCGTCGCTGCCGCCAGTGCCGGCCTCCTGCCCGCCACTCAGGTCTACCATGCCGCCCCCGCTGTGGCCACCTATGCCCACGCGGCGCCCGTGGCCCAGCACGTGATCACCAAGGCTGCCGAGGAATACGATCCCCATCCCCAGTACAAGTTCGCCTACGATGTGCAGGATGCCCTCTCCGGCGACTCCAAGAGCCAGGTGGAGGAGCGCGATGGTGATGTCGTCCGTGGCGAGTACTCCCTGATCGATGCCGATGGCTACAAGCGCACCGTCCAGTACACCGCCGATCCCATCAACGGCTTCAACGCTGTGGTCAACCGTGAGCCCCTCAACATTGTGAAGACCGTTGCTGCCGCTCCCGTTGCCCACTACGCTGCTCCCGCTGTGGCTCACTATGCTGCCCCGGCTGTGGTCAAGACTGTGGCTCCAGTTGCCCACTATGCTGCGCCCGCTGCTCACTATGCCAGCTATGCCGCCCCAGCTGTTGTGAAGACCGTCGCTCCGGCTTACTCCACCTATGCCGCCCCCTCCGTCCATGTGGCCCATCACTACTAAATGCCATTTTGTTATATGTGTTGACTGAAACTGATTGCAATCAGACTTGCCAAGCTTAAATAAATTTTAAATCGTTTACCTTTACATAATATTTGCGATAAATGGTTTTATGTCTCTCGTTGAGAAATTTATAGTATTGGCATGACTAGTTACGTCTTCTTTGCCGGTACGCTTAGACTACATATTTTCCTTCTTATTGATTGATATTCTGGCTAAGATTTTCAATTATGCCCATTGCGTATACGGGCCAAATCGAAATTTTATTTGGGGAACTCACTGATCTAACAGACTTTCACTTTCAGCTGAACTCAATTTACTTATTTGTTCACAGAAAATACATTACTTTTTCTTAATTAAAAAAATAATAGTTAAAATACAGATTCAATCCCATTACTCAACAATTATGTTGCGAAATATAGCGATAATAGAACTTCTGATCTCTTTGGTCTAGCGTACGTCTGGCCAGTGCCAAACCAGTTACAGCACAATGGAGCGAGTCATGTTTGGAACGGATATAAAAGTGAACAAGTCGGCCACACGGTGTCAAATCAAAATTGACTTTGTCAAAAGATTAACCGGCATCAAACTGGGTAATAAATCCGTTTTAAGACTGACTATAACGATTTGATATGTTGACTAAGATGAAAGTTGAAATCAAAGAGATCTGCACACAAAGAAGCACAAAAATAGATACATTGTTTGTGAATGGGAATTGCAAACTTTAATGGAGAGTGTAACAAACGTCGCCATAATTGAAATCATTACTCGACTTTGGAATTTCAATGTCGCACCAAACTCAGTTGGCAACAGTTTCGGCTAAAGTAATTCAATGGGGCGTGTTGGCATAATCGGCTAATGATATTTGGAGCACAGCTCTAATAAGCGTATCCCGTTTGAAATTTAAAATTTGTTTTTTTTTTAACCACTTTAACATTTATTCTTCCATATTAAACTAAGTATAACAAATCAGTAAGACAGATAACAGAGTTAATGATGGTAGGCAACAGCTGGGGCGGCATAGCTGGCATAGTGAGCAGCGGGCGCGGCATAGTGGGCAACTGGAGCCACAGTCTTGACCACAGCCGGGGCAGCATAGTGAGCCACAGCGGGGGCAGCATAGTGGGCAACGGGGGCGGCAATTGTCTTCACAACGGGAGCAACGGCAACGGCCTTGACCAGGGGTTCACGGTTGACCACAGCGTTGAAGCCGTTGATGGGATCGGCGGTGTACTGGACGGTGCGCTTGTAGCCATCGGCATCGATCAGGGAGTACTCGCCACGGACGACATCACCATCGCGCTCCTCCACCTGGCTCTTGGAGTCCCCGGAGAGTGCATCCTGCACATCGTAGGCGAACTTGTACTGGGGATGGGGATCGTATTCCTCGGCAGCCTTGGTGATCACGTGCTGGGTCACGGGCGCCGCGTGGGCATAGGTGGCCACAGCGGGGGCGGCATGGTAGACCTGAGTGGCGGGCAGGAGGCCGGCACTGGCGGCAGCGACGAGAGCGAAGAGTGCGATGAACTAAGGAGGATAAAAAAAGGGCAAAATATGAGCTCGAAAATTCCTAGCAACGAATATCTTGAAGACATACCTTGAATGCCATTTCGATTTACTTGTTTTGGGCTACTGTTGAGAGCTGAGAGAGAATTGAACTGTGACTGCTGCTGCTGCTAGCTGTGGGTTTATATAGAGCGACCCACTTCCAACCTGCCGAATGGGAACTGCGTCTTCGTAGCCGAAGTTGGGTAATTAGTGCAATTCACTTATGCTAAATATGTGTGGAAAATGTAGCATTGAGTCCGAATATGAGTATACATATGTTGTATACATATGCATATTATGTATGTGTTGTGTGTTGTCATCTAAATAAACTGAATTTATTGCGGGTGCCGAAACTGGTTTCGGTTGTGAGTCTGCACAAAGATGACTCAAGTGTTTTACAATGCAATCTCCACGACTAATTGACATATTACAAGTATTAAATGAACATTAATATCAATATACGAAATATAACTTAATCAAAGCATTTAAATCTCGACTATAACATCTATATCTATAGAATTCATGTCAATTTCTTTTTATAATCTTTACATATACATATATACTTTTGATAAACTCTATTTAATCGATTTAATATTACATATATGTTAATTCAACTTAAGCATAATAATTTTTAATTATAAATCAATTCGCATATATTTTGAAATCGAAATATAATGAATTTGTGCAATAACTGTAAACAGTAAGAAGCATGGGTAATGAGGAGCATATATAAATTATATGCAGTATGGGTTTTTGAATCAATATTCCAATTTAAACCAGTGGTCGACCTGGAGAACTGAAGAACGTACGTGACAATAATACGTGACTAGTTTGGACTCCGTACACCCACAATGCATTTTCCATACTAACAACAGCGTGGGACATCGAAGCGCCAAAAATGAATTCCAATTAGGTGTCATCAATGTCACCAAGTCGACTATATAACATTATGGCCAACACTTGGTCAGACATTCAGTGTTCAGCTTCAGCTTAGGACAGCACCGAGTAACTCTTCAATCATATCCAACGAAATGGCTTACAAGGTAGATAAGCAGCTTTTCAGCTTTGAGGATTACGCCAGGATACTAAACGCCATCATCCTCACCATTTACAGATCGTATTCGCATTGGCTATGCTCGCCGTTGCCCAGGCGGCAGTGCTGAGAACTGTGGCACCCGGTGCGGTGGCACCCGCACCCGTTCTGGCCAGGACCGTTGAGCTGGAGGAGGTTGATCCACATCCACAGTACTCGTACAGCTACGACGTCCAGGACACCCTCTCCGGCGACTCCAAGAGCCAGGTGGAGGAGCGTGACGGCGATGTGGTCCGCGGCGAGTACTCCCTGATCGATGCCGATGGCTTCAGACGCACCGTTACCTACACCGCCGATTCCATCAACGGCTTCAATGCTGTTGTGCGCCGTGAACCCCTCGTTGCCGTCGCTGAGCCTCTGGTGAAGGCTGCTCCCGTTGCCGTTGCCGCGCCCCTCGTCCGCTCTGCGCCAGTTGCCGTTGCAGCGCCCATTGTCAGATCGGTCTCTGCTCCTCTTCTGAGAGCTGCTCCGGAACCGATCCTGAGAACCGCCGCCATTGCTGCTCCTCTGCGATACACAGCGCCAGCTTATGCTGTCAGGAACTTGTAGACTTGTTGATAATTTGACTGGATTTGAATTGATGTCCTTATTATGGTGTGAAAGTAAATGTAATGGCTTTATAAAATTATTGCTGGTTTTATTGATTAGTAGAGGAACTAAAGTTGCAATAACTTGGATAATAGTTACAGGGGAAATTATTAAAAGTTTCGTGTCCGACACGTTTTAAGAAATGGAAGGCAAGAATAGCTTTGATATAATGAAAAAGTAGCTGATGAAAATAGTTCTATACACATATTTTAATTTTCTTTCGTATAGATGCTGTTGATTAATTAATATCAATTATTGAAGCATATGCCACCCACTGTGTAAGGCCACTCAATCCAATAAAGCTTTAAGTACATGCATTTAATGCGATATTGCCTTCAAGGTGAAATTGTGAAAGCGTTAACGCGTTAAAGACACAAATTGCCAGTGGTCAAACAGCAGCAGTGGGTGAAGGTGTGGTTGTATGATTGTGTGGTTGTGTATTGGACACCACTTACCTATGACACTAATCTGCACACATTTACATGTAGCAGATATTGCATAAACACAATAAGGTATCTATTTATATTATATATTCGTAATTACCTCGTTCGCAGTCGAAAAATCAACAAAAATAAATACAAGTGACAAAAAATGAGTTGTACATAAGCGTAAAAAATAATAATTATTATATCAATTCGCGAGTTACAGTTCGAGTATAAAACCCAGTGCTCTGGCGTCTGCAAATCATTCCACAGCTTCTCTGCTTTCGTATCACTCTACGGATATTCGCCAAGCCTTCCAAGCTCACTCGCCATGGCCTTCCAGGTAAGCGCTGCAGCTCAAAGCGAATTCACCGGGTCCTTTATTGTAGATACTCATGCACTTACAGTATCTTGCCATCCTTGCGCTCGTTGCCGCAGTCAGCGCCGGAGTTCTGCCCGTCCAGCAGGTGTATCACGGTGCACCCGCTCCAGCTGTCGCCTATGCCCATGCCCCAGTGGCTGTGGCCCATGCTCAGCCCGTGCTGGCCAAGCACGACGATGAGTACGATCCCCATCCCCAGTACAAGTTCGCCTACGATGTGCAGGATGCCCTCTCCGGCGACTCCAAGAGCCAGGTGGAGGAGCGCGACGGCGATGTGGTCCGTGGCGAGTACTCGCTGATCGATGCCGATGGCTACAAGCGCACCGTCCAGTACACCTCTGATCCCGAGAATGGTTTCAACGCTGTTGTCAACCGTGTGCCCATCGAGCATGTGAAGACCGTGGTCAAGACTGTGGCTGCCCCCATTGCTGTGGCTGCCGCACCACTGCCCGTTGCCTACCATCAGCACCACTAAGTTGGCCAAACCTCAGCCATTCGATTTTGTTGAAAGCCATGTTTATGTGCTTAAATTGAATAAATTGTTGCATATTTCTAAGCCTATATACAACGAGTTTCTAATATTACAAAATTCTAATATTAATTAACTCACATCTTACAGGCAATCAATAGCTGACGTCTCGGAAAACTCAAGGACAGTAAGAAGTATTTTCCAAGAAATGATCCGCACTTGCACCAATCAAAATAGATAGTAAATTTCAGATAAATCTTATATAATACAGGCCCCAGCCTCATCTCAACATTTGCTTTGGAATATTCCCCAGCTAAACCTCCAAATCACGTACCCAACACCAATTTACATCTCAATTATGGAGAGGCACTACCTTGATACACTAGCTACGACTATATACTTTAAATCAATTTCACTGACAGCACTGGCTCAGATTGCACGCTTCCAACTCATTACAGCAAATTGAGCAGCCCACATTTACCATCTGCCTGGTGGTGCCATTTACATTTACACCAATCACCGCAAATTGATGCGTATTGATGCATGTAAGTAATGCACATGCGATCCGCATACTCAAAATACAATACGACTGCCAGCCAAACAAGTTAAGGTCAGAGCTTTGTTTTGGGCCTTTCGCCAACTGCAGCAACGAATGTGTGTGTTTCAGAATGATTTACGTGCTGATATTGTCTTAAATCGCTGCCATTGTCTTATCGTCAAGATAACAGCCACCAGATAGCGTCAGGTCGCAGCTCTTGGACTTTTACCTTAGCATCTGTTCCACACTCACACACACGCCCAACTATGCCAAGGCATGGGCCGCCTGTTTGTCCTCCACATGCAGCTGGCGACAAGCGACAGCGAGTGTTAAGGTCAAAGTCAGGTTTTATGGTTAATTACCTCGTGTGCAGCTACCCGATGACATGTTCGTGTCTCTCGGCCCGTTACCATGTTTCAGCCTGAAGTACGAGTACGAGTACGAGTACTTACAGCAGCAAAAAGCAGCCGAATATTTCGGCTACCAATTACAGTTAGTGTAACAAACCGTTGCTTTACACCGCATAGCCCCAGTCGAGGTGGCCGTTCGGTCTGTCCGTGTACCTGGCCCATAAAACCACAAGGCGATTACAACAAAGCGCGTTGAAACCAACACGGCAAGTAAACTTGAAGCGTGTTTGCACTGCGTAAACAAATTCACATCTAAGTTATGCCAAAAATACATAATTGAATAAATTTAAAAAATATAAAAACTTTATTTTAAAATCAAAAATAGAAAATTTCAAAAATCTGATTAAAAGTTATTGTAATCATTTAAAATTCAAATATGTATTTCAAACACAATTTTATTATTTGTTATGTTTTTTGCTTACATATTTTAAAGCAAATAGTAATTCGATTTATTATAATCAATTCCCTGGCATTTTTAACATAATTTTAAATTAATGATCCGCCAAATGCCAAGCAGTTGGCCAAAGTTACTAGCAAGTGAACATTATTTTGGCGTCTCGACTTTACCGTTTAAGCCGCATGCCGCGTTCTCGGCCAACATAAATTGATTTTTTTGGGTTTCTCACGTAGCTGTTGTCGTGAATCATGTGAATGTTTACATTTACACCACATCATTTTGTTTTCGCGGCTTATTTTGTAGCTTTTGCTTTCAGTTGGTTCTTTGATCCGCGCTTAATGGCTCTTTAAATTGGATCATTACCGGCGACGACCTTGAAATGCATAGACTCTGACAAGGGAAAGTTAATGTACTTTGTGCATGTAATGATTTTTAATTTCTTTTGGAATATTTTTGGATTTCCATTTCCAGTGATTACAAGTCACAGGAAATTCAACATTAAGCTAAAGAGTTCAGGAAAAACATAGGACAAATGCTTTTTCAAATGTAAGTTAGTGATTTCTGCACAATTATCCCTTTAAACTAATCCAAACTGATATTGAACGGAGCTAACTCCAATAGAGTTACTATGTTTTAAGTTAAGAAACAACGAAATTGTTCTATGACATCACATTCTTTATTCAATAACAACTAAGGGCAATTATCGGGTCGGGCATCACCTATTGATCATCTAGTAGGCGTACGAGATAAGGGGCGAGGCGAACTGCGTCTTGACGAAAGCTGGACCAGCAACCAGAGGAGCGGCCTTCACAATTGGAGCTGGGGCAGCTGCGTAGGCAAAGGGAGCAGCAGCCGCGAAGGGAGCGGCATGGACAACTGGTGCCGGGGCGGCAATGACGGGAGCGGCACGCACAATTGGAGCTGGGGCAGCAACGACGGGAGCAGCAGCGACAGCAGCGACCAGGGGCTCACGGCTCACCACAGCGTTGAAGCCGTTGATGGAATCGGCGGTGTAGTCCACAATGCGACGGTAGCCATCGGCATCGTTCAGCGAGTACTGGCCCTGGACCAGGTCACCATCACGGGTCTCCACCTGGGTCTTGGAGTCGCCGGAGATCGCGTCCTTAACGTCATATCCGTAGGTGTACTGGGGATGGGGATCGTACTCCTCAACCTGGACAGCAGCCAAGGGTGCGGCGACGGGGATGACACCAGCGCTGGCCACGGCGATGCAGGCGGCGAAGAGGATGGTGAACTGCAAGAAGACGGAACACACGTTTTAGTCACTATTCACTTTGGCACACGTCTAAGGACACCAGCTGTTAATCTCTATAATTGGCGTAATTTCTTTTTTTGCTGGGGGGTTGATGGGCAGGTTGGCTTACTTTGAATGCCATTGTTTAGCGTTTGATTGGGTTGCTCTAGATACCGTAATTGGTGTTGAACTGATTTGAACAGAGTCCAACTGGGGCTTTTATACCTCCATTGGGGCGATGTGCCCGAGTTCGTAACCAAATGCGTGCACTTGCGTCACAAAACGCTGGCGACAATACCAAAATACCAAATTCAAAATACCAATACTAAAATACCAGACGAGCAAGACTAGAAGCACCGAACGTGCTGCAGAAGGAGTGGGCACAGAGGCAGAGGCAGAGGCAGGCGGGCGGCCCAAGCACATTATTAGCCAAGGCTGAGCGGGACAAGTGACAAAGGCAACAGCAGCAATGACGATGACAACAACAACGATAAAGGCATAATGCCTTCTTGATTGAATTGGACGCACTCGAGCCGAATTAATATTGGCCTCAGATACTCAGAAGTCGCATACTGAAGCGTCGTGCACTACGAGCCACTAAATCGATGCGATTGCTCATTTGTTTTCGCTTTCGAAAAGCACACACACACGCACACACACGCACACACACACGCACACACGCACACACACGCACACACACAGTTCCATTATGAATAATAACGTATGCAGCGCATGCGCAAATGCATAACAACGGTTTTTCAAATTGACTGCCGTGCACTTGCATGCACACACACTCAAGCACACACACACTCAACACACACACACACACACACACACATTTGTATCTTTACCTGTTCCAAATGGCACCTTTTGTGCCCAACACATGACATGAGCATTAGGCGCTGGCGCTCCATTTGAGCTCTAATTGGATTTGAAATGCTCGGCTTTGTTGCTCGCTCGCCTTCCACCGGCCAACTTCCGACGAGGGAGACACCTAACCTCAAACTTGCATACGATTATTTAATTACGTTACGCCTATTACATTTTGACAGCACACTCTTTAACAGGATTATGTCTCCTTTTTAAATACAAAATTTTATGGTAGATTTTGAAACCAAATTGTTCTCATTTTGAATAGGAAGCTTGGATAGAATCGTATCTATCATAATAGATTGTTTGTAGGAAGTCTTAGCTGATATACTCCAACAGCCTTAGGTACCTAACTATTGTCTATATTTCCTGCAATTTAGTGAAGTATTCAAGTAAAGTTGGAGCCAATGGACTATGCGATACACTGTCCCAAATACAGACGATACAATATGTCTTGAAACCAGTTATGAACTTGCAAAAGTAAAAACATTATGCAAATACAAAGTTCTAAAAAAAATTCAAAAAACTCCAATCTTGAGAACACACTAAAAAACACATTGTTAAATTTACCATGATATCGGGTTTATTTAAAAACAATAACAAAAACAGTTGTTTGAGTATGACATCAGACTTTGTATCTCTCTAGTGTTGGAACACATACGAAACAGTTTGCGGATGAGCAATGTGTATCGGTGATTTCAGCACGTGATGGTGGGTAACAATGGCTGGTGCGGGAGCAGCGTGCACCACATGTGCCACTGGCGCGTGGTGGATCAAAGTGGGTGCGGCATAGCTTCTAACAACCACTGGCTGGACGGGCTGCAACTTGGGCGCGAGTACATTTGCTTTCAGCTGCTTTGCCACCACTGCGACGGGGGCGGTGGCTGTCAGTGGCTCACGTCGCACCACTGCGTTGAAACCACGCTCAGCGTCAACTGTGTAGTCCACAATGCGACGATAGCCATCCGCATCGTTCAGTGAGTATTGGCCCTGCACCAAGTCGCCGTCACGTGTTTCCTGCTGCGACTTGACATCCCCCGTAACAGCGTCCTGGACATCATAGCCAAAGGAGTAGCGGGGATGGTCATCGAAGGTGTCCTCACTGCCTGCCGATCGGATGGGTAGCACTCCAGCACTGGCCAAAGCAACGAATGCGGTCAACAAAAGAACCTATTGCAACAATAACAATAAATAAAATGTTACATTTCGGCACTTTGCACAGTCAAGAAATCTATCATTGTCCTCACCTTGATGAACATAGTGGGCACTGGATGAGAGTATATTAAACGTTTTGTCCTGTCGATCGCTGAACTGACACAAGTGCTCTGCAGATCGGCAGACGCTTTATATAGCCCACTGGCCAGAGGGTAATCGTACACTAACCCAATGCCACAGTTGAGTGCCCCAATACCAGTTACCGTCCTGTGAGCTGCTAAACATGACAAGGTCACATTGGTACCTGCTCAACAGACCTCTAGACCTCCAGACTTGCGCCTAATTGGAGACGATCCCAACGAGTTTATCATCCATCGACAGGTTTTTGGAAACAGTCTGGTCATGTAATTGGCTTGTACATTGAAGCCTCGTGAGCAGATGCTTCTGTCACTGCATCATAATTACAAATGAAGCCCAAAATAATTGCAATTTAAATTACAGAAAAAGCCCTGACGCCAATTTATAGAATTTAGACTGTTACATTCTTTTGGTCCACGCGGCTAAAATTAAAAAAACAAGTGGGGAAGGATTATCTTCGGCGTGCCGAAGATTTTATACTCTTTTCGAACCTTAAAGCAATTTTTACTATTTTTCCGTGACTGCTTATTTAATTCGCAGATATTAATGTCGCATACATATACCCCTACATATAAAATAAAATATATAAAGGTATTCATGTAAACAGGGACGTTTCACTATCCGCAGCTCGTGGACGCGTCCCTTAGCATTCATAAGTGCTACCGAATTGAACAATATACAAGTTTCAGTTTTTCCAAAAAGTCAAAACTACATTACATATGTATACTACAATATACATACCAAATTTTGTGCCTGTTGCTCTTATACCTTTCAAGGCTGCTGTCGGAAATTGAATTGTCATAAAACTTAATCTGAACATACGAGAGCTTATATTCAGAATTTGAGATCCATATTTTTTTTCGCGTGGCATTGGTTTTGCCAATGAATTTAAATTTTTCTTTTGAATTATTCTATTAAAGCTACTTTATGTATGAAAAAAAAAATTAGAAACAATTTAGGAAATTGAAAATAAAGGAATTTGACTACAGCTATTATATATTTGAAAAGAAGAATAAGAAAAAATGAAAATAAATGACCAGTCGCCGCTGGTCTTGAACCCAGGACCTCTCGCTCACCAGTTCGCTACTTTACCCACTACGCCACAAGCCGTTTTGATGATCGCTGACAAAATCCCTTGAAGAGCAGACTGTCAAAAGCTTTCTTGTTTTGCTTTGTACTGCTTACACCAAGCAGTTCTAAGAATCGCTGACAAACTCGATTTATACTGAGCTTTTGTTTTTTCGCGTTGGCATTGTTTTTGTTCTAAGCCATTGAAAGCAAATGAATTTGACAACAGTTATTATATATTTGAAAAGAAGAATAAGAAAAATGAAAATAAATGACCAGTCGCCGCTGGTCTTGAACCCAGGACCTCTCGCTCACCAGTTCGCAACTTTACCCCTTACGCCACAAGCCGTTTTGATGATCGCTGACAAAATTGCTTGAAGAGCCGACTGTTACAAATTTCCTTGTTTTGTTTTCCTGCAACCTGCAGCAACTCGCGTTTGTCAGCATTTGTTTTTTGCGTGGCATTGTTTTTGTTCTAAGCCATTGGAAGCAAATTAATTTGATTACAGTTATATATTTGAAAGGAAGAAAAAGAAAAAAGTATTAAATTAATAATCAGTCGCCGCCTAGACTCGAGCTTGCGAGACCTTGCGAAACTTGCGTTCGGTGGCTCTTTACGCCTTACGGTAAACAGTTTTTATGATCGGTGACAATACCTGAAGAACTGAGGGACTAGTTTGCATACATACAGACAGACAGACAGACAGACAGACAGACAGACAGACGGACATGGCTAGATCAATTTGTTTTGTTTTTATAAGCATATTGGCAGTAACTTTTGGGGGTTAAAAGAATTAAAAAATGAAAAATTTCTTGATTTTATAGAAAGTTTTGCGAATCATGAGTACTCATGACAGTATGCAACATATTTTTGATCAGAAAACCTCCCAAGTCTTGCTTGATCCAATATCTGCTGATGCTGCTAAATTTACGATGTTAATATTGCTGACAATCTACAAATATGCACATATTAAACAAGAAAACTTCCACTGTAAATATATTATGCAGATTTCGAAGCTCCAACGCCAGATTCAATTATTTGTTATTGTGTGCCTAAAAGTATGCTTTATAATATGTAATTGCTTATTGTTCCCTATAGATGGCGTTAAAAGAAAACAGCAGCTGCGTACACATTTGAGTTGAATAAAAAATGTGGAAAAAGGACAGATGTCGAGCGTAATTGACTAGAAGATACCACGTAACAATTATATATCGTATCGTATCGTATCGTATCTGGTGAGTGCCGCAGATATGCAGTTATATATTAGTATCAATACGTTACTTCAAATAGGAACTAGGTTACACGGTATCTGCTAGTTGAGTATATGCAGACTTCGCTCATCTCAGCTAATAATGAAGAAATAAACTGTAAGCGTCTTTTCTACATGTGTTTCTGGTTTCAAATTTTGCAAAACAAAATGTGTAAAAGTCCAAAGCATTTACTCGGTTTTTCTAACCACTTTCAATTGTGAACAATCTTATCAAATTCAAATTGTAACATAAATATATGTGTAAAACTTTATTATTACACGCATATAACAACTTTGTTATACTTTGGCTTTTCTTTTAGCACTTACTTTACTGCGAATTTGTTTATACTTCTGTCCATAATGTTTAATTTCTAATACTAATACATAAATATATGTGTAAAACTTTATTATTACACGCATATAAGAACTTTGTTATATTTTGGCTTTTCTTTTAGCACTTACTTTACTGCGATTTTGTTTATGCTTCTGTCTATAATGTTTCATTTCTAATACTTTTCACAGCACTTACCTATTTCATATTCATCACCATATTGGCAGCATTTGTATAGCCGCTAATTCAATTTGTATAACAACACGTTCTTTTTGTCCTCGGTTAGCATCTGTACAAATTGGGCAACTGATGATTTAACTACAGCATAAGAACACATGGGATTTCATTTCCATTGCTTCCATGCAGCTGTCTCAACACTCGCTTTTCCTCTAGCTGGGCAAACAGGGGTTGCTCTGGAACCCAATCGCTGTCTGTACTACACCGTCTGCATTCCCATTGGCTCGTTTCACTTCAGCAGCGGATAAGAGGTGTTGCTCTAGTTGTCCCGCTCTAACTTTATCCGCGTGCAAAATGAAAGAAACTCGAGACTTGCCTTCCCATTAAAGTTGCTGGCATTATTTGTAGCGGGATGGCTTTGCATAAATTTGCATAACAATCAGCCAAGGTCATTTGTGTGTTTATTGGCATTGTAAACACTGTTATAACCAAATAGATTTATTTAGTGGCATATAGTAAGATAGGCACTCATAGATAAGCTCATAATAATATAAATATAATTTGCGCTTTACAGCGAGTGATAAAACTATTTGTCATTTGTAGAATTCGCTGTCTATGGCGAATATAATTCGATAAACAACCATTTTGCAATCTGAGATAAGATAGCGTAACTCATATACTATGCTTATACTATTCAAGTCTTCTTGAGTATCAAATGTATTCAATATAGACTATTTGAAAGGCATTTACTACTATATATACTACCCTAAATACTACTATTCATTTATATATCACTTTTTTTATGATGGTTACAGATATACTGAGCCATCGAAGCTATATTCTTGAATTGAATAGACATAAAAAAGAAGTTACAATTGCAATGATATGATGAGTTAGCCCAATATACATTTTAGAACCTATCAAGGAAAGAATTCTTTGTCCTAGGGCGAAACTCGTATTCGCCAAAGAGATCAGTGAGTTGGTCATATCCAATATAATGTGATGGAATTCACCATTGGCATTATGAAAAGAGATATTTACTCTTGTATAAAATAATACTTGTAATCAATACACCCTGCTATAAAAAGGAACAAGTAAATGTCCTGCACTAAACATATTCGAAATTCAGACATATGCGAAGACTAACAGAGCATTTCCGTAGTAGGTTAAGAGTACCGTTCCTAAATATTCACCTATTTATTTTCTAATACAACAAATATTTGGATATATCTATCAATCATGAAGAAGAGACATGTATATTTGTGCATACAGAAAATGCTCTTTGCTGCATTTTAAAACGATTTACTTGTGATGAATTTATGACCCAGTTAAATATTCTGACCATTAATAAGCTTAAAATCATATTAATAAAAAATACAATGAGAGCGTCTAGCCATCTTGTAATTACCCATTCAATTAGAATAGGCTCAGTTGGAGTCCAGTGAACATTTTGGCGACAGCGATGCAACAGGCAGGCGGGTACAGTAAGACCTGATAAGTGCGTACAGTTAATTAATCATTACAGAATTGACAAACGAAACACAAATGTCAAAAGCTGCACAAAAAATGGCACAGATATCGATTTACCCAAAAACATAAAAGCAAACTACAAAAGACCGCCAATACGACGGACTCGTACTCGTACTCGGACTCGCACTCGGACTCCAACTCGGAGCTGTGACAGTCGGCGCCAGGCAATCCATCAATTTGTGCAGCGCCAATTACGCCTGTTACTGTTACTCGTCACGTCTCCAACCCGGTCGGATACGGGCAGCTGCCGCTGGGAGTTACAACAACTTTCAAAGTCGCTTTGTAACGAGGTGTCAGCCACATGGCTGGCGCCCCCCATCCACATCCCCAACCCCAACCCCAACCCCAACCCCATCCACTCATTGGCGTCATTGGTGTGGTCACTTTTTTTGGAGCAATTGTAATGGGCTTAGACCAAACATCAGTCTATTGTCGCCTTCTAAAGTACCCATCAAATCCATATGTCATACTTCCGACGGCGTCAATAGCACTTACAGACATTACCGATTTGACGTACAAAGGTGTGACCAGTGTGCCAACATTCCAATCAAATACTTATATATTTACATACCGTTATAAGTCCTAAGACTCTAAAAAGCAACAGGATAAAACACATATTGACATTAAAGCTTCGAGCAACATAAAATAAACGAGTGGGGAAGGATTATCTTCGGCTTGCCGAAGACCTTATACTGTTTTCGAGTCTATGGATGGTTCTAACTAGCTTATATAACAAGAGTATGTAAATCAATTACGTCTTCACTACACTAAAAATGCCCTTTGAATACTTTAAGCTGTCATAACTTTGCCGAAACTGAACCGATTTTGAAGTTACAGGCCAATTGGTTCATGGTTTCTCCTCCTATTTTGTTCAACATTAAGGTTTTTATCAATATTTGAAAATTTCATAATGGTTCATGGTTCATTTTGCGGCCTAAACACAGGCAAAAATTGACAAAACAAGTAAGAGTGCTCTAGTCGGGAGTGCCCGACTAGGAGATACCCTGAACCCAGTCTTCACATTCATTCATACTTATCTAAGCACACACATGCTGCAGTACAAGCAGTGCAAGCGGTTTAAGCAGTTAGCTTGCTTTTTCGCTGAGCCCCACACAATGGAAAGTTAAATCTTAAATAACTTCTGTGTTTATTGTCCGATCTTATTGGAATTTTTGGGGCAAATAATTGTCAATAATATGTGTGACCAAACCAAATTGCAAAAAGGCGTTTATTGAACTTTTGGGGGGTTTGGGGGGTGGTATCCAAAAAGTGAAACATTTATAATATGTGTATGATATTCGAGATTATACATGCCCAATTTGGGGCCTCTAGCTCTTATAACTTTGAAGTTATGTCCCAAAAACGCTAGTCTGAAATCGAAATTTATCTATAACTTTTAAACGGTACGAATTATCGATAAAATGAAATAAACTTGATCTGTCCCGGGATTACGAGAACTTATATTCCAAATATGAAGTCTCTAGCTCTTGTAGTCTCTGATATCCATGTGTTCATACAGACAGACGGACAGACAGACGGACAGACAGACAGACATTGCTAGATCGACTCGGCTGTTGATACTGATCAATAATATATATACTTTATATGGTCGGAGATGCTTCCTTATGCCTGTTACATGCTTTTGCACAACTTCATTATACCCTTTTTACCCATTTTTAATGGGTTCGGGGTATAAAAATTAGCTTGTAAAATTTATTTATTATTTAGCACTTTATACTGACAAAATATTTAAAATTTTTAAGTTTTAGCATACTAAAGGTAAATTTTGGGTGTCTCCGACACTTCCGACACAAGTTTCAGGACGTAATGAATATACTATTTTCTTCGAAAATAGTATGAATATATATTTAAGTCAAAATAACGAAATGAAGTAATGGAAGAAGATGCCATTTAGATACGTCAAGTATATACATATATATATGTATATATATATATACATGCATGTACTTATCTACATAAGAAAGAGATGTTATCGTAACTCATGATTACCTCAAAGTAATGATGACTTAACTATTTATCGTAAGTTCCCCTATACTAAGAATATGTGTAGTATGATAAAATCCTTTACCTAAGACCTCACGGTCTTACTAGTTAGCTAGTTAGAACATTGGGGAAGACAGCTTTGTTCCTTAACTTGACTAACTTCACAGGATTGCTTTCTGTTGCTGAATTCCAAAAAATTAAATATCGCCATAGAAATTTCTTCACATTCTATATTAGTTATAATATC
The DNA here is from genome assembly GCA_035042425.1 of Drosophila flavopinicola. Lineage (NCBI taxonomy): Eukaryota > Metazoa > Arthropoda > Insecta > Diptera > Drosophilidae > Drosophila > Drosophila flavopinicola. The sequence goes on from JAWNLL010000233.1 coordinate 1,219,606, forward strand.
CTCCCTGTTTGGCTTACACATTTTCCTAACATAAATGGCACAACATTGTGTACATTCTGAACGCCCATAATATTTAACACACCATTTTGAAGCTAGATGAAAGATAAATGAGATTTTATTCTAATATAATATAAATATATAGAATGGTATATTTTTACTAATCTCTGAGCACTAAACTAAGGCTAATCACTTTCCTTGCTTATCTTGCAAGCTCAATTTCGTTTTTGCATATTAAATCAATGTTTACTTAAATCAATAACCCTATATGACCTACATTGTCAGTAGATAGTGCTTACTTATCTAAGTATTAATAATGTGTATTATTAAAAAGCCAAAAATATGCCCAATATATCTAGTATAGGTACATATTCAATTAATTATAGAAACTAATGGCCATTGGCATCTAATATATAGTATAACAATCAATATAGTACAAGTCTACATATTTCGTATGTTTTGTAAGGCCCAATTCCTTCTGAAATGAAGATAACATAATAAAGACATCGAAACGTGCGCTTATGAAGGTGGAATAAAACCACTTGCTATGTGGAGAATAGTGGAGGAGTAGTTGAGAGCGGGAACGGTTGGAAGCTGAAAATAAAAACACACACATCCTGTTACTATTAATTGCTGCTGTCCGAAAATATAACAAATCACCTTGGAGCGCTGGGCAAAGACCCAAAAGGACGAGCCTGTGCAACAACTCAAAGTAAGTTGTTGGCAATGAGAATGGGAATGGGCAGAAGAGGGAAGTGGATTGCGTTTGGGATTGGGATTGGGATTGGGCACGGCCAGCAAACCACCAACTACGAGTACACGACTAAAACTTGTGAAAATGTCAATCAACTTGTACAAAAACCTAAAAGGAGAAAAAACAACGAAGCCAACAACAATATACAAAAGTTTTCCAGACAGAGAGACGGACGACAGACGGCAGGAACAGACAGACGGACAGACAGACAGCCAAAGATGATGCATTGTGCGTGAAAGGTGCAATGCCGGTTCGGAGCATAAAGATATCTGAATGTTGTATCTCTATCTGGGCAGTGTGACAGACTCGTAGGGGGCGCCTACGAATTGCATCCCACTGAGTCAGACTGAAAGTCACAGACGGGACGGGACGGGACGAGACGGCGATTTAAATTCCACAGCAGCCATAGATGGGCCTGTCATATGTGGAAATGATGATGACGATTGACAGCTGCACAGCCGGCACATCCCCGGCGAGCTTCGGTGACCAATTTTGGCCACTACCTGCACTGTCAATTCATTTGGGAGTTGGCCGGTGTAGGTGCGAAAACACAAATAACAAAACGTGCAAAAAGTATCAAAAACTGAAGCAACAACAACAACAACAAAGCTATTCATGCATGTACATATGTATGTGATATATAAAAGTAGATATCTACATATATGTGCGTGTGTAGCTTCCAGTTAAATAAGACATGAAACATGGGCGTAACTCTAATATCAGCATTTGCCCTGGGACCGGCAAAAACTAAATGAAAACAGCAACTGCCAAAACCGGTAATGACTAACCCCCGTACCGGAGTCCACTGATAAGAACTCTTGCCCGCACACCTAACGCATAGCGGGAGCGAGCGAAATGGCACTACTCCAGCTGCCCCTGTCACTGTACCCAGCAGACAACAACAAGCGAGTGCAAGCGAGACGACAGCTCTATGTGTCGGCCCAGGGCGTGGCCTGCTGGCAGTCAGTCGTCTGTGTGTGTTGCTGGGTTGGCTGCTCGGCCAGCAATCAGTCACCACTTGGTTAGCGCGCATGCAGCACGAAGTTCGAGAAGCGGCGCGTGAAAAGAAAGAACAGAAACCGTCGGTACTGCGACTGCTGAAAACTGATACCTTACCCTACCTTAACTGTTATGGCGTGTTTCTTATAACTGTTGATGTTGTGATGTGCCCAAGTGTTTTTTGCAAAATCAAAGAAGAGCGCGTGTTTACTTAAATATACAGATTTGTGCCGAAGCACCGCCTGTGTTTCCACAAACTGTTCTTGGCACACTCGGAAAATTCGTATTTTGCAAAAACGTTAGTTTGTGTTGTAAATCGAAATATTATTGCCTAAAGCACAAACTATAGGGATTTTGATGCAAATATTGCCCAGAATATTTACTCATTTAAATTAATTACTTTTTTTGCTAATTGCGCCCAAGCAGAGACTACTTTCATCAAATAAATATACCTTCAAACAAATACCATTTGATTTTCGACACAACTGCAGGCAATTCACTTCACTTGTTTTAGGCAATACAATATTTTAAGTGCAGTTTGGCTTACAATATGATGGACGTTAGCAGCATGTACGGCAACCATCCGCATCATCATCCACATGCCACGGCCACTGCCTACGATGGCTATGGCAGCAACTACTTTCCCTCCCCGAGCCACCATCACCAGCAGCAGCAGCAGCAACTGCAGCAGCAGCAGCAGCAACAGCAGCAGCAGCAGCAACTGCAGCAGCAAGTGCAACAGCAACACCAGCAGCTGGCCTACAATGGCTACGACAGCAATTCGCCCAGCTACTATCAGCAGCAGCAGCAACTAACGCCGCCTCCGCCACAGCTCCAGCTGCAACATTCACTTGCCCAGCAACAGCAGCAGCAGCAGCAGCAACTCTATCCGCACTCGCATCTGTTTAGTCCCAGCGCGGCGGAGTACGGCATAACCACCACTGCGACGGGAGCGGCATCCAACAATACTCCGCTGCATCCCACCAGCCACTCGCCGGCCGACTCCTACTATGAGACGGACTCTGTGCACTCCTACTATGCCACTGCCGCGGTGGCAACGGTGCCGCCACCCGCCAACAATTCCCCGGTAACAGCAGCCAATGCGACACAGCAGCAGCAGCAGCAGCAGCAACAGCAGCAGCAGCAGCTGGCAATCGATGCGCATGCGCCCATTATCAGCTCCGAGAACGGCATGATGTACACCAATCTGGACTGCTTGTACTCGCCCAGTGTGGCGCAGCAGGCACAGGCACAGGCTCAGGCGCAGACGCAACCACATGGCTACGGTGGCCAGATCGAGGAGAAGTATGCAGCGGTGCTGCATGCCGGCTACGCTGCACCGCCGCCGGGTCTGCTGCTGGAGGATCCGGATCCCATGATGCAGCTCGCTGCCGGACAGCAACAGTCGCCGCCACAAATGTGGCACCACCATCAGCACATGAGCAGCGGCTATGCGCTGGACGCAGGCATTGCCATGGACTATCCTCACCCCCACTTGCATCATGGTCTTAGTCATGGACATCTGGCCAGTTTGACCAGCAGCGCCCAGCAGGCACAGCAGCAGCAGCAGCAACAGCAACAGCAGCAGCAGCAGCAACAAGCAGTTGGTTCTCAGGTTCAGGCTGTGCCCCAGCATTCGATATCACCCAATGGGGCGGCCAACTGCATGACCATCAACCGGAATCAGCGCGGCGGTGGTGTCACATCGCCTGGTAGCTCCACCTCATCGTCAACAACGTCTGCGTCCGCAGCCAACTCCGCGCACCAAGCGAGCTCACAATCAAAATCACCAAATCACGCCCCCAACATTCCAACATACAAATGGATGCAACTCAAGCGGAATGTTCCCAAGCCACAAGGTAAGTTTGCCCCCAAGCAAAAAACAAACTATAAATATGATATATATGATATCAACAGTTTCAAAAAACTAGAGAGATATGAACATACCAAAATTCGAAATATCTCGTTTGCTTTATAATTGTTTTTCATAATAATATTAACAATCTATATTTTCCTTGAGGTGGTACCCATTTATGTTATTTAAAAAGAACACATATTATATTTGCAAATTGATAAACTAACTTTTTCACTTGGACAATATATGAATGTTTATTTAGTTGGTCAGACTGAACTAACTCTTGCCAAAACCAGATATCAATAGAATTATTACACGAATTGGACTACTCAAAAGAACGGTATTTTCAGTATATTAAAAAGGCCGCTTGATTCTTGTTTTTACACAAAGCAAACTTGTCAATTAGGCCATTAATCATATTGACACATAATATTGGGGCGACTCCAGAATTTACAAAACACCACTCAGATATATTTAAGATAGGTGACCAGAGCCAAGGCAATTATTAAATACTTGTGCTAATTGCCAGTTCAGCTTTCCTATAAGCCCATTAAGCAAAGTCAATTTAAACGCTGCCATCAATAGATCACAGCTAACAAAATGCATATATTAAACCAGTTGGGCAAGACATAGGTGTATATAATATTACATACACTTATGGCCATAACGCATAACGCGAAAGGGTAAAAGCAAAACAAAATGAAATAAAATGCGAAATCAAGAAAACGATGACTTTCAAGACTGATTGACAGTCCAGATAGTATACGCGAGGAGGAAAAGAGCCAAGTGCGTCAGACGTCCAACCGAGGGCATGTCACCTAAAAATAAGAATGTCTCTTCAAATGCCAAAGATTTCGCCTGCCAGTCTCTCATAATTTCTGCCGTTTCTGCCGTTTCAGTCGTTTTTCCCCCTGCCTTGGCATATTTCTTGCATATTTCAGATAATTTTGTCAATGCTGTGCAGTCAGTCAGGTTGTCACTTGTCACGGTGCTGAGAAGTTTTGTATCTTGGAATTAGCCAGCTAAGAGAAATACGCAACGATGATAAACTGAAATGCATGATATATTATTGCCATACAATAAACACAGCTTGTGGCCAAATATATTATATATAGTATTAAAAAGAAATTAAGCCAATGTTCTAAATTTCGGTGCTTACATTGGCAATATTTACTGTACAAAGTAATCATGTTCAAATTATGCATCTAATGAAAGTGATTGATTTGTATCATATCGACTCTGAATGCATTCTTTTGAGCTTCTCTGAACCTGCTGGCCAACATGATGTGACAGCCGCATCTGACTTCCAAAGTTCGAAACTAGTTAAAGCACTTTACCTGCTGCGACAGCATCCCGACTTCGATCAGATATCAGCCAGAGCGCTCCTACCACTTACAGCATGAACCGAACGTAATCCCCTTGCTACACCAATAATCATACAAATATTTGCTTATTAATGCTGAAAAGTGTCATTTACATGCATCGTTTTCAATTAAACGACGCCAGAGATCCCCACGCGCCGCACCCAAAAGCCCTCGCTCGGCTGACGGACCACGGACAGCGGACAGCGGACAATGACGCGTGCAAGTGGAACCAGGTCCAGGTCCAGGTCTGAGCCCAAATCCAAACCGAGCCGAGCAGAGCAGAGCCGGGCGCTTAAACGTCTCGCGAGCAGTCAAACAAACAATTAAAGCGTGCAAGAAGAGAAAAGAAAATGAAAAATCATAATAACATAAAAGATGTATGAAAGAAATGCAGCTTGGAGCGCGAAGCTCAAGAATGAAGCGAACCTACTCATATGGCAGTTGTCGCTGTTGCTGGATGCCGATCTGGAAGTCAAGTTGGCTGTCAGAAAAAATGATTATTTAAATAAAGAGTTCTTGTTTGAGGCCCGCTGCAACCGAACTGTCACTGAGTCCAATCTCAAGACCGGGACGAGAGACGCACTCGAAGTGGGGGTCTCAGTATGGTCTCTCGGTCTCGGTCTCGATCTCGATCTCAGTCTCCGTTTCGGATCTCAGCGTCGGTCTCTGGCTGTGCGCGCACATGCTTGCTCCACTCCATCTGTCATGTCATCCATTTTCAGCCAGGGAAACAGCATAATCAGCAATCATGGTTATAAATGGTAGCATTCGACGTATTGGCATTCACGCACAGCAGAAGCTCGCCAGCAAAATACGTATATGAAATACCAGCATACACTCGCACTCACACTCGCACTCACACTCACACTCACATTCACATTCACATTCAGTGCATTCAATTCAATGATCTCTAATGTGTTAATCAGCATTTTTCAATAACCAGACCATATCACAACCACTGAAAAGGTTGTATGGCGCGGAATGGGGGGGAAAAATGACTGGTAGAAAATGGAAAAGCTCTCCAGCTGCTACCTTTATGGCAATTTGATGTTCGCTAGCCAAGAGATTAATGAACATTTTCCAAGGGATTTGCCAATGACAATTTGGCTAGGAATTTGTCAATCGACAGCAAATTGACACTAGACAGAGAGTTCAAATTCCAGATATGTATCGCTAACACGATGAGTAACTAGCGAACTCACTGAGTACAGCAGCTAATCACTCATATTTATGTCAAAGAATTCAGAATATGTATAATCTATGATAAATGTCTTGCATAAAATAAGTATGTTGAGCAAATACAATGTTATGTAAAACATGTGCTCCATATCTCTAGACACACCCACTTAATAGACTTATATGAAAGCAACTATGCTTTAAGGAATTTAAAACTTAAGACATGACAAAAATATTCTACCTATATCAAATTTGTTTTAAACTGTTGAACATTTTGGATATGCACTTTATTTATTTGACATTTACAAAATAATTATGAATAAATATTTTATACAATTTTGAAAGATCTTAAATACGCACAAAATGTATTTAACATGCTCTTAATGCAATTCAATTTGACATTGCTCCGCCCCTCATGCTCGGGTCCCATTGATTGGGAGTTTTCTCACCCATTTTATGAGTGCACTTATCTTATAGTCGTATAGCCCTAAATCATACTCCGGGTATTTGTTAACGTTTATTGGCCTTTTTATGGGCGCTCATAATTGAAAACTGTCCACCGTCTTGTGGCATAACAATTTAATTACTATCAGCAGTTATAGTCGTGCCTCGTTTGGGTTCGTGTTTTATTGTTTTTTAAACGATCTACCACTTTGTCGAGGCATTTCCCCTTCGGGGGATGGGGATGGGGATGGGAGAGTGGAGAGGGGAACGACGTGGCACGCCAACGAAAATATGAAATATGAATAGAGTGGACAAATGTGAACGAAAACGAAACCAAACACGAAAATTAACATAACTGTCGCTCCGACCAGTAACTAAGTGAAAAACCTTAGGCCAAAGTTCAGCCGTAATAGTGTAGTAGCGAATGGTGTTAGGTGAAAGGGGGCCCAAGCACGGCGGAGTGTACGGTTTGTTCCCTTGCAGTTCGCCGTGGCGTATTCAACATTTATTTGATGTGATGTTTTGATATTTCTTGACACCAACACGCGACGGCGACGCAGCAACGAATGTGCCAGCAGTGAAATGAATTAATTACGTGCATTTCAAAACAAAACACAAAATGAAATGGACAAAAAACAAACGAAAAAACGAAAAAACGAAAAAAAGGCAGACTATTTAAACGAAATGATATTGTGGATAGAAAAGTGACCACCAGGAATTTGAGATAAGATCAAACGCTTGGCCAAACCAAGCCGAACCGAACAGAACCGAGCCGAACCGAACCGAGTCCAGACAGCAACCCGCCCGCCTGTCTGTCACCGTACGTCAGACTGCCTAGTTGGATCGGTCTCGAAATTAGCCTCGACGGACTTGGGGAGCTACCAAAAACAGAAAACAAACCTAAAAATTTATGTGTCTGCGGCATGTGTCGTGACAAATTTTGTTCGCTCGCGCGCGTTGAGCTAGCATTTTTGAAAGCGTGTTATTAAATTTCTTGAGCTGCCGCTAAAAAGGGTTGCGGGTGTGAGGGTAAGGAGTGAGAGGTGAGGGGTGAGGGGTCAGCATACGGTATGCACCTTCAACTTCTGGCTTTTCTCTCGACAGATTGGATCACTGAATCGATTTGTAAACTGATAAACGGCCACAGTACTTACATTAATTACCACTTAAGAGTGCGCTGCTATCAGTATCCGAACCTCCAACTAACTCTCTCTCTCTGTCTCTCGCGGGGTATCTCTCACTCTCTCGCGACTGGTCTGAGACACTTACACACCTCAAATGTCAGTTCTCATAAAAGTTTTTGAGATCGGGCGACATGAGAAGCGCATTAGCGGTCTGCATGACAGGCGGAGACAGGCCAGTCACAAAAATCCGCGACAGGGCTGCGCCCTTGAGAGAAGGCAGGCAGGCAGGCAGGCAAGCAGTGTCCTCTCAGTCCCTGTTGCCGTTCGTGGCCCAGTGCCATTTCCATTTCCATTTGCAGTGTCCATTTGTGGCCACCCGTTTGCCTGCATTAAAGGATACTCGAGGGTGCGCTTGTCTTGTTATGTAATATTACCCAAAAAAAAGAAAATATATATGTATATAGCCATCCAGTTGCCTGTCGCCAGTTGATTTTGCCTCAGGCTGTTTGCCTTTTGGCCATTTCGTGCAAACATTGCGCCAAACGAGGATATCTTATCTCTTGTTTGCATTCGCATAAGGTTCCTAGCCACTGTCACAGTGTCTGGCTGTGGCGTCTGCCCGGCTGCCTTTAATACTCTTCAAGTGTATAATTTACTAAATTATATAAGTATCCAGTTACGTGCCGCACACACACACACACACACACACTAACGCAAATATGCTGCACACACAGTTGACCCGATAAAAACACTTCAAGTCTGCTCAACTAAATTGCACACAATCAAATAATACGCGCTGGAAATATGTTTTTGTATGCGTGAATATCGATCAATGGACACTGATAAGCATGTTGTCCGCATACTTATTAATTTAGATATAAACACACATTCTTGAATCAAAAGTTGAATGGCGTGATCATATACAGTTGATATAGGTATGTTGAGCTATCATTTTTACTTCTCTTTAACTAATATTTTATTTCATAAATTTTATAAAATTCCGTATACATCCAAACAGATCGGGAATATAGTAGCATGCATCCAATTAGCTCACAATATAGATCGGGTAGTCTGTTCAAATGTGAAATCCCTTTGAACCTGCACCCATGCATCATTTCTACTGCCACTGGGCTTTGTTATTTCATATCTGATGGCTATAAATATCCAAATGGCATTTCGATGTAACGCACAGGCAAACAGCAATAAAAATTACAAATCAAACAACAACCAAATACTTTTCGCTACCATAATGAATCATTTGACGAAACAAACAGTAGTCGACTAACAATTTAAGCTGCTCACATTTCGATTATGTGCGGCTATAGACAATAGACGACTCGGTGCGGCAATACTTCGACTTGTAGATAGTGCAACAAGAACAATACCGGCCACATTTGCTCTCCAATATTGCGGCGCTCTTTGAATGAGGTATTCCGGTCTATGGGTGTACGGGTGTACGGGTGTACGACTCTCCAAAGCACACGTATTTAGCCAATGATCTGCAATCAAAGGGGCCGCGCCGCCCCATTGGACATGTCTGCTCGGAGCCCGCAGCTCCACAATCTACAATTGTCTCTCGTTAGGCGCGCCAACATGAGAAGGTGATTTCATGCCCAAGCTCCGAAATTCCCAACCGCATTCAGAGGCATTTACCATTAGCTATGGGCCACTCGAGAGCGCTGCGTGTTGTACTGTGTAGTGCTGTGTTGTGCTGTGTTGTGTTATGCCGAACGGCAGCAAACGGTTTCAGCAGATAAAAGTTAAACGAAAGCTGTCAATTTGAAGTTTCTTTGTTTGAATTTTATCATTGTTTGGCTATTTTGGTTTTTTGGCTGTATTTTTTTGTGTTATATATATATATGTATATCAATTGTGAAATGGCGATATCGAACGCATTACAGTAGTGTCACTATTATCCGCACTCGCAGCAGTACCACTGCCACTGCCACTGCCAGTAACAGTTCCAGTTCCACCGTCCGATAACAACAATGGGCACCGCTTGACGCCGGAGAGCTTTAAAGTGGACATTCTAGTGGCCAGTGGAATTAGGGCTGTACGCTTGAACTTCAACTTGGTCTGAGACACGCGCTACTTGATTCACTTGCGATGGAGCAAATTGATGGATGTATCCTCAGGTGCTACAAACGGCTGGCCTCGCTGTCTTCTTGTATTAAGATATTAGCCAAATGACACTGTATTGGCTTAGTTAGACATTCAAGACATACATTTCGGTAAGATCGATCTGAGGCCAGTGCTTATACAATTGTCATTTTAAAATGCATGTACGGTGAATTTGGTTGTTTTTTTTTTGGTATACCAAATTGTATGCTATAAAAAATGGGAGATTCGGTATTAAAGAATTTCATCTTTCAACTGCTTATTCGAAATGCTGAGGTTCTTCATTTTCAATCAGATAAACCTCTTATATTACCTACTTTATTTCTAATAAGTTTTAAAATTTAAATAAACCCATTGATGAACTTTGCGCCTTATACTTTATGACGTTTCCTTTCATTCATTTCAAAATAAACGAGCTTAGACAAAAAGTAACCGCATCGAACCGGATAGTGTTAATTGTTCAAGTGCTATAGTTGCTAGCCTGATAATGCCAAAATATGTTCGATTATGCCGTGGTATTTATTTATTTTTATAAATTCACTAGAAAGCTACTAGCTATTAGCTATAATAAGAACTGACTAAGTTAACAGACAGTTGTGAACACTTTAGACTTGCCAACTATGAGTGTGAGTGTGTGTTAGTGTGTGTGTGTGTGTGTGAGGCACAGCTGCTTTGCGTGTATGTGTGTGCGAGTGGTGTGTTAATTCAATTCAATGGCAGAAGAAAAAGTAAAATCTTAATTCGAATAATACATTCTGACAACATGACGGATCACCAACGAAAATGCAGAGCCACACACACGCACTCACACGCACTCACACACACACATAGCATAGCATAGTAGATGCCCATAGTTTCCCTTTTGTTATTCGTATGTACTTAGATACATACGCATGTATGTACATACATATATGCATATATTGCCATATGTATATAAGTAATTTGCCACTGCGAAGAGCTCTTTGGAAATAAGGGTGTTCGATAAAAGCCAAGAAAAAATGGCTGCCAATGCCGAAAGTGGGTTGACAAGTATGTAGTGGCTATATGTGTGTGTGTGTGTGCGTGCCAATGGCTGACAGTCAACACTTTCAGTGCTCCAAATTGAAATCCACTTGACACGCTCCACCCGCCCGCGCCTTTATTTTTGTTGTATTTATTTTTTGTGCCTGCTGCCTGCCAGCGTCTTTGACGATTTAATTCAATTAATGCCGCATTCGTGTAAGCTTTTGGCATACGACGAAAATTGATGCACACACTCGTATATACACTAAAAATATGTATGGTCGGATGTCTGTAAGTATGTGCAAATTAAAATGTCAACAAAACAAATTTGAAAACATTTGCGACTCAAGTACTCCGCTATGGCGAAGACGACACAATTCCAGACGCTGTCTCCGTGCTCGTCCTTTGGCAATTTGGTTTGCTGGGCCTTAGAAATTTCGACAATGATGCTAATGTCATCATCAATCTTCGTGCGAAAATTCAGCAAGGCAGACACACACAGCCAGAGAGAAAGTAAGAGGACGAGAGCGAGAGAAACTGTCTAAAACTGTTGCCTTCAATATTAGCCAATGTGGAAGCTCACTGGCATAGGCCAGGCGGATATTTTCGTTTTTCCTGCTCAACATTTTTCATTAGACAAATTAACAAATTTGGCTGACTTTGTGGCGGTGGTGCTCGATAGGGTTGGGGGCTGGTGTTGCCGCTAAACTGGGTTGGGGCAGGGGCAGGGGCAGGGGAAGGGGACTGCTGCTGCCGACAAGTGGCATTAGCCATGCTGGCAGCTTGACTTGTTTACATGAGATAATTTCAATATAATAAATCATGTTGCCTGTGTGTACGAGCATTTTCTTAAAATTATATCGAATCAAGCAAATGCAGGCCACAAATCGCGCGCTTCTCATAAATAGAACACTTTTGTTGGCCTTGGATTTGGACTGTCAACCCAAAAAGAGTTACGAGCTTACCTTTGCAATAGGCTTTGGCTCAAAGTCCTAGCTTGTTTCAAAACTACATGACTCACCCAAACTTGTCAAACAACCGAATTCGGTTCCCATTGAGTCAATAACAGTCTATATTAAGGATTATGTCTATGAGTCGATGATTCACTTTGCTATTTGGCATGATTCACACTTAACCTTCTAGACTTTTAGGTTACCCGTTCAGAAAACTATCACGACCATCATGGTAGTATTTGGTTTTTCTCAATTGTTGGTTATATAATAATAATACGCCATCCCCAAAGTAATTTAGGGGTGTAACATTGACAATGTGCCAATCGAAAACTTTATTTCAAACTCCCAATAATTTACCAATAACTAAAATAATCGTGAAATATGACTAATAGTGAAATATCTTTCACAGTTCGGTCCCTGAAATGTAGTTCAAATGATTTCTACCTAGCACTAACTTTCTATCTATTGTGCCGATATAAAAACACATTTCAATTTGTTGGTAGCTCACAAACTCATGCTCTCTTCTTATCATTAGGACAAACCAAATATCATTTCGATTCTTAGCTACTGGAATTCAGTTCTCTTAATCTACGAAAAACAGTAGTCAAAAAATTGCTATTATCGTTTGTACAAGGTAAATATGTGCGTGTATCTATAGATCTGTGTAAATATTTAAATTTCGTTGTTGTGTAACGGCGACAACATTTTCAAAAGGAAAACTCACACACACGAGAAAGACAAACAGGAACAGACGAAGATGTTCGATAAAAAATCAAAACTTCTTCCGGTGCGACAGAAAACAGACATTTAATAGGCTCAAATAATTGGGACAGGCGCCATTTAGAAAGCATTAAACAAAGTTTTCTCGTTTTGAGTCTTTCGACTCATAACGAAAGTTTGCCTTTTGTTAGACAATTTTCACGTATGTCCAAAATGTTACACATCGTGACTAATAAGCCACGGGGTGTCCATACAACCAAAGACTTTTCAATTAATATGAAAAAGTTTGGGGCAAACGTACATACATACATATGTAAATACTTACCTATATGAAGGTACCTACAAAGCAAGTACAAATTGTGCATTTCATGTTCCTGAACTGAACTGAAACTGCATTATTGCATGACATGTGGAAAGTTCAAGTTGACAGGCGGCCAATAAAACTGACAGCATAAATGGATTGGATTAGTGAGCTCGTGAGTTTTGGTCAAGTCAGCAACGCACTGAAATTACCCAAATGAGAAAACATTTTCCAACCAAAAATATGTTGCACACCCCCGCAGTCCAAAATGTCACTGATCCAAAAGGGGTTAAACGCTAGATAAGTCAATTAGTCCTGAAAGGAGCATTTGTGTTTCGCATACATATATGTTTCTTTGACTGACCTCCTGCTTATTGTTTGGCCAGTGGTCAGCTGCTCCTGGCACATCTGCTGACTGGGCAAATAGTCGGTATTGGCACATATTGCGAAATGCTGCTGGCCAAATGTCAAATTAGGTCTGCAATTTTCATTTAAACCGACAGCCGGCTTTTTGGTTAGCAATCGTTTAACTGCCCTGTGTGTGTGATCAATCAAATCATCACCCAAAATACTTAGTCCAAATAGTACCAAAGCCCGATCGTCCGAAATTGTTGCCTCTGTGCATTTATGATTGTGGTTGGGCAGTCGCTGTTGAATTGTCGCCTGCTCTTGTTTAAGCAACAATTAAAACAATTTACTTTTAATTGCAATATAATTTTCTATTTGCACTCGAATTAAACCATATTATCAACTGAGCCGCTGCCAGACACAACCACAGCCCTCATCGGACACTCGGGCCTTTCCCGTCGCGACGTCTGCCCACTTAATCGCCACATCGCCATCGCCATCGCCACATCGCCATCGGCCTCGCCAGCCCCTCGCCCCCAGAGACGCTGTTGACTTGCTGGGGGGAGCAGGGGCTGGGGGATCTGCGCAAAGTGCCACTGGCGCCTACATATCATTGAATTGATAATATCGTAACAAAATGGCCGCCAGCTGATGCGTCACATAGTTTTGACTATGCAAAAAAAAGTGTCATTTACTTGAGTTTTCTAAATGCATGTCTTGTTGGCACTTGGAGACCTACACCACTAAATTTAGCTAGATTTATAAAATATGTTACGTAAAATTAGCTGACTTGATATCATATATCTTCTTACATTCCATTATTATAAAAACTTATTAAAACAAGTGGGGAAGGATTATCTTCGGCGTGCCGAAGATTTTATACTCTTTTCGAACCTATAGGCAATTTTCACTGTGCCAACTGCACCATTGAAATTTCATAAGCTGTACAATTTTTTTTTTTTTGTTCTAAGAATATTTAATTTATTGCCAGTTGTATGGCAGCTATAAGATATAGTGATCCGATCCGGCCGGCTCCAACCAATGTGATGTCTCTTTGAATAATAAGTATCTGTGAAAAGTTGTATCGCGATAGCTTTAAAAACATGTGATATATGGCCAAAACCGACTTCGAGTTGTATGGCAGCTATAAGATATAGTGGTCCGATCCGGCCGACTCCGACCAATGTGCTGTCCCCTGGAATAATAAGTGTCTGTGCAAAGTTTTATCACGATAGCTCAAAAACTGAGGGACTAGTTTGCATACATACAGACAGACAGACAGACAGACAGACAGACAGACGGACATGGCTAGATCATTTTGTATTGTCATTCTAAGCATATTGGCAGTAACTTTTGGGGGTCTCCGACGCTTCCTTCTATGCGTTACAAACTTCAGCACAAACTTAATATACTATTTTCTTCGAAAAGAGTATAATAAATCAACAAAAAATGTACAACTCAATTATTGCCCCTATGTGGCGCTATGGAATACAATTATGGTGAAAACGAGTAGAAAAAGAATTCAAACATTCCAAAATATTACCATGCGAATGATGTGTGGAAAAAACTCGAAGAGAATAGACACACAAAAAAAGATCCCAAGAATGTAAGGATCTAGATTTATAGCTAACTAATGATCGACTGCACATTTCACATTGCTGACGAACAGAATTATCAATAAATAAATATTCATATTTTAAGAATTTCTTCAAAACGACTGTATTCCATAGAAAATTATAATATGATCGGGCCCTTTATTTTTAGTTTGCATAGCCTAAAAAGATATTTGAATTGGAGCATAAGCATCTAAAATAATCAGGTTAACAGCTTTACAAACCAGAGCTAGTCAGATTGCTCTCAATCAGTTAACCCAGTTATGAAACAGCTTATTGCTAATCCCAAGAGATTCCCATGTTGTATAACACTTGAGACTTGCAGTCACTTTCTTTTCACACGAGCATTTATCAAAGTTATGCAAAAGTCAACAACAAGAACTGCGTTAAACCTGCAATTGTAATTAACGCTAGTTGCGATGTTATCAAATTACATTGACTTTGTTGCCATCTGAACGATGGTGCTCCCCGTAGCCACACATGCACCCACACATACACCCACATCCACACCCGCACACGTGCAACCCGAACCCACTCAAACCGAACCCTCAAGCTGCTGCCGTTGCTGCAACTTCTGTTCTTGTTTACATTGATTGTCAGCAGTGTCATTTAAGCGCCATGGTGCCACGGTGCCATGGCGCTTAGCAGCCGCTCACCCGCTCCTCTCCGCTCCTCTCCGCTCCGCACCGCTCTGTGCCGCCCGTGCAAACATTGTGCACATTGTGGCTGCTAGCGGATGGCCTTGTGCATGGGCACAGGGTGAGCAGAGTTACCCGTAGAATGCTCCTACACTGTCAACAGTAGTCGCTGGGCAAAGACGCGTACAGAGAAGGGGGTGGTGGCGGTGGTGGTGGCGACACGTCAGCGAGCTGCGCTGCATTCAAGTGGAAGCGATCCGGCGATAATGCTCTCTAAAACTAATATTACAAAGTAGATATCGTTTGGCGCCGGACGCGGACGCCAGTAAAAGGCGACAGTGCCGCCAACTGGCCGCGACATGTTTGACATGCCGAGCGACACCGAGCAGAGCGCCCAGTTGCCAGCGGCTCTCCCTGCCCCTGCCCCGGCCCCTGTCCCAGCCCATGCCCATGCCCATTTCCCAGGCCCGTAACCCACACCCAATGCCCATACCCATTACCCAAATGCCGGGGCATTGATAACCGGAATGCGACACTCAGTCGCTGGTGCTGTTTGTTTGCTGGAAAATTCAAATGTAGCTCAAGCCACTCACAACATAATCCTTGGGCTTGTTTTCTTAGACATTCCGTGTGTATGTGTGTGTGTGTGTGTGTGTGTGTGTGTGTGCATTACGATAGGAGTTTTGAGTTCGACTTGAATTTCAAACTCCTCTCTCCTACTCTGGCTACTGTGCAAATTGACTGTGGCACAGTGGCTACCATCTGAATGCGCCAATTGACTTCTGACTTTTGCAGTAGCTGCCATAAATTCATCATTCATTCGCGTGCTAGTGTGGACGGGTTTTATTTTATTTATGATATGGCTTATTTGATTTATTGCAGACTGCCACCAATTGCCGAAAACCCAGTCGAATGCAGAAAACAAATAATCGACTACTTACGATCATAATACTTAATATTGTTGTTCAAACTTATGAGTATTACGTGCTGATACCTGCCGGATACCTTTTAACTTTCGGCTAATCGCCGTAACACTTACGTGTGTCTTTATTGCTACTTAATGCTTATTAATTGATTTATGCGAATGAAACTTTCATTTAGATTTATGATTGTGTGAAAAGGTTTTTTTATAACCACTATTGCTCCCATTGGAGCATAAACCAAATAAAGCGTTCCTTCACTCCATTAACCCAGATGAGCATCATTAATACGAATAGCATGTTTTTAATGTTCTTACAAATTATTACTACACCAGTGTTGGAATGTTTATCAACTGCATTTATGGTTTATTACATTTCGGCAAGTCTATATGTTTAATAACGACAATTCTGAAAATATGGAGCAATTTTAAACCTGCAACAATTTGAATATGAGCTTAAGAAATACTGAATGCCACTGCTCCTTAAATTATGTAAATCGTATAATTATAATTCCGGGAGACTTAAACATAGTAAAATCGAATTATATACTGACAATTATTTCCCAAACATAATTTCGACAATTGCCAATTTCTTAAAAATTATATACATTTTTTTCTGATACTTTTCTGATAGGTATTCCGGCTAAATGGCATACAATTTTCTGCATATTCTACGTAATTCATTTTTCTTTGGGCATCAATATTTGACACATCTTGCGCATTTCTTAAAAAAAAGACTTACTACTTAAACCAAGTCAAGCCCTTAAACACATACAAATAACATACATAATTCTGGTTGCCACCCACAATTGTATTTGGTTTTTTTTTTGCCAAAGAAAAAGTCAAACCCGCTGTCAGGATAATCCCAATATTTTCAAACAAACCTATTAGCCACATTAAATCCTTCTATGGAACAGGCAGAGATTATTTTCATCATCGTCGGCTTTAGCCACGGGGCGCATGTCAAATTATGAATAAATGCAAAATCACGCAAAGAGCAAAAGTCAAAGGCACGGCCCAAAACTCAAAACTCATAACTAAAAAAAAAAAAACAATAACAATAACAACAAAACAAACACACACACAGCTGAATGCCCACAATGATTATGGTCAGGCCCGAACCCAGAGAGCTAGGGTCTCTCGTCTCTCACACTGATTAGCTGCGACAGCTAGAGATCAACGCCAGGGGATCACTTAGACCAGCCAAAGCAACCACAACAAATGCCAAGGCAACTGAATGACGATTTCTTTCTTTTCTTTTCTTCTCGTTTCGTCTCTCGCCTCTCCTCCAGCACCGAAACTACCTGCCAACATAAGCAACATGCACGATTACCAGCTCAATGGTCACCTCGACATGTGCCGCGCCGGCAACGTTGGCGGCAGTGGCGCAGTCATGCCCATCCAGAACTCCCTGCTGCTGTCGAACAATGCGGCTGCGGGCAGCGCATCCAGCGGCTTGGTTGGCGTGGGCCTGGCCAGCGGCAGCGGTGGTGCCACCACTGGCGTTGGCCTCAGCAACTGCAGCCTCTCCTCCACGAACAACTCGGGACGCACCAACTTCACCAATAAGCAGCTGACCGAGCTGGAGAAGGAGTTCCACTTCAATCGCTACTTGACGCGAGCTCGTCGCATCGAGATTGCCAACACGCTTCAATTAAACGAGACGCAGGTGGGTCAAATATTTGAAGAAGCTCAATCTAATGTTCCAACTATAATAACACTCAGCACTCAATACTCCTGCTTTCAAGATAGCTTGCAGCCTTTTAGATTTGAGAATAACTTCCACAGATGTTTCATTAGGAAAACATATTGTTATATTCTAAGGT
This sequence comes from Drosophila flavopinicola, assembly GCA_035042425.1. NCBI lineage: Eukaryota > Metazoa > Arthropoda > Insecta > Diptera > Drosophilidae > Drosophila > Drosophila flavopinicola. The sequence continues at coordinate 1,237,757 of JAWNLL010000233.1, forward strand.
CAGGATTAAAGATTGTTAACTAATTTTTTTAGTGGTATATTCAAACAAGTAATAATTTTTTATTTTTAGTAAAACCTGACTATTTTGTCTTTAGTATTACTTGAGTAATAGCTAGTGAATTAAAAACAAGTAGGCCGGCTCCAACCAATGTGATGTCTCTTTGAATAATAAGTACCTGTGCAAAGTTTCATCGCGATAGATTCAAAAACATGGGATATATTGCCAAAACCGACTTCGAGTTGTATGGCAGCTATAAGATATAGTGGTCCGATCCGGCCGACTCCAACCAATGTGATGTTTTTTTGAATAATATGTATCAGTGCAAAGTTTCATCGCGAAAGCTCAAAAACTGAGGGACTAGTTTGCATACATACAGACAGACAGACAGACAGACAGACAGACGGACATGGCTTGATCAATTTGTATTGTCATTCTAAGCATACTGGCAGTAACTTTTGGGGGTCTCCGACGTTTCCTTCTATGCGTTACAAACTTCAGCACAAACTTAATATACTATTTTCTTCGAAAAGAGTATAATAACATTGCAATGTTTACAACTAAAGCCAATTGATAAACGTTTAAAGTCAGTGTTTTGAAATTTTTCCATCCTTTGAATTTTCAAAATTTTCCTAGTGATCTAAGTTGGAATATTCTCATTGCATTTATATCGAATATAAATATAACTAATGTTCCTTTCCATTAACAGGTCAAGATATGGTTCCAGAATCGCCGCATGAAGCAGAAGAAGCGAGTCAAGGAAGGTCTTATTCCGGCGGATATTCTTACGCAGCACAGCGCACCCGTGATAACTGAAAAGCAGCCCCAGCAGCAGTCCCAACATCAACAACAGCAACAGCAACAACAACAACTGCCAGATATGAAGGCTCCTGAATTGGCCAGCAATGAACTGCCAACAACAGCAGCAGCAACAACAACAACGGCAGCCAAACAGAGCTGAACAATTTGCATTGCTTCTGTTGTTGTTGTTGTTGTTGCTGCTGCTGCTGATGTGGTTGTTCTTGTCATTGTTGTTGTTGTTCTTCTTCTTGTTGATTATTTTTTTGTTGTTGTTGTTATTATTATTGCTGTTGTGTGAAATTGCCAAATGTCGACCGCATTTTGTTGTGATAAATAAATAGAAAAGGCAAACATTAAAAAAAGAAACAAATAATCATAATACCTTATAATATAAATATTATGTCATACCTATAGCCAATTAAATGAATACAAAAATGTGCATACTAAAAACCTTAAATCTAAAATACCTTTGTTTGTATATTGTATAAATCAGAAATTAACTGCTAGCATCTGAAGAATCAAAGAACTTTTGCGTTGTTTGCGTCAATGAGCTGTAAATACAAAAAAAAATAAGAAAAATATGAAATTTAGACTAGCATAAACTAAACTCAGGGTTATATATATATATATACTACTTTCATAGTGTCTCCGCAGAGCAATTGACTTTCAACTACAAAATACAGAAACCAATTCAAAAGTACTGTAAACTAAATCAAAACCTATATGAAAACTATTATTAAATCACAATCGTAAGCCATTGCGCCCAAACAAACTACCAACGCATTGTAATATCCTCGTATGTAGTAATATTATTATTTACTCTAAGGAAGGCCTTCTGCGATACAAGAACAAGAGTTATTCGTTTTGTGTTCGAACAAATTGGTATTCAAACTTGATGTATGTACTATATATATTTAATCTAGTCCTAATTATAATGTAATTATAACTGTACAACAAAAAACAGATACAAATAAATAACATAATTTGAAAATTATTCATATTTTAAATGACTTTCGAAATATAAGTCGACTTTGAGTAACAGAAAGTACTTATATACTTATAAATATAGACAGATTTAGATGATGTATGTAGACTTTCTACATTCAGATACATTTTCGATTGAAAACAAAAAGTATCCAGGAAATATGGAGTGCTAGAGAATGTTCAGTCTCCACAAGATATCTAACATGTAAATACAATTTCCAATGCCATTTGCCGTTTAAAAATTTTGCTGTTATCAGTACAGTTTTGATGAATTAGGGGATTACGGAAAACGGTATCACAGTGGTTCGTTATATCACATGTGTAGGAAATTTAAATTTTTGGTGGGGATTTACTGCTTTGATATTTTGACTAATTTGCAAACGTGAAAAATAAGCAGTCAAATTCATCAAATGCCTTCATCAAAGTCGGTTTGCATACGTGATAGATATGATTTTAAGACCAAGTTAAAAATTGTTGATATATAAAGTGAACTCTAGAAAGAAATCCATGTTTGTTATTACAATTGCCAGACTTTATTAATCATCAGAATAAATATCTATATTTTTAAATTTCTACATTTTCTCATACAAATTTGGGTGGCAAATAAATTTAAACTTATCGAGTAAACTATCGATAAAATTATCGATTATTAACTATGATATTATTTAACAGGGCTACAAACATATACGCAAAAAGCGCATATTTTACGAATGCGCTAAAATGTAGTATCTTTTAATGCCTGAACTGTTTTTTTACGACTAAGAACTGCGGTCACACTTAACTTACACAAGTAAACCGAAGCTTCAAATAATCAAACGTAAAATGTGGATTATGCGGCATTTGCAAGTCTCTTTAACGCCGCTGCAGAAAGTGCCGGCGAATATTAAATATGGCTTCATTAAATCGAAATTTGGGCGAATATTACTTGGACTAACGTCGATTCAAAAGAGCGGCAAAAGCTGCGACGCAATTTGCCTATTGTATTTCGTGCGAAAGGATGATGACACATCTTTGGACGAAGTACGTCAACGCTGGCCAAAGGCGCAGCTCATTCCAGATGACATGGCCATCGAGAATTGCAGTCAGTTGTTATTTTACGATAAAGAGAATGCCCCCGTCATCGATGTAGCTGTTCTGGGCACTGAACTCCAGTTGGCCGTTTGGAATGAATTGGTCAAGTTGGCTCCTGGCCACACATGCACCTACACGCAGCTGGCAGAGCTTGTGGAGCGGCCCAAGGCCGTGCGAGCCGTTGCCAGTGCTGTGGCAAAGAACGAGGTATCCATTCTGATACCCTGTCATCGCATAGTCTCGAAGAGCGGCGCCATAAAGTATCACTGGGGTGCAGATCTGAAGAGCATTCTAATAGATTATGAAGCAAATACATAAATTTATGGATTATTCATACGTATTTAAAAATTCTTTTTATTGAAATTCAGCTCCGGACTCGTATTGTTTTTAAATTTGAACCTAATGTGTTGTTCTTCTGTGTAATAAAAACAAATTACAAAATGCACGTCATTTTGGATAGCTCAACTGAAATGCAAAACAGACTCGAGATTGTGCAACATCTTCCCTGGCATCACAATGCGCGCAGCAGATCCTACTTAAATTGTAACTACATATAAAACTGCTCCCTATTCTCGATGTAGCAGCACGAATATGGCCAGAATCGAGAGTATAGCCCACTGCAATATTGAAAAAAACAGGCATTAGACGAATGGAAAAGGAGCGAATCCTTGTATTAGCTTACCTTCACTTTCGGATATTCGTTCATGAAAATTGTGATGATACCCACGTAGGGCAAGAACCCTCTGGCGCGCCCTACAATATCCTTTTTGGTCAGCCAGAGTTGGCCCGGTGCGTACAATCCTCGGTCATCCACATTGTTGTTGTCGCCTTTGGTCAGGAACTTGACGTTGCCGTCTTCCCTGTATTTAATAAACTTGATTAGCAATCAAGACATATTCATATACAAAAGAGCTTAAGCCTGAGATTGGTGATTGAACAATTTAGGACGCAAGTGAGCACTAGGACGGGGATTTGGAAGATTACATATACAAACTGTAAATGCATTATACTACTTATAAAGGGGGGACAAGGCTTCACATTCGTCCGACTGGCTGGTAAACACTGGGACGCTAAAAGCCGGGCTACACCCTCTTGCTTAAAATATTTGAATTTATACTCAATGATTGGAACGCACTTTTCGTGCACTTTAATGACACGATGCACAATGGGTATGTCGCGCCCCTCCACCTTGAACACCACGATCTCGCCCACACGCACTGGCTCCTCCTTGTAGTTGGTGAGGAACAGCAGATCGCCACGATGAAACGCCGGCTCCATGCTGCCACTGAGAACAACGACAATCGGCGACTCGCTGCCGGTAACTACCATGAGTCCCTTCCATATCATTAGCGCCGAGGAGACGATCATGGCGAAGCTGAGCACTTGGTAGAGCGACTGAAATGATGCAGTACGATTAGATTCCATAATGTGGCTTGTAGCGTCTGTCGCACTCACCTGACGCTTGTTCATTCTATTGAAGTCGCCCATCATTTCGTCAATTTGCAGCACGCTGGCTAAGCCCATGTTTGCGATTTTTTATGTGCTTGGCTTTTGCAAAACAACAATAAAAACGCGATTTTTGCAAAAGTAAAATTGCACGGCTAGTTCCACGAAGACAAAAAAATTACAGGTTGTATAGCGCCGGACAGACGAAGCGTTGGTCCGACACGTCAGTAGGGATAGCAGTGTAACTGAAGCAACTAAATACTGAAATCCTACAAATGAAGACGATGCATATACCAGAAACGCGTTTTAATACTGCTGTTAAAAGTCGATAGGACTTGCGGTGACATCGATATCAAGTATAACAGAATCATGTTCGGCATAAGTAAGAGATTGTGCAAATCATGAGTATACATTGCTGTGCTCTGTTAAGTATCTACGTCATACTACACACAATCGGTATGTTATTTGAAATTTACGCCTGTAATCCAATTTTTATTTGTTATATGGCATATAAAAGCTGTTCTCTAGTGGATCTAAAAATTTTAGCAACATTTTTGTTAACTAAACGCCGTTATTGACCAGCGAACTGTATTAACCAGTTACCAGCTGATTTTAAATCGGTGTGCCCTGTAATACCACTTTAGCAAATGTTAAGTTTTTGGGATGACCACATCTGCAATTCGCTGACAACGCACGGCAACACTGCTTTCCACGATATTTTGAAATCCATATTCATATATCGGGTGCCCGGTGTGCACGCATTCTACGCAAATTTCACGGCGTTGTTTTACATCAATAATATACTTAAAGCCGTAATGGGTGATAAACTATTGGACACCACACAAATTATAAATGGCCTGGCTGTGATGATATCATTTTTTGTCGGTTACAAATACGCCCTGAAACGTGGTGAATCGTGCGCAAAAATCGACGACACACCGTCAAGTGAGACGGAGCAGGAGGAAGGTGCAGTAGCCGCAATAGCCGACAAGGTGCGATGCAATGCAAAGCATTTAACAGTTACATATATAGTATAACCGTATGCAAATTTGTATTTTCAGACCTATGGCGGCTTCAACGACAACTATAAAATGGTGCTGGTCGTGCGCAACGACCTCAAGATGGGCAAAGGGAAGATAGCAGCCCAATGCTCGCACGGAGCCGTCGGTGCCTACCAAAGAGCTGTGACCCGCACGCCTCGCTTGCTGCGTGCCTGGGAGAACTGCGGCTGTGCTAAGATCGCCGTGCGCGTTGACAGCGAAGCCGAACTGATGGCCATCAAGCGGGCCGCCGAACAAAAGCAGCTGAACACGTGCCTCATACGCGACGCCGGTCGCACACAGATCGAGCCCAACTCGAAGACCGTGCTGGCAGTGGGTCCCGCTGCGGCGATCGACATCGATCGGGTCACCAGCCATTTGAAGCTGTTGTAAGATTCGTCAAACGATGTACGAGCCTTATTGTAATACCCAATTCTCAAAGCAATACGGGAGGCCTGTGGTGCGCGACCACGACGACTGTGACATGCAAGTTAATTTAGGATCTACCACACATTATTGCGTTTATTGTAACACTGAGCTATTACACATTAAATTCCTTGAGATGCCGCTGTCTTTCTAAACTTAAATCTCTGATCGATTCTCTGCCATTAAGTCTGTTTGCTCTTTTTGAGCTCGCCACAATCCTGGATGGCTGCCTCTGTCGCCTCGTGCCACTTCTCGGGTATGACTTTCAACAGCGCCTCCCTCACATCGCCCTGTATGACAACCTCGTTGTCGCTCGTCACCGAACAGCCGCAGGCAAACTTGCTCCCAAAGAATTTGGCTGCCGCACGTAAGTCAATTTTGAATGCGGCCAGGCCAGCGACAATGGTCACCCGTTTGTTCTTGCTGCGTGTGGTGCACGATAGGCAAATGCGTTTAAGTGCCTCATCGTCGCTGCTTTCCTTCTTGACGCGCTGCATTCCTTTGCCACCGCGCTTCTGTCGCTTTTTATCCGTATCCGCATCCGCACCAGACACAGCCTGGGCCTCCTCTTGCCTAACCAGCAGTTTTGCGTAGTCTTCGGGATAGTTTTTGGCCAACCACTCCTTGCACTTGCCATACTCGGAATAGTACTCGCAATACTCGATGGGCATAGAGCAATTGCCGCAATACTTGACTACAATGGGATACGTGGCATCCAATAACCCAGGGTTGGCTTTCGACACGCCTGGGTCTTTAGTGGAATCCATTGTAATTTTAGACCGAACCAAGTTTGTTACTGATGTTTAGAAACTGATATAAGCACAGCTTGCTTCGAATTATATTTTCGCTTTGCTTTTGATTACATTCAGTTGGGTGCCAGATACTATGAAAAAAAGTTTGTTTTGTGACAATTGAAAACTTTAAATGAGACTCCAATTGGAATACATCAAGCGAAACCTATATTTATATTTAAGTTATTAAATATAAATACAGAAGATGGTAAAGATACAAATATTTGTATCAGTTTCGAAACTTTTCTGTACCTGTACTTTGCACAAAACAATAAAACATTTATTAATGATATTTGCAATATTACAAGTTGCTGTCAAAAAAATTTTTGTTGGCAAATGTAATGTAAATTTTTGCCCTCAAGAACGTATTATCTGTATTTTTGGCTATTTTTAGATTTTTAATTTTACCCTTTTAATTATTAAAATTAATCGTCAGTGACACTCTTAAGCAATTGATTTAAGATCATCTTCATCAAGAATGAATAATTTGAAGAAAAACCAACTCACTTCTTTGAATGTATAATAATTTATATTATTAGCTTAAGATATTAGGAAACATGTTACTTAACTATATTTAACAGCCACAAGTAGCTTCAATTTCCTTTCATTTGTTACGGCTTTGGTTAGCTGCTCAGCTGTGAAGTTTAGCAACAAGGCAAGAGTCCAATAATATCGTAATGCCTTTCAAGCGCCACAAAAGCGAGAATCAAAGTAAGTATTTTGTAATATACTGTAGTGCTATATTCACTTTTATTCTAATATATATGTTTATGGGATGTAAGTGGATATAAATATGCCTTCTAAGAGCAACAAACTCAACATACACAAGCTGATTTCAAACACAACAAGAGGCCAATATGTCAGGACTGCTGCAGTAGATTTAATTGACGACAGGAAAGGGGAGCTTTCCAGGCCAATAGATAGAAACAGAAGTGCGACAAGTTTCCGCTACAGCATGTTGTATGCATGTTGCATAAAACAGAAACAACAGCAAATAGGGCTGCAAGCGGAATATGTGCGGAAATGCGGCAGATACAACCAACAACAGAGTTGGAAAGCTGGAGAGAGTTGGACAGTTGAGAAACAACCAGCATCATTTGAATGGTATGCGAACTGCAGGAATAGCAGGACAATTGTAAAGACAAGTGGTTTGTTTAATTCATTCCTTAATATGCTGCGGTTTCTTTTATTTGTAATTACTGCAATGTACGGCAATGTGAGACAACATGAGATACATACAGGTAGTAGATAGGAAATGAAGCGTAAAGCGAACAATATGATTGGTTAATATGGGAAAATATATATGTAAGTATGGAGTATAAAATACAAATGACAAACGCCTTGTTAAGCAAATTGTAATCTCAATCAATGTTCAGTTGACGGAACGTGCCCTCCATGCCAAACAGATCATCACATGTCTTTGGTGCGCCGGGACGCAAGGACTCGTTGGCCTTCTTGTCCTCCTGCTCCTTGAACCATTCGGTCTTATCGGCCAGCTTCTGCTTCCACCACTGATTGAGCTCCACAATGGGGCCAGCCTTGCCGCCGTACTCATTGGGCAGCAGATCGCGAGGCACCACCTTATACAGGCTCTCCACATCATTGTGGAAGGTGATGCGGCTGCGTATCTTCTCCTTGACGAAGGGCTTGACAAAGTTGAAAATGGTGTCGACCAGCGGCGAAATGTTGATCACATGCACCTCCTTCACTTTGACGGGATACGCCTCCTGCACGGCAATCAGGAACTTCTTAACCACCGTCGGTGAGAATTTGGCAAAATGTGAGGCACTCGCTACGGATGCATCCAGTATAAACACGTCGCCGGCAATGCCGACAGACTCCTCTGCCAAGCGAACGTCCCCAATCATAAGAGCCACCTTCATTGCGTCCAGAATATGATGCGGCTGGAAATCGCAATCAATGCCGCGTATGAACGTAATCCGGCGTCCATTCGGAGTGATTCCCGGCAGTGTCGGACAGTGACTGTCAAATGTGAGAGATAAACATTAAGAAGGGGAGATAATGCGGGTGATTTGATTGTATTTACACATAGTCCAGCACAATGTTGAGCTCCTCGCGATTGATGTCGCGATTGGCGAAGAACTCGGGCACCGCATTCCGCATCGTATAGTACATGTCCAGCTTCTTCTTGACCTTCTCCAGGCTGAACTTGCAGCCGCGCAAGAATGTCGTCAGGCGCATATCGTCCATGTCCTTGGGCAGATGTGGTTGCGTCTCCAGCCACTCGCGTATCAGCTTAATGTCACGCTCAATATCAGCTGGATCCTCCGGTTCGCGCAGCTCCTCGCGTATGCTGACGCGCTGCGCCGGTGTGGGATGTAGCATCATCATCTGAGAGATTGAGAAATGGATGAAGGATGCAAAAATTTCACTTTCAATACTGATCTGCAAACGTATGCTAATAGTCGAAATAATTACATAATAATTATTATTTGAATCTTAAGCACGTAAAGTCAAAAAATCTGCTTGAATACAATAGCTTAAATTTGGCGAAAATATGCTTTGTTCACTTTGTGTTTTTTACTCAAAAATTCGACCTCATTAGAGCTATCGTTTATCTGGCCAATAATTATATTTTTGATGTGCTATCTTTTATCTAACAATATTTTTTGGTTTTCGGTTTTTCTTACATTTTAAATGGGCTACTACGAAATCCCCAATTAATGTCACAGGCGACTGCGTCGTTTCATTAACATGGCCAGACCCCTTATACGAATTTATTTGTTGTCTAAATGTTGCCTCTACGGTTGCTGTACTTAGACTGAGAGCCGGAGCCAGTCCGAGACAGTAGTGTCACGCCCACTTGCGTAAGTTATTTGGCTGAGCCCAAATCAACTGCGAAGCGACCTTAAAATAAAAACTGTTCATGGTTCACGTTTATTCAGCAATTGCGGTTGACTTTTTGATGTACTATCAGCGATGGCAGCAGCAACAACAGCAACAACAACAACAGCAACAACATATGACTCCATAAAAGTAAGTGCAAAATAAGAAACAAACTACGCACACACATACATACAAAATAATAATAGTGAATAAATAATGTAGCTCTTATGCAAATTCAAAACGAAGCAACAGCTGAGACCCAAATGAGCCGGGAAAGCTGTGTTTCTTCAGACATTTGCTTTAAACACTGCCATTTAAAATGTTTCTTTCGTAATTTTGTTTTGGTCTTGACCTTCCTGCTATTTAAGTCTAGTTTGTTGCTGTCTGCCTGTCTGTTGTTGACTGCCTATTTTTATTCTCTTTGCCTATTTGTTGCTGAGCCAATACGTAAATATTGTGCTGTTTATTTAAATGCATTGAAGTATGCCGTTTGTAAGGTAAATGCCTCTAATAGCTCGGTTGTGGCTAGTTATACCTTGAAAATGTAAGAGTGATGTCTAATTCAAGGAGATATATATGAAACTGAACGCACTTTCCGCTTGTAAAGTTTAATATATGTAAATTAAATGTATTCACCATTTTCAAATTTACTTTGTTGGTCTACGTTTAAGTATAAAATATGTTTTAATATAGATTAGATTAGGATTTGGAGAAGCAGGAACATTTCGAAATACTAAAATCACGTCTAAGACCGCAACCACTGTGTGTTACCTGCATGCACGTAATTTAGTTAAATTTGCAACAATATTATCACAGTGTGCAATAGACAAAAGCGTGCCAGGCCTCATTGAGGCCAGCAGCGAGAAAAGCGAATGTGGCATGGCAGCGATTTGTTTAAAAGAATGCCGAAAAACTATGCCACACCGCGGGATAACTATATACCGCAACTAACGTGCAACAGCGAATCGAGCGAGCCGCAACAACAATTACTACCGGTTGCACATTCGATAAATGTGGATGTGGATGTAGCTGTTGGATCTGGATGTGGATGTGGATGTGGCTTGGGCATCGTGTGGCAACTAAGCTCACATTGCTCTATGTACACTCACTGCTGCTGTTGTTGTTGTTGTTAATGGCCATTGCGTTTATTGCAAATGTTGCCTGCAACAACTTCAAATATTGCGAAAATCTTCGCGAAAACCATAATGTAAGGCGGTTAAAACAGAAACGGGTTTATTGCCTGGCTTTTGGTCTTTGGCTTAAACTGCTCTCTCTCTCTCTCTCCCTCTGTATATATGTAATTATTGTTATTACTTTAATGTTGTTTGTGTTTGTTTTATAATTGTGTGGTCTTTCGGCTCATTTGTGGGCAGCGTTTTCCAGCTAAAGTGTATGAGGAAATTATACATGTATGTATGATAAGTTGCAATCGTTATTGTTGTTCTTGATTATGCTTATATAACGAATGGGAGTGTTGCTAAATATGCAAATATATATTTTTAGCAACTTGTGATGGCGTTACATCTACTTAACACTGTTTAGCTTAAATTTGTAACTTTTTTGCATCCAAATACTTTTGAGCACTTTAAATTAAAATTTCTGCACACGTTATTTCGGACTTATTGTTCTCAATCATGCCTCTGAAGCAATTGTCTTTAATTTATACGCATTCCAAGATATATTCTTGTACGATCCTTCTGCATCCAAATTTTTTTTTAAAAACCGTTTGCAATTTCAATTGTTCTTCTTGGATCACAATTTAACTGCACATGATTTGCACACATATTTTATTATAATTATTGCACTCATTTAAATTCCATGCTGCATTTCGCTGTGGCTTTCAGTGTGCGCATAACAATTGTTATAATATGCAGAGATTTATATTGATATAACGAATTTTTAAAGAATCTCGTTTTTGAAAGAAAGCTCATGTTGTATTTGTGAATTCTGTGTAGTTGACCGGCTCAATGTAATATTTGCCTGAGGATTACTGCTCACCTTGATTATATTGTTAGTTGGTTAGTCAGCTGGTAATCCTTTTTGTGGTTTTTTGGTTTTTTTGTTTGGAGTATCCAATGGGCAACGCAGGAACGTACTGGAGACACAAAACTCAACCGAAGCGCTGAAGACGGTAACTAAATCTGAACGTATCGAAACAAGTTACGGCGCGTATAAATACTCAGCCAGCAAACAACGAAGACAGGCAACGAAGCTGCCAGCTGACGAACAACGACAGCAACAACGACAACGACAACAACGATTGCAATAGCAACAAAGCATGAGCAGAAGAAAAACCGAAAGCCGTTAAACAGATCATGCCACGAAAATCGGTCAAAGAGAAAAATCTGCACGAACCAACCGACTGTCTGCGTCTACGTCTGCGTAAGTCTTTCGTGGCTGGGTGTTCGATGGGGCGGGGGGGATGGGAGGGAGGGAGGGAGGAGGGTTCGGTTCGGCTGTCATTTGCGCAAGAGAAGTTCAATGAGCGCACACCGGCCACAGACCTGCCTGTGCCTGCCACGCTCCACTGCCGGCCATTCAGGCAGCAACGCAACGGTCAGCGTTTCAGGCCCAAAAACTCGTGTCAGCTGCGTAGCCAAGTTTCGAACCAAGTTCGTGCTTTAAGTCTTTCGTATGAATTCTAAGTGTTGCGGTTCTGATTATCATTGACGCCCCTTTGCAGTTGCGTCCGCTTATCAGACACGGTAATATGCGTGCAAGTTTCTTTGAAATATGTACATATATCTTTCTACTTTCAATGTGTTTTTAGCAACCAGCAAAAATTAATAAGTATTGTGAGCTATGGCGAAAATTGTTCAGCAAAATCGCTGGCGATTGGTGAATATAATCGAAACGCCTTAGCGTGCCTCATACATCGGATTTTAACTCAAAATCACTTTTGCCATAATTATTTTAGTTTTTTCTCTAGTGTTTTCGACATTTTTCAATTAAGCAATTTGGCTAAGCAATCCGTAATTGTATCGTATTTCCGACGCTTTATACTCTACTATGAGAGTCGTTGAACTTGTGTCAGTGCCAGCAGCATTTCCTCATTTTCATTTAAATGAAGAAAAAAAAGTTGTCCATAATGCACAGCGGCGACCGTGGATTGCATTTACGATTCGTTTTGTATTTATTTTTTTATTGTTCCACTTGTTGATTGCTAACAGTTATTAACATTCGTTGACGGGCTTTTGTATAGGGCCAACTACCGCTCTTAAGTGTTGTATATTAGCGAATTGCGTTTTATTAAATGGCAGGAACGGAAATGTTGCACAAATTAAAAGAAAAACATACTCTACAGGTAATGAGACTTTATTTGAGCGGATGGGAAACGTTAAAACCCTAAGTGTATTACAATGGTCGCTCAGAAATGATAACTAACTGTAATTCTTACTGTGCAAAAGTTTGAAAATATATTAGTTTTTACAATGCTTTAAAACTCCATTATTTGAGAAATGTATTAAGAATTTTATATATTTATTTTTAAGTAAAACATTTATATGTGAGCACGTATTTAAATTAATATGTCTCTAAAATTTCTTTACTGAGCATAGCTTAAACTTTCGCCATATAATTATGTAATTCATTGTATGTATTACAGTATTATAATGTTAGGGTCAATAAACATTTGGCCAACAGTTAACCAAAAAAAAAGGTTCATGTAATGTTGGCATTTTGTTGAAATATTCAAACCAATTTGTACAGAAGCTGCGAAACTATGACCAATCGAGCAACAGCAAAATATCTCGCATAAATAAGAAATTAAAGAAAGAAAATGCTTCACTTTCCCCTCACATTTGTGCCCCTCTCTACACAATTTAACTTTTAGCCAAGTTACCAAAATGATAAAGAGAAGAAAACTAATTAAACACTAGACTAATAAATTAAGCAGCTGCTGCCTAGTTTTGCTGTTGTTGCTGTTGTTGCATCGCGCGCGCACAAGTCAAGAAACTTTCATTACCAGACGAAAGTCTGGGCCATAAAGAAATTAACAGCAAACCGCTCGTCTTATCCGTAGAGGAAGAGGAAGACGCTTGGAGGAAGTACATACATACATATAGCAGAAGAAGAAGGTAACTTGTTGTTGCAATAACTACATATTTCGTGTGTGTTCCTGGCGCACAGTTTTAGTGTCAGGCACATGAAAGCTGTTAGAAGAAATAAAATTCCAGAGCCCCAGACCCAGCCCCAGCCCCAAGCCCCAAGCCCCAGGCCGCTTATCTAATGACGACGTATGCGATGTACTACAAGTGAACAAGCGTGGCCGCATTTAAGCAGAGTGTGAATTGTGTAGCGTTGCTTTGAGTTCAGCTCAGTTCAGTTGCAGTTGGAGCTGGAGCTGTGGCTGTAGCTGAAGTTGGGCAATTTGAGAAACCATAAACATAAAGCTCGCTTTCAAAATGTCTGTATGACTGTGTGCGTACATATGATTTTAAATTACATTTTTGCCACATTTCGTTTAAAACACTCAACAGCAACACACTTTAATTGCCAACTTCAATTGTGTGTGCAATAACTGACTTGGCTAACAGTTTTAATGTGGCTGCCAAAAATGAAGAAAATATAAAATGGTAGACTAGAAATCGGCGTTCATAATTTACATTCAATTAAGCGAGTTTTGCTCATCTGTCCGGCAAGCACAAAAAATGTTTCTTTTTCTTTTTGTTATCCAGCGAAGCGAGCAATGCTCATGAGTTAAATATTTGCACGTGTGGGCGATAAATGCTGGGCGATGGGCGTGGCACTTGGGAGTAGTAGTGAAGCTGACGTCCACTACGTTATATTCGTGAGCTTGTAGACAGCAAAAAAAATGCATTTTAATATTTAACACTAATTACTGAAAAATACATTAGCGAGCTGGTTTTACGAATTCATTGTTCAGAAACGACTAAAATAGGAATGCAGTCAAACTACTTAATATAGATCGCAATGTTGCACTATGATTCATAGTTTCGCAATGGTTTTGTTTTCCATATATATTGTTAGACCTTACCCATATTACTTTCAGGTACCACACTGAAGGAAGTATATCCGAGCCCTTTAAGCTATATGAACTCTAGATCAGCATTAGTACCCAGGTAGTAGATTTTCTCACAATATAAAAGCTATTTTGAAAAAACTTTCACTACATACCTATTTTTGACGAAGAAATGTGTTCTTTTGATTTTAATAACTTTCTTGCTCTAATATTCTTTTTGTTTTGAAATCTACATACTTACCCGAATTTACTTACATTAGTAATTTATATTGGCACTTAAGATTATTATATATTTTCTAGCATTTATTTAAGTTTGTACTACACATTTATTTGTTTGCATCTTGAGTTTGTAATCAAAGCATTTAAGAAGAAATTCTACTGAATGAATAAAGGAAAAAACTGTGCTTGAAAACTAGTTATAGTTGCTGTTCCTGGGTTTGTTAGGCTGCTCCACAATAAGGCAATCTAAGCTGTAGCTATTGTAAAGCATGAACTTTGACACAATTTGTTGATATGGACAACAAGCAATTTAATTTATCAACTTTGTTATCGCTTTTGCTCACTTGAGCTGCACCAGCACCATGAAGTAGGTGACAACAGCACCGAGCACCTGGGAAAAGTTTGAAATTATAAATTGACAAAGGCTTGCAAACGCATTACTTACAGAGGCAAACAAATCCAGCGAGACAGTAAAGAATTTAGCACCCGATATACTCATTGCCTTTTGACACTGCTGGCAAACGATCTGCACAAAAGTTTTGGCCTCCTCGGAGCCATCGTACCAATGGCAGGAGTAGGCCGCCTCCATGACAGATGAGCTCTGTGTGCGGCATATCGAGATTTAGTTGCAAGTTGTTCACTCCACAAATTCTGCACTCACCTCCTCAATCAGACGGTTGCCGAAAATGCAGAAGTGAAACACCTGCGCCAGTGCATAGCCCAAATATCCAACCACCGTAAATGCATACACATTGACGCCATTGATTTTGGTTGCCTGATAGGCCAGCAGTGTCAGCATAATAGTCGAAACCAGCATATGCAGCAGGAGAGCAGCTCCATACGTATCCCCAATGGCGGCCACCAACCTATCAGCCATGGAATGAGTAGAGAGAGAGAGAGTTATTACAGGTTGCATTAAAAATGTAATAACTTAATCAACTATGCTCAAACTTATAATGGAATCAATTGTGGGTCAAGCTAGAAATAGTATAAGTAAGGATACTACTAATTAAAGTTTTATATGTGCTTTAAGTGTGAAAATAGACTCAAACATGTTTGATAGAGTTCATTTGAGTTTCCAATAATGGTTTGCTATTCAAATCACTATTTCTCAAATATAACAAAAGAACACTGTCAACAATTCGAATTTAAAGACCAGAATAGTTGTTTGATTCAGACCTTCAGACACCATCCGTCTGTAACTAGCACATTGAATCTGGCCCAACTTTGTTTGCATTGTATTTGTGCGCTGCACACAATTGGACTGTTAATTTGAGAGTTTGCTAGCTCACCGGACGACGTGCTTGTGCCGCTCCACCCAATACTTGATAGCACTGCGAACCATCATTTCCTGTTTTTTGCTGAGCCCATTGGGATTAGTGACCGTGCCGCCATTGCCGTTGCTATTGAAGGACTGCAGCGTGGTTGGTGCTCGAAACTGTGCGCCCCAATCTGCTTTAGTGCTGTATATGCCAGACATATCCATGTCCGTGACGGGTTCCTTCTCTGCAATTAAAATGACGCTTGACATTAGCAATTAGTCGCCTCTTAATACAAAGCACACACAAAGTACGCACCCTCGTTTTGTATCAGCTCAGACTTGGATTGAGCCGAGAGTGATCGGAAGAGCGCCGCCGAGTTGGGCCTGTAGGTGTCCAGGGAGGCGGAAAGCTCCATTAGCGGCTTCATTATGCCCTTCAAATGCTGCAGCTGCTCACAGGCAAATATCAACCAGGAGCAGAACATGACATCGCACAAATTCGAATGCACCATGGAGAAGAAGACATAGTAAACCTGTAGGCCAAAGCTGATCATATAGAACATGCCATGACTGGCATCCCACGGATAGAATGCCTTAATCGGCAGCCTCGGTATCTCAACGGTTATCGAGGAGTTCGTCTCCTTATCCATAGCAAACTTAACACTATCACCAAAGAACGTAATCGTTGTCCAGGCTATCCCAGAGGCAAAAGTCGTCAGCATGACTAGGAAAAAGAGCTTACGCATTTTCGCCAAAGCTATTGAGTGATAGCGTGCATCCGATTCGGCGAATAGTGGATGTGAGTTAGCCTGATTCCAGATATTAAGAGTTCTAAGCCAAATAATATGAATAAGAATCATATACTTCGATTTCTGTCGCTCACCTGTAAAAGTTCTTCTGATTGACGGCCAGGTAGACGAACTTTACAATGCAATGCGTAAAAAACAGCGTAGTTATCGTATTGCCGGACAGTTCATTCACCTCCTCCGCATTCAATGCCAGATTGACCAGTATGAATGAAACCTGCATTACAAGAATGAACATATGCACCGAAGAGTAAATCTTCTTCATAAACGAGCTGCCTCCAGTAAAGTTATGCATGAACAGTCCAGAGTATCTCATCGCCCGTATATTGGGCATCAGATCGGCCACCAGGCCCGTATACTTGCTGGGCTGCATTGACGTCGCCATTTTCTGCTTACAAAATCCGTAGCAAAGTTAAATGATATTCTTAGTTAATCCTGTTTTCAGCAAATGCACCAATTTGTATTTCTACAAAAATCGAATTTCTGAAATTCACATTTTTATAAGCAAAACAAAAATACACTGTATATTAATTCACTGATTTAAACACCGTATAAAGCACATGAGAAGAAATTATGGATTTAAATAAGCTTCAGCTTACATTTTTTTGATTAAATGGATTAAAAAAATGCATACATTAAAAAGTTTAAAAGAAACTTGAATTTTATAAGATTCAACTTACTAAAAAATACAATTCTAGTAAACCTTAGAAAGTATGCAGATTTTTTAACAACATCGCAATTTTTAGCTTGAATATTTATATATTTATCATGTATTAATTAAATTAAACAAAA
The DNA here is from genome assembly GCA_035042425.1 of Drosophila flavopinicola. Classification (NCBI taxonomy): domain Eukaryota; kingdom Metazoa; phylum Arthropoda; class Insecta; order Diptera; family Drosophilidae; genus Drosophila; species Drosophila flavopinicola. The sequence goes on from JAWNLL010000233.1 coordinate 1,255,219, forward strand.
AGCTTATAGATTTCTTTTAAATTTGTTTGTTATGTGTAGTCTCGACTCTATTTAGTTTTTATTCCTTAAAGCTTAATTCAGTTGAAGTAAGTCACATTTTTAAGAACCGCTCACTGCCTTAAGATACAAACGACAGGTCAACTTGCCTCCTTCGAGTCTTCGACGTTAATGAAAACGGAAATCTCAACACGACTATCATTACCCACTTATTGGTTTTACATATGCAAAGAGCCGAGTACTCTTTGATTCTAGACCTAAGGGGACGTGTGCTTTGAAGACAAAATTCACACGCTACGCCCACTGAAAAACTGCGTTCTCAGGAGCCAAGTACATAAGACAAGGACACGTCTGTTATACGATATGAAGCAAAAGTGAATTCATTGGTCAGTTCTGACGCGTCCCTGACACTTTGAACCTCCGTGCATGTTAATGAAAATCTATGGCCTATAGTCAGGTTATACACTATATACTTACTTGCTTAAAAATTCAGCTTTTTAGTCATATATACTTTAAATGTTTTGCCGCAGGCTGTGGAATTCCCACAATTAAACGGAATGCCACGAACTTGCGCGCCGCCTGAACCTGACATACTCATGCGTCGTATACGCAATGTGCAATTGTAGAAGTATGCCAATACTTATTTGGTTGCCTGCCTAAACAATCGATTATATACATATTTCAAGATCATCGATTAGTTTTGAATGCCTGGGCGTGTGAATATATTTGTAGCCCAATCTGGGTCCATTTTTTAACATTCATTACCCTTCGTATGCAAAAAAGACACAGAACAATTACCAAGATTTTGGTATAAATTAGCCAAACATTATTATTTTCTTAAAGTTTTTATTTAGAAGCTAAGTAATATATCGTTAGTCCTAAGAAACAATTCTAAATTATGAATATTTTGTGACAGTTATTTAATAGTTTCTCGTATTTCGTAATTCTAACTTACTTAACATAAAGTAACACCCCATTAAAAGAATAACAAGTAAATAGAATTGCTCATCACTAAAATAGTAAAGACCATGTCAAACCACAACTTAGCTACACCAATTTTGTACATCTTGAGAAACAGTAATTTGACATACTTTTTCAGTATTGGCTTGTGTGATGTAAATAATACATTAGTTGAAGACAACTACGTGATTGTTATACTGTCATTGAAATAATTGATAATTAATTAGTTGATCCCTTTGTGATTTGTCTTGTAGCGATATATACTAGGTGACATCGTTTTAGCAAGCAGATTTGATTGTATTTAAGCTGTATGTAAGTATTAATATGTTAATTAAATTACGTGCATACTACTTATGTTTTTAGGTTCCCCATGATGTAGGCAACACTTTTGCGATATAATGAAATTAAGACTTTAATCTAAGCCACCTCCATAACAATACCTTACAACAAGTTAATACAAATGAAAACCAAACCATAACCACAATGCATTGCGTAACTCATCAAATCGCACTTCAGTTACGATATATTTGAGTATGCATAGCTGTGAGTGTCTATTGAATTAAGGTCTTCACGAAAAATTAGAAATCAATAACAAAAATTTATGAAATGACAAACAAAATGTGAAACAGCTATGGCCACTTTTATGGCGCCACATTGTGTGTGCGTGTGCGTGTGTGTATGTGTATGTGTGTGTGCGTATTTGTATCTGTTACCACAAGAAATCAGAATTTATTCGCAAAATACTGCTAAGCTGCGTGGCCTTCAAGAAAAAAGGCTCAATGTGTGGAATGTGTGGCGAGCAGCACAAACACTCTGATTGAAAATACATGGAAGAGTTTATCTGTCTGTGAGACGCCAAAGAAATGTTTACATTGTCATGCGAAACAGATGAGAAATAAAGCCAGCAACAACAAAACAAAAGAAATGGCATAAAAAGCGAAGAAATTTATTATTATTTATTTCCTAGCGCTGCGAAAGATTTCTAAAAATACAAACACCAAAAGCATGGGAGATCATAAATTCTAGCTGTGCTGTTGAGTACTGAGTGTTGGTGTGTGTGTGTGTGTGTGTGTGCGAGTGTGTGTGTGTGTCATGCCTTTTGTTGCCGCTGACACTCAGGCCGGAAATGGAGGGACATCCCCTCTTCAAGGCTCCACGCCGAGACAATGTCAAAAGTTTAACATTAGATTTATATGCCATTTGTTTATGGTGTTTGTGCTGTAGTTGCTGTTGTTGTTGCTATGGCTGCGTCAAGGCATTCACTGCCCAGCATAAATCTTCGCTATGTGTGGGTGTGTAACCAGGTCAATGCTTCTACCAAATGCTTGTCCATCTTAAAAAATAAATTTTCGCTGTGCGCCTCGACTTGTCAACATATGCATAGCGTCTCTCTCTCTCTCTCACACTCTCACACTCTCTCCCTCTCTCTCTGTCGTAATATATGTGTGTGTGGCTTGCTAGTGTGAGTGTGTGTGTTTGTTGACTGTCCACAAAGTTGTCAACGCGCAAACTAAACGGGTTTTGGTCCTGCGGTTACCTATATAAGTAGATTACGGGCACAGGCAGACGATAGTTATTATTATTGTTGTGGTTGTTGTTGTTGTTGTTGTTGTTGTTGCTCTTGCCAGTTTTAGATTCGAAGTTGTTCAGCTGTTCAAATGCGCATGTCCTCAACTAAATTTAAATAACAAGAGCAAGAGCAAGAGAGGTGCGAGGGCAAGCCAAAAACGCGAGAGAGAGAGAGAGAGAGAGACAGAGAGCGAGATAAAGAAGAGAGAGATTGGCAGAGCGCAGCATATAAGAGAGCCAAAGATTTAAATGATGCCAGAAGGATGCATATTATATAAGTCTAGCGCAATCGCAGTACAAAACTCACAGAACTTTTGAAGAATTTTAAAAAAGGATAATTTCTTAAATGTTTATTTTGTTTCTTACATAGCTTATAATCTTATCAGTTTATTCGATTTAAAAATAAACTTGACGAGTTCTAATACTTTAATAAATACATCCTCAAAATCTCAATTTATATATGGATAAACTTCAATAAATATAAAACAATTTTATAATAGACCCTATTTATTTTAAAAAAATGGTAAATTAAACTTTTTAAACATTAAGTGCTTAAGTTTCTTATCCATATTATACAATATTTATTGTAACTAATTAATGAAACTGTTTAAACTTGAACTGTTTAATATTCGAATCCATATGATTTCCATATTCATTTTAGACACAATAGTAAAATGACACTTGAGTGCATGTCTTATTGTGTCTTTATAGAAACTGAATTAAAATACAAGAAGTATATTTGTTGTTTACGAATATAATTGAGTTCCACACATGAAACTTTTGCGTATGTCTGGCAACTTCTTGCGCCACTAAAATTCCTCACGTGCGTTCAAAAACCAAAAAAAAAAGAAAAACGCACACACAGCATATGCAACAAGGGTCACGCTCTCTTTGCCTGGCGCTCTCTCTCTCTCGTCCGCTCTCTCTCTCTCGCTCTCTCTCTGGTAATCTCTTGTTCTGGCTTTGCACAGATGCCTAGCAAGAGCAGAGCGGCAAGAACAACAACAAAAGCAGTGTGTGGCAGCAGCAGCAGCAGCAACTGTTATAAGATCTCAGTATGCCAAATAACTTCGATTCGAAGCCAGTCAAAAATGGTCCATCGACGTGACATGACCCGTCAGCAGCATCCGAAGTCGCAGCCTTGTTAGCCTCGGTAACCGAACTCGCAAAACGTGTGCGGGTGTCTGTGTGTGTGTGTGTGTGCCTGTGTGTGTTAGAATCTGTCTGTGTATGCGTTGCCAACAAAATCAGACCAAATGTGAAGTGTGCACAGGCTCTATGGCAAAGTGAGTGGCCCAATGTGTTCTTGTCGCTGCTGCTGCTTGTGCTGGTGCTGCTGCTGCCGCAGGCTAGTGGTAAAAGCAAGCAGCGCAAATATGCTAAGAAAATAAAGTGCTGCTGCTAAGAATACCAACAACAAGAATTAACAAATTATTGTATGAAACAGAAAAAGAAAAACAAGAATCAACGAAACATCATTTAAGCAGGAAAAAACTTAGTTCAAGTCTCCGTGTTGGTTTGTGTGTGCGGGTGTGTGTGTGTGTGTGTGTGTGTGTGTGTGTGTCGGAGAGTGTGTGAGTGGAAGTAGATGTGTGGGTGTGTTTGTGCACGGATTTATGCAGCGTTAGTTACATAAGTTATCATCATCATCAGCAGTAGCAGCAGCAGCAGCAGATGAAGCAGCAGCAGCAACAGAGACAGCATCGTTAGCATCAATGCCGCCTATTGGCGCGCATAAGTTGAGTTGATTCCGCTTATGGCCTTTGGCTGTGCATGTGCTGCCTGCCAGCCAGGAATGCCACCAATAAGCAGCAACAATGGCTATGAAAATCGCATTAGTGGCAGACAAGCAGCATCAAGAACAACAGCGACAGCAACAAATGTTACCCAAGGCAACAATCGTTCGAATTACATTCTTATAACGCATACGCCTTGTTGCATGTCGGAAGATAGTTAGCAATGCACATATATTTTAGTCAAGTGCTTACTATTCACGTGTTATAATATTCATTTAATTGTTATGTCTGTGTGACAAGCTCTATTAAGCCATAGACCATATTAAGTGAACTGTACTTGTGTTAAATTTAATAGAGTTCTTGGGCTTAAGAGCTTTCTCTATTTGTTTTCCAAAAATCCATTTCTTATTATTATTATTCTTGATCTCGATTTTTAAGTAGATTTGCATCGCGAATCTATTGAGGTTAATAAATATCCCCAGGCTTATTTGATTATTCTATTTGGACCTAAGGCAGGCGCGGCAATTCCATTTTTATTTTTTCTCTCTGAGTTTCACTTAACTGATTGCCGAAAATCAATAGCCACCCAGATAATCCTGATGCTGCTGCTGCTGCTGCTGTTGCTGTTGCTGTTTAATATTCTTAGTCTTTCTTGACGAAGCTCATTAGGAGCAACTACCACAAAAACAAGCGCAACAACAGCTGCGATTTAAGTTTGCCATGAGGGCGTGTAGTCGTAGTTTAGTGAGGGGGCGTGGCCATGTTTATTATCTAAATCACATTCACCTGAATTTCATTAAAAGCGCAAAATATCAACTTTTTCATGTGAGTGCTCAAGCTTGAAAGAAATATGACCACGCTCCTGTACTTTTGAATGCAAACTCAAAAATTAACGGTATAAATTTCGGTTTTCACTAGGCGCGTAGTCTCCCAAAAGTAGGCCATACAAACTTTACACGAAAACACCAAAACCGAAGGGAAATACAAACAATTCAAATTTAATTAAATTTGCATTACGTTAAATAAACATTGCTATTTGCTGTGAAACAGCAAAAATGGCTGGCCATTTGATATAGTTTTTGTCAGCTAATTGTTTTGATTCTGAAGGCGGTCGTCTTTTCAAAAGTACACAAATGTAACAATAACAATAAGACAACGTTCAAGCTTTGACCCCTCAGCTTTTCGCCCCCAAAAATTTGCCGGCCAAGTGGCAGCAGCTTCGTTGGCACGTTTTGCTGTTATTTAAACATTAAACAAAAAAGGATATTATGTTGCTGCCAACATGAGGAGAGCGCCAGCAGCAACAGCAGCAGCAACAACAACAACAGCAACAGCAACAACCACTATTACTAAACAACACCAACGTAAAACACACCAAAATATCAACGTAAGATAAAAGACAACAATAAAACGACAACAACAACAACAACAACAGCAACAAAAGCAGCAAACCGAATTCATAATGATGATGGATTAACTGTTGTGTTGCAAAGTGTGTGCGTGCAAAGCGGAAACTAAAGTCAGAACAGCAACAGCTGCGCGGCCTCGCGGCATTTAAAGTGCAAGTGGCAGCAGCACGAACACACACACACAAAAAACATCAGCAGACGACGCAGAAGAAGAAGCAGAAAAGGTTGGTTGTTGTCCATTTTGCTCTTACCATTTGTTCTCTTTTTTTGTTTTGATTATACATTGAAGCTGACAGGAAAAAAGAATGTGTAAAAGTTTACGTAGCATTTACAAAATTTTCAGGCGCACTCAGCTGAACAAAAGTAACGCATTCGCCGTGTGAGCCGAACATTTAAATGAAATACATTAAAACACAAGTACACAGCTCGCAAACACACACATGAGACAAGTTAATGCAGCAAACTGCAATTACAAACACAGTTCAGGCAACAACAAAATAATATGAAAAATATTGCAATAGAGTCTGGCACAGCTGCTGGAATATGTATAGTTAAGTTCGACAAGAATGCATAGAATGAAATTGTTGAACTGGGCATCGGAAACAAACTATACTGCTTGTAATTTTATCAGCTCTTTCATTGCTGCCAGAGACCATTTCAAACAAGTTCGCTTGGCTTCCTGCCAGGCATTAAATTAATTTCTCCATGTAGTTGTTGTCTACACTGGCTGATAACATTGGTATGCCAAAACCATTATATTTTATGAGTTTTGTTAATATCTTTTTAAAGGATATTTCAATTTGTTCATTAAAATGAGTAGCTCATTACAGTAGGCATATACAATACATATAAATATTCATTATATATAGGTCTGACCTGTCGTCAGTTTCTATGCAAATAAAGCTTTAATTAGAATTTGTATGAAAAGTAATTTGTTTTTAATAAGCTTAAGTAAATAGAAACAGAAACCGGTAGGGTGTCGTGCTACCTAAAATGTATAAATAATTATTCTTAAACATAACTTAAACACTATAATGAACATGGCATTTCAATCAATATTTTCAATTACCTATCATAATTATAATATTCCATTGTTTTATTCAACGAATATTATTTTCAGGCCCCAGCTCACAACATGCACTTAAAAAAAAAATCAATTTCTTTTGTAGATTATACTTGCCACACAGTCGCAAGGACAATTAAAAGCGCATTTTACACGCATATATAATTAGAGACACGTCAATGCCTGCAAGACAGTCAGAACAAAAGAAATAGACATGAATGCAAAGTGAAAGAGACAAAGAAAGAGAAAGAGAGAGAGAGAGAGGCGGGGGTAACCGAGAATGGCATTAATAATGCAATCTGTAAACTTGCAACAACTGACGCGGCAGCAACAACAATCGCATCAAATGACCTTGGAGTTAACTTTGAAAATCGTTAATGAATAAACTGTTCCAGCAGGTTTGTCGAGCAGGCGCCAAGGGATCTTTTGCTTGTAAAAAAGACAATCAAAGCAATGAATACTATAACAAAAGCCCAAAATGTTTCCACCCCCCAGTTGCCCAGTTCATTTTCGTCACTAATGTTGGGCAATTAAAAAGGGTTGACAGATATCCACTTTGATATGCTGCTATCAGCAGTGACAATAAAAATGATAATAAAACAATCAGCGCACAGCTTTTGTCGTTTTCTTTTCTCACTTTGCATTTTCTATTGTATGTACCCTTTATGTTCAGCCCATCAACACACACTACTCAATCAACGTCCTTTCCTTTACGCAACTGTCATACAAATCTAGCAAAAGTACAACAATGAGACGTTTGAAAAACTTTGCTAGCCCTTTTTATTTACCCCATAAATGGGTAAGCGCCTACCCTATATATGTATATATATTGTATCTACGAGTCTATCTAGCCATGTCCTTTTGTAAAAACACGTCAAGCTCGAATATAAAAGGAGCTAAATACAAGCCAGGTTATTTTTCCATGACATCTCTAAATGCTGACAAATTCATACCAAACTTATGTATAATAAATGCCGAGTTTATTCACAAACTTTTCTGTCTTTTCTATGTGGGGCTAAATGAACATACCAATATAACTTAGCATCTGATTAAAAGTAATTCAGGTTTATGCATTTTAAACTAAAGTTAAAGACTATAATTTGCTGTTATACGTATACTTAACAATTGAATAATGGTGTTTAGAAGGAATTTGGCAGGGAGTAGTTGCTGTAATTAATCTTTGTTAAAGAAAGGACTCAGCTGAATTATGCGTGCCAGAAGGTATGATTATGGCAGAGATAGTTGTATGGCTTACGGCAGTTTATGCTTCTAAAATAGTCAAAACTAAAATGTAGCAAATTTTTATGGCAAAACTATAAGTAAATTATTTTCATGGCGCCAATTCAGTTCACTTCTAAATTTGGCACAAATATTATTTCCGTGCGGCCTCTGTGTATATATATATATATATATATGCAAGCCAAGTACTTTCGATTAGAGCACGTTTTCCAGTTTGTCCGAGTAGTATATGCCATCGATATGTGTCAATAAAATCAATATTTGCTTTTGCTTTTTTGATTAAACATTCAAAAACCGCATCAATCAAAGCCGCGATTTGAGCGCCTATTAAAATTAGGGGCGAAACATTGAATTGTTTCAACCTTGAGCTCGTTAAATGGGTTTACGACTCTCGCCGGCCAGAATGAGTGGCAATTATTTGCCTAATTAAAAGCACACAACAAGCAAACAAGCAAATTGAGCGTCAAATTGTAGCAGCAAAATAGATACATATTTCAGGCAAAGTGCGATAGGAGAAATTTCTGTATTTGAATGAATATTTTGGAGTTATTCTTTAAATGTATTTCTTGATTAAAACATTTAAGATCGAATGCTCTTAAATGTTATTGCAATTATGAAATGACCAAAAACTTGGCTAAGATTTTCCTAAAAATCCGAAACTTGTCACATTTAAACCGAGATTTGTGTCAGTGATAACAGGCAGCATGCTTGTCCAAAAAGTAATTATAATGAACATGTCCTTGCAGAGCCACATCTGACTTGATGAGCTTTTCGGCAGAAGTAGCAACGCAACACCATTTTCAGCTCAAATTGAAATGCATTGGCAACAGGATAACCATCCTGGCAATGGCAGAGCCACTGGCACCACATGGGACAAGCTAATCAAATAAAAGGCAGAGTGCCTGCAACATAATCCCCGCTGCACACACACACACACACACACACACACACATACATGGGACATACACACCACAAACTGCATTAAGAACATCAGGCATGCCAAATGGCGAATTGCCAATCACTTATGCGTATTTAAAAGCATTAAGCTCAGTGCAGACACATTAATCATACGCCACATGTAACGAGCGACGTGACGGCTGCTTATCCGTCTGACTCTTGCTATCTTTTTCGCACATAACGTTGCCAATTCCAGTGCTGGTTTCCGTTTTGGACTATGATGAAACTTCTGCTACTATGTTGACTGATTTGCATTAGCAGCTGCTGCTGTTTGTGCTGCTTACCCACATGACCACAAAATTATGCAATGCAAGATGTCTTTCTGTTTGTGTGGACTGCAATTAAAGCCCGTTTTCCCATCCTCTAGTTAAGTTTTTTTCTCACGATAAAGTGCAGTCTTAGCATTTTTCAAATGTCTAGTAAGGTCAACTTAATTGGCAGTTGGTTAACCGGCACTTTACACAGCAAATAAATGTCTATACAATTATATACAAATATCACAATTAGAGTATTGTATTGCACTTTTTATTTATTCATTTGCTAAGCCGTTTCAATTTCTAACTACTGCGCACTTAGTTTTATGTACAAAATATCATTTCAAAAGACACATCATTTTATTTTTAGTTTTCACTTTGACATGCAGTTGAATGTATCTTCAGGGGTGGATATCAAGACATTTTGTTTTCTATTAAGCACATGTGACAGAAACTAAAACTCTAACAACTTGTATAACGTATATCCAGATCGTCAAGCAGAAATTTGTTGTTGATAGTTGTCTATTTTGACAATAGTCTTTTGTAAAATATGTTCAGAGTGAAGCGATTTAAAACATAATTGGGCAGTCGACGAAACTTAAAGCACTGTAGATGTCCTTCAAGAATCTTATTTTATTTTAATGCTATTTTCAACAGTTTCATTTAAATTAATAACATCCTTAGCTTTCACTTTCACTTTTATTCAAATTATAAAACATTCATTAACAGCTTAAAAGACAAAATCGCTTAATTTGCATCAAGATAAATGAAAACAAAGCTTATTTCACACATTTCTTGCTACAGCTCTTATGACAATGCTGGCAGAAAATATTGTAGCAAGCAGCATTTATAATTGCCATTGTCGTTTTAAATTATTAAAGTTGCGCAGATTTAATTATTAAATGTTTGATAAGCTCATTGTTTGTGAATGCTTTCAATGAAATCCGCTTAATTTAAAATCATTTGTTATTAAAATGGTGGTAATTAATGTCAATTTAAATTTAACTAATCAACTAAAATGCAAGTGACTGAAAATGGCCCAAATAAGTAGGCAATGAGAAATATGTCAACTGTTGGTCAGGCTGAATGCAACTCAAATAAATTCCACTTCAAATACAATAAAAACATCAGAATCAAGCAACAAAATCGGCTTAGAATACATGCACAACACTTCAGAAGTATTTAAGCATTATTTACGCGCTTATTTATTTAATTATTTATTAATTTAGGTATTATACACATTTAAACTTAAGCACCTATAAAAACAGGCAGTTTACTCTGTATGAATATTTGAACATGTACGTGTCTCAATACATACCTAACATAATGTTCTGCACCCTGAAAAGTATCATCTAATTCCATACTCATCTTAAATCCCTATTGACCTGCAATCGCCCCATTATGATAAGTGGCCAATACGAATGTCGCTTCTCCAAATTTCAGACACAGTCGGTTTATCAGCCTGCATAATATGCTTGATCATTGCCAGATGCTCAACTTCTATATATAAAATACAAATTTGTAGCCATTTTGTTTGGGGGCGGACAGACCGCAGGAAAAACTTCATTTCGAATGCGTTATCGAAAACCAAAACCAAATGGAAACCAAATATTATAATGCCTCAGCGCACTGTGGGCGAGCGGCTGGGTGTTTGCTTATTTGGGTGTACAGCTACAGCTACGGCTAGCCCATTAGGCATGCATCAGCACGCGGCAATTTTGCGGATCTGATATGTGGCATTTTGAGGGATTTGGTGTTTATACTCTTTTCGAAGAAAATAGTATATTAACTTTGTGCTGAAGTTTGTAACGCATAGAAGGAAGCGTCAGAGACCCCCAAAAGTTACTGCCAGTATGCTTAGAATGACAAAACAAATTGATCCAGCCATGTCCGTCTGTCTGTCTGTATGTATGCAAACTAGTCCCTCAGTTTTTGAGCTATAGCGATAAGACTTTGCACAGACACTTACTATTCAAAGGGACAGCACATTGGTCGGAACCGGCTGGATCGGACCACTATGTCTTATAGCTGCCATACAACTGGAAGTCGGTTTTGGCCTTAAATACCATGTTTTCAAAGCTATCGTGATGAAACTTTGCAGAGATACTTATTATTTAAACATACATCACATTGATCGGAGCTGACCGGATAGGATCACTATATCTTATAACTGCCTTACAACTCTAAGTCGGTTTTGGCCATAAATCCGATGTTTTCAAAGCAATTGCCTTCAATTTCCTTGTCCGAAGATATGCCTCATTAAACGTTTCAGTGGTGCAGTTGGCAGAGTGAAAATCACCATAACGTTTGAAAAGAGTATAAAAATCATCGGCACGCCGAAGATAATCCTTCCCCACTGTTTTTTCTTCTTTTTTGGGAGTTCCCAGTCGTTGTTTAGCCAGGCGCAAGCACACGAAAAGGACCAAGGAGCAAGGCGTGTGTGGGTGTGGGTGTGGGCGTGAGCTGGAACGGTGCGGCTGTAGGACGTGTTACCAGGCAAGTTATTTATAGATTTATACGCACAGCACACACCCACCCACACATATGGAGCCTTACGAGACGAGAGAGCTCAGCGAAATCGCTTTGGGGCAGCAAATAGTTAAGTCGCTATTTGTGTGAGTGAGTGTACAGCTTGTATACGTATGGGTGCATATGTGTGTGCTCCATTTCGCATTATTGCAGCGCGACTAAGCATACTACTTTGTCTTGCCTTCAATCTGACCTTCTTTCTCTCTAGCCTAGCCTGGTGCCGGCTTCTGCTGCTGCTGATGTTGTTGCTGCCTATGCTCCTATGTATATGTATATGTCAACGTCCATAATATGGCCTGACTTGCCTTGTAATTAACCCTTTTATTAACATCCTATGCCACTCTCTCACTTGTGTGTTTAAGCATTCCTCTATGTGGGCGAACAACAGTGTATGTGTATATATATGTATAGCGTTTGTAAGGTATCTATGTATGACTATGTTCTTGAGATGATTGTAATGTAAACGTAAGCAGTATGTTTGATAACTTCAAATATCAATGAATAGAACATACTCAATGAAATCTTGTTTTGCCAACGACTTTTTACATTTATACAGATAAACTAGTATTCAACCACAAAGCAATACCTATAAGACAAAAACAAAAGACTAGAGTGTGCCTGTGCCTCAGACAAGCGCTCAGTTTGATCAGGAAAACTGTAGCTTCTCTTGTTATCTACAAATTAGGTTTCATGTAGTCAGTGATGTGATAAACAAAGAATATACACTCCCACACGCACACAGACATAAATATACAAGAAACACATATGAACACTAATGAACGGGCAAAGCTACAGTTAATAGCTTATCGTAGCGACACCGCTTCTTGCACAACGGACTCGATTTCAGATCATCAGCCTCCCCGTCCCCGTCCCCGTCCTCGTTCCCGTCCTCGTCGTCGTCCTTCTGCTTCTGGTCTTGATTTTGATATTTAGCCCGTTTCTTAGCCATCATGCGCTTGTTACGCGCCACCTCGTGAGCAACATCCACCCAGTCGTAGAGATAATCGTATAGCAGAAAATTATTACGAAATATCACCTTGAATAGCTGCCGCAAATAAATGTAATCTGGCTGCTCGGTAAACTGCAGACTGCGACAGTACTTCAAGTAGATGTAGAACTCAGTGGGTACTCCAGCACACAGTATGCTCAGCGATATGGCCGACTTGCTCTCAGCGATCTTCTCGTACTTCTGCAGGCGCGACTCCGCTTTGATGCCCTGCCAGGGCAGGCGACCGTGCAGGAAGTAGAGTAGCAGATAGCCCACCGCCTCCAGATCATCGCGTCGGCCCTGCTCGGCAAAATGGGCATGCAAGGAGGCGAATCGAGCTGTGCCGATGAGCTCGTTACGCTCCTTGTAGGGGATATGTGTGCTTGTACTGGGGCGATAGAATCTTTTGGCCAGACCGAAGTCAATCATGAATACACGAGTGCGCTGACTGCCCAGGCCCATCAGAAAGTTGTCGGACTTGATGTCGCGGTGCAGCAGACAGTTCATGTGCAGATATTCGACGCGAGCCAGTATCTGATCCGCCAGCATTAGAGTCGTCTTCAGACTGAAGTTGCGTGCACAAAAGTTGAGCAGATCCTCCAGTGTGGGACCCAACAGGTCCAGCACTATCACATTATACACACCCTCAGTGCCAGAATAGTGTATTTGTGGAAATCCAACGCCACCGCGCAATATATTATAGATTTTGGCCTCGCGCGGCAGCTGTGGATAGTCCCCAGATCTGGTCTCCAGCTTAATGGCCACCTCCTGTCCGCACTGGAGGCCAGTGCCACGATATATCTCTCCGAAGGAGCCGCTGCCAATGGGACCCAACAGTCGATACCTGCCGCCCACAATAATATTGCGAAGTTCATTGTGATACGGGAGCTTCAGGGACTTGCTCGATTCCTTCTGCTGCTCACGCTGCTCGCAATCATCCTGGTCATGTTCATCAGTCGGATAGGTAGCTTGTTCCATCCTATTGCGCTCAGATTTGTGTTCGCTTTTGGTTAAATCAATGTTGTTAAAGTGTTGCTAGGCATGACTAGCATGACTTGTGTGAGAATATATTATGTCTATATTACGAACGTTAAATACAATATACGTATGTATAAAGTCAAGGATATACTGTCTTTCTGTACGTGAAAAATTATGAAAACAAGTTGTTGTACATTAAATATTTCACAAGTCGATGCAATTTTTGTATTCTTCGGAATATTGTAATTATTTACGCTCTGTTGATTCATGCTTCAATTTGTGGTCGAAATGCAGGACCAAAGAGTAAAAAACCGATACACAACGCAATGCACTTATTTATTTAAATTCCAATTCATTGCTCAACTAATATTTAGCGACATTGCGCTACATAAAGCAGCCGACATTCGTATACATACAAATACTATATATATATATATATATATGTATATAACTAAAAGCTGTGCAATTAATTTGCTGCTTATAAACTGTAATAAATTAAATTAAGCTGCCACTTTGACAATTTAAATACACAATTTACTTCGCTGATTTGTATGGAAGCAGCAATCAACCCTATCCCGTTTTCCAGCAGCTCTGAAAATAAGTGCGGATGCTGAGGCGAATGCGGATGCGGTTGCGGATGTAATCTCTTCGCTTATTTATGAATCTGGAATAGAAAACAAGCAACTACATCAGCAGCAGCAGTCGCTATATATATGTATATATATACAGTTCGGCTTAGCGATACATATGTGGGTAGTTCTACTCACACTTAAACGCGCATGTCTGAATGGCGGCATTTACTTTAAGCTTACGACGGCAATATTTTAATTAAAACGCTGCTATGGCACCTCACATTGTCTGAGTAATAACAAAATGATTGGGTACTTTCGCCTGGGGCAGCATATTTCGAATTATGTCTCAGTGCTTGCAATGATTAGCTGTCAACTTAAATACTCTCTAAATTCTCTCTTGACGCTTGATGACATTACGTAATCGAAACAGAGTTTAAGCACAGACAAGGATACTTATTGCCACTTGTTTTTATTACTTTTTCCTCAATAATATTATTTCAGTGAAGTAGTAACTGTTTAGTGTAAAAGCTTACAGATTATGCCTCTAATAAATTAGCAAATAGATCGAAATACGTGTCATAGCAGAAAATTTGTATTGGTGCTGCAACATTTATGTACAAATACAAAGAAAAACACGTTGCTTTGCCTTATTTTAGTCACAGCTTTGTGGTCTAGCCAAAACATGTAATATGTCACATCTCTCTCCATTCGATAATTGAAAACATCTGCCCTGCGATAACTTATCATTTCCGCTCGCCTATCGTTGATATGCTGTCAAAGCCATGAACAAATTGTCAGCACATGTTTTGAATATTATTTCAAAGCCGCCATTTGGTTGCTACCTGCGATCTCCAATGGCGTGTTTTTCCATACTGCTTACAATAATTTACAGTTTGTCACTGGAATGCTGGATACCGGGTCGTATGAGTGATATATATATTTTTTGTCATAAACATTGGCCATTGAACATTCTAAAAGTTGAAACTATACATGTAAAATAATAATCATAATCAACTCAATCAACTCGGTTTTCGAATAGGCTCGTGGTACATATTTTTAAAGTCGCTCCTAATACTAGGCTCTAAATTTTCTATTTTTGTGCAAACAATTTCTTTGCTACATATTCAATTTGTACACCGACAGCCGGTCACGTACAACATCAACATAATTTTGACGCGTTTCGGCAATTTAGACACGTTCAATGGCTGTGTCATGCCTCAAACTCTGCAACCGCCACAATCGTCCTTTTATTTCTGCTGTTGTTGTTGTTTTTGAGAAACGCTTAGCTATTTTTAAATTCTGTAAGAGCAACTAAAATTCAATTTCTCAGCCACCTGACAACGCAAGAACGTACCCTTATTCAGATGTTTGAAACGGTAAAAGAAAAACATGTAATAAGGTCATAAATGTGTATAAGAAACATGCTTGTTTTTGTAGATTTATTATTATTTTAAGCAAGATTGCACATGAAATATTTTATTTTCAATTCAGACATCACAGTATCACTGTAACTAGCAAGAAATGTAATACCAATTGGGTTTTTAGAATGCCAAAATGTCATTTGTCAATAAAACAGAACTTAAATATTGTATTAAAACTACATCTTTTAATTGTGTGCTGCAAGTAATTTGAAATACTTTGCGGCAGTTCAACCTTTGTGAGAATGTATGTAAGTGCTGTGGTGTTTTCATGTCGTTGTCAACCATGTTTTCAATGCTGCCCTTTTTCTTTCTCCACAGGTAAAACGTTTTAAATATATGTTGCCATATTTTGTATCTGTGCCAAGATGAGACTTTGCTGAAATATATACTTAGGCACAAGCACGCCAGGACATCCTGTGTGTGTGTGTGAGTGTCGGTGTAAATTTAAGGGGTGTGTCTGTGTGTGTGTGTGTGTGTATACACAACAACTCGTGCGCAAAACAGTTTTAGGAAAAAATTCATCTAGCTTGCTTTTTAAATGATTTAATTTTGCATGAGCTTATTTCATAACGCTTTCTTGTCGAGAGCTCATGTGTGTGCCTACGTGTCTTGGCTGGCTAAAAGAAGCAAGCCAAGTTGACAGCCGCACAGTTGTGACATTCTATTTGTTGACATTAGCTCAAGCCTCGTTGATTTTGTGATATGGGCGCGCGCCTTCGTCCTTTAATGGAAAGCATTCCACTTCATGAATAAACGTATACAATAGACACGCAGGCATAAGAGTTTGTCTGTCTCTTTGTCACAAGTTGCAATTTGTTGGCCATTTTCACTTGTAGGCTTCCTTTTCCATTTCTCATAGGATATGTGCAATTTCCGATAACTTCATGACAACTGCTAATGATGTCCTACCGTTAAATACGCTGGTCTTTAGTAACTAGTTGTTAGACTTGGCAAACTATGCCCATGTCAATTATGCACTTCTGAATTACGCTTTATCGCACTTTGAGCACGCACTCTTTCAGTTTGAACGTTTATTCAACGTGGGTGTTTATTGTATTACTTTTGTTCGAGTTGGTTCTTCTAGTGGATTCCATTTATCAAGTTATCTGTCAGCGTTTACAAATTGGGATCATTATTCTGCCTATAAAAAACAGTAAGCAATCTTGGCACTCTGTGAAATAGGTTAGCTAAAATATAAAAATTTATAACATCTCCAATCTCTAACGAACATTGCGCAGTCTGTTTCATCTGACCGCCAAATTGTTGTTTGTATTAATAATAATAATAAATCTTAGGAACCGCAAACAATTCGGAATCACATCAAGTTTAAAATGACACGTGCTCAATTTCTAAACTGTTATGGGTACAGACTACATCGCCACAAATCCATATCGATATCATTGCTGCGGTAAGCCGCTGTAAGTGCTGAGCAATCATAATGCCGACTAAAAGGACACAGCACTTTGCAGACAAACTGTATGCAAAAGAAGGAGTTAAATGTTTCCAACACGGAAAACAGCGGCCACCTTCCAGTTGTGTGGGTAGTCCTTTTAAAAAAAAAACCAAAATCCAAGAAATTCAATCACAATGAAAGTACTTAAGTGTTTTCTGTGGAGCTGGAGCAATCAAACTTGCCTGGGGATACGCTTAAGTAAATTCCACAAATTGCAAGGAGAGCATAAAAGCTTAAATATAAAATTAAATGATCCAAATCTCAAAGAAATAAAAAAAAACAACTTTAAAAATATTTTAGCAACACAAATATTAATGGCTTATGTGTAGAGACAAATACAATCCAATTATATTTTCTATTAAAAATATTGCACTTAAAATTGGATTACTAAAAATACTATACATAGCTGATAAAAGACATAGTACTGTTATTATTCATGTACAACTTGGGCTTACGAATATTTTTTTGCGAACTGGGTGCAGGGTATTTGGTAGTCAAGCCGTATCGTCGATTGCATTGTTATTTATTTTGGTTTATGCAAGCATTGAGCTTGAATTCTCATTTCTTTGATTCCTTTTTTGCCAAAATCAATATCCTTTCCAAGGCACAGCGCGAAGGCAGCAAAAGTCGCACATTTCATTTCCGCTTTGTTGTCATGCTGTGCATATCCCATCCGTAAATTTGCATAACAGGAGATTCCTTTTTGGCTTCCGTTTTTATAAAAAGTACAAGCCCAGATAGTTTGCACATGGACACAAGCCAAAGCATCAATAGCTGTTTGATTTACATTCAAAAAAAAAAAAAAAAACAAGTGGGGACTGCTTTGAAATGCAATTGCAGTCAGCAGTTGACGAAATTCTGTTCATTGAATCCCAGAGTTTGGGATTGTCGAAGAGGTTGCCGAAATTGTGGCAACTGAAACTAGAGGCCTACACAATTAAAATCATCAAAAACTTTTGATTGATTGTCGAGTGTTAAGTGCTTTAAGCACTCAACAGAATTATGAAGCTCTTGGCTACGAAAATACCCAGACAAATAACAAACAACAACAACAACAACAACAATAGCAGCAAGTTGTTCTAAAAACAATAAATAAACCAATTCAATTTTAGTGAAACGAAGCATATAAAACGTCCAACTCAAATAGAAACAACAAGCAAAACAAAGACAATAGACGGAGATTCGCAGGAAGCGGCATAAAACTAATCCGATGATGCCAGCGAAAGAAAGCAAAGAACCCACCGGCAAGGAGTCCACTTCAAGGATGGGGGAAATGTACAGGATGAAATGTAACTTGGGCACGGCTGCATGTTTACTTATAAATATTTGTTGAGAAAGCAGTTAAGAATGTGGAACAGGAATTTGGGCGAATAACAGCCGCAAACTGAGCTACAATTGTTAGAGTTTAATTTCGATTCAAATGCTCAATGCCGAATCGGTTATGCGGAATGCTTCAGAGTATTGCTTCAGAAAAAATGCTGAGTACGAAAATGAAAAGTAAAAAGTTTTCAATTGCCGAATGTTTTTTGTTTCCCAAGCGATTCAATCAACTGTGCCAACAACACAAACACATTCATACACAGTAACAAATGTTGGGTTAATCCTGTTGACTCATGCTAGACACATATAAGAATACCGTAAATCAAATGCAACTAAAACTTAAATTACAATTCAAAAACGGTTTTGAGCAGATCTAAATGAATAACAAATGCATTTTGAAGTATATAATATATTTACATTATAACTATTACATAAAACATAAATAAATCAATAGTGTTGTAAAAATAATGTATAATATTGGAATATAATTAAATTAAAAAAAATTAAAATTCATTTCACAATGAATTCAATTCAAATATACACTTTATTACGTGTAGAGGAAAATTTTTAAATGAAAATCTCAGATTTTCTAGATTTTCAAATATTTTAGCTATTATGAATTGCTCCATATTAATTATACAACCAAATTGTATTCATATTGGGAAATACAAAGTACTTTTATTTTTTTAAACGATATCATATTTCTGTTTTGGTTACTAACCCATATTGTGTGGATATTATTGATCATTATTTTCGTATATTCTTGCAGATAATTATTCGCAACCCAAAAAGACAACAACAACTGCTCGTGCTATGCATTTGTTGCTCATCAGCATTTGCAAAACCTCCGGAGAACGGCTCATATAATTACTCGGTTTTCTTCTACACACACAACATTTGAAAATCGATCAAACTGGCGTCGTTCAAGCGAAATAACGACAATATTGGCAATTACAATAACAATATAATGTGGAGTAGTACAATATCGCCAACGAATTCTAAGAAACTATTGATCGGTAGTACACGAAGCGTTGATTATGTCGGTGATAGTGCGAGAACAGCAACAACAACAGCAGCAGCAGCCATTATCAAAACAGCAGCAGCAGGAGCAGGTAACAAAGGAGCAACGACAAAAGCACAAACAAAAGCCACAGCAGCAACAACAACAACAACAAAAATCTCAATTGAAATGGAGTTACATATACAAAATAAGTGCATTTCGGCATAGCGTATCACTCTGGAGGGTGGTGCAGAGCCGCCATGGCTGCAGGGCCCCCTTAAAGCTGCATTTTTGGGGGCTACTGGCGTCGGCAAAACAAGCATATTACAAGTAAGTATTTATTTAAAACATAACTATTACAATGGTCAATCCCTATAAAGAAATGATAATCATCAATGAATAGATTATATATAAACTTCTGGCACAGAACACATTAAACACATTTCCCAGAACATGACAAATGATAATGGTATTTTCTCAATATCCAGTTAGGGAGACAAGCCTAATTTTTTCATTAATTTATGGGACCATCAAAGTGCCTTTTATACGTTTTGATTTGCTCAATGTCGGCTTAAACATTAAGCATACTAAGCCAAAGGTATAAAAGAAAAAAGAAAACGCCAAAATTAATTGACAGCTCATAAAATCAGACCATTAAAGCCGAAAGGTAAATGCAAATTCAGTTAATTATAGCTACATATCTTTCATATACGCAATTCGCATTTTCTGCTCAGCAAAGAGGCTTTAAGTTGATGCCACGCCCACTGACCTGACGTTGCTGCACTTAATGCCTTCAATACAATTTAATTATTAATGACGTCTGAATGAAAGCTGCAAAATTTAACAGCAGGTCAAACTTTTAATAGGGCCGCAACAGCTGCCTGTATTTATGTAGCTTCTACCTTCCGCGCAACCTTCACGCTAATAGCATTTGACTGTGTGTGTGTGTGTGTGTGTGTGTGTGGATGCATTGCTAATTCGATTTCCGCTTCGCAGGTACATTACATTGCAGCACTTCACATCGTTTGTGGTTTTAAAATTGTAATTAGACAAGTCAGAACCGTTGAGAAGTGCAGCAAGCGTGCTTTATTTTGCACTCCTAGCTTTATAAAATACACCTACTTATATTAACAATAACTAATAATCAACTATAATCAATAGGTAAAACAACTTTAAATTAAAGGTTTAATTTTTTTTTTAAATGCAACACGAAAATAATAAATATATTATTATTATACAAATGCAAAACATTTATCTTTTCTAACTAATTTTATAAGTAACGAAAAATGTATTTAAAATATTGCTATAATTAAATAACATGCAAAAACAGGTTGAAACCATAACCGGATTAAGTAGCATTCCAATTTGTAAGAGACCATTGTAACCTGATGTAATAAAATAGCTTACTTTTGTGCCTGTGCTCATTAAACCGACTCAGATGCTGGTCTGCTAATTCAATTAACTGCAGTCGGCAGTGGAAACTCGCCATTTAGCCATTTTTCAGTTTGCAACTCGCTGCTGACTTAACTTAATTGTGCTTTCTGCTTTTAATGTCTATGGCAGTCAATATACGGCTACTTTGTGCGTCTGGGTATTAAATTAAATCGTTTTTATACTTCTATACTTCTAGCTGGCTTTATGCCTCCACCCGCAATCCTTTGCAGACACGACATTTATTAAGTATTATGTGAGATTTTCCGCATATTTATGGTATTTTAAACGATATAACATCAATTAAGTGGATTTTACTGCCCATGCGTGTTGTAAGCAAGAAGCTAATGACCTGTGAAATTAAAAATATTCAGATCGTATGTGTAAAGCACAGAAAACAAGTGGGAAAGGATTATCTTCGGCGGGCCGAAGATTTTATACTCTTTTCGAACCTTTAGACAATTTTCACTCTGCCAACTGCATTTACATTTTCTATTGAAATATTACATTTATTTCCAGTTGTATGGCAGCTATAAGACATAGTGGTCCGATTCGGCCGGTTCCGACCAATGTGCTGTCCCTTTAAATAATAAGTCTCTGTGCAAAGTTTCATTACGATAGCTCAAAAACTGAGGGACTAGTTTGCATACATACAATAAGACAGACGGACAGACAGACAGACAGACGGACATGGCTGGATCAATTTGTTTTGTAACTTTTGAGGGTATCCGACGCTTCCTTCTATGCGTTACACACTTCAGCACAAACTTAATATACTATTTCCTTCGAAAAGAGTATATACACAGCAGGTTGAAATTGTTCTCCATTTACGCACGCTTAATGCAATTAAATATTATCCAGACACTTTCTTAGTTGAATAGGTAGTGAAACCATGGGGTCGAAATCCTTTAATGGACAAGACGACAAAACTAAAAAATACATATATATTTTACCCGAAAATATATTAGGAGGATGCGTGGTAAAGAAAAAACAAAGACATTATGAAAAATTGATACACAGAGTATGGCTCAGAGAGGATATTTTACGTCTGACTGCATTCATTGGCCTAGTTTGAAGGCATCCATCGAACAGTTTGCTAATGGCCGAGTGTGTGAGTTGCGATAACAGCGGCTATCCAATTTCAAATCGAAGTTTGAATTATCTAAGCCAAGCTAAAGCTGGTAATAAATTTAAATTAATCATTTGGTCGTTTTATCGGTACGACATTTTCGATACTCATTTCAATGTAAATGCCACTTGCCAATCAGATGTTCCATTGTCAACGGAATGAAATCAAGGATTATTTATGCCCGTAACGATTCAATAACGCGACGGAAACGGATGTGGCCAGCAAATAGAAGCAGCAGCTGCCTTAAAACGCGAATGCTTTTAGCGCGTTGGCCAACTTTAAATTATATACTGCACATGCTTATACTTTTATATGCAGGCGGATCTCTTTTATCGCTTTTATGTGCCATCGCATATCATTGAGTTTTATTTTTATTGAGCTGGTAATTGAATAAGAAATTACGTTTATGGCTTTCGGGACGTTCGCTACGTTCTTCCTGTTGACCCGCTTCGCGACCTTTAATACGTATGCTCTACCATAAAGTTCGCAACATTATCGAGCACATAAATAACTGCGGCTAAGAGCAAAACTTTGAGTCTTTGGGCACTTTTAGTTGCCCGGAAATACACACTAATGTTTAATCATGGCGTATGCTTGATTTTAATTATAGCTTTAACAACCAAACTGATCCGATTTTCGTTCCCGAGACAGTTTTCATAATGGTTTGGCATCTATAATAATTATGCTTTAAAGTTTTAAGCAATTTCGAGTTTTCAATTTACCAAACACAAGCCAAAACAAGTGGAGAAGGATTATCTTCGGCGTGCCGAAGATTAAATACTCTTTTCGAACCTTAAAGCAATTTTTACTATTTTTCCGTGACTGCTTATTTAATTCGCAGATATTAATGTCGCATACATATACCCCTACATATAAAATAAAATATATAAAGGTATTCATGTAAACAGGGACGTTTCACTATCCGCAGCTCGTGGACGCGTCCCTTAGCATTCATAAGTGCTACCGAATTGAACAATAAACAAGTTTCAGTTTTTCCAAAATGTCAAAACTACATTACATATGTATACTACAATATACATACCAAATTTTGTGCCTGTTGCTCTTATACCTTTCAAGGCCGCTGTCGGAAATTGAATTGTCATAAAACTTAATCTGAACATACGAGAGCTTATATTCAGAGTTTGAGATCCATATTTTTTTTCGCGTGGCCAATGGTTTTGCCAATGAATTTAAATTTTTCTTTTGAATTATTCTATTAAAGCTACTTTATGTAAGGAAAAAAAATTAGAAACAATTTAGGAAATTGAAAATAAATGAATTTGACTACAGCTATTATATATTTGAAAAGAAGAATAAGAAAAAATGAAAATAAATGACCAGTCGCCGCTGGTCTTGAACCCAGGACCTCTCGCTCATCAGTTCGCAACTTTACCCCTTACGCCACAAGCCGTTTTGATGATCGCTGACAAAATCCCTTGAAGAGCAGACTGTCAAAAGCTTTCTTGTTTTGCTTTTTACTGCTTACACCAAGCAGTTTTAAAATTCGCTAACAAACTCGATTTATACTGAGCTTTTGTTTTTTCGCGTGGCATTGTTTTTGTTATAAGCCATTGAAAGCAAATGAATTTGATTACAGTTATTATATATTTGAAAAGAAGAATAGGAAAAAATGAAAATAAATGACCAGCCGCCGCTGGTCTTGAACCCTGGACCTCTCGCTCACCAGTTCGCAACTTTACCCCTTACGCCACAAGCCGTTTTGATGATCGCTGACAAAATTGCTTGAAGAGCCGACTGTTACAAATTTCCTTGTTTTGTTTTCCTGCAACCTGCAACTCGCGTTTGTCAGCGTTTGTTTTTTCGCGTGGCATTGTTTTTGTTCTAAGCCATTGGAAGCAAATTAATTTGATTACAGTTATATATTTGAAAGGAAGAAAAAGAAAAAAGTATTAAATTAATAATCAGTCGCCGCCGAGGCTCGAACTTGCGAAACCTGCGTTCGCGTTCGTTAGCGCGACTCTTTACGCCTTACGCCACAAACCGTTTTGATGATCGATGACAAAATACCTTGAAGAGCAGACTATCAAAAGCTTTCTTGCGCTTGACTTTGTTTGCTCATATGCACCTGTTTTTTCAAAATATTTAATGACGCATATCTTCGCTGTTTATGACTCAATCGATTTGCGATTTTACCCATTGATGAGTTATAAGGATGTTCAAGTGTACAAGGAAATTTAAGGCAATTGCTTTGAAAACATCGGATTTATGGCCAAAACCGACTTTGAGGTGTATGGCAGCTATAAGATATAGTGGTCCGATCCGGCCGGCTCCGACCAATGTGCTGTCCCCTTGAATAATAAGTGTCTGTGCAAAGTTGCATCGCGATAGCTCAAAAACTGAGGGACTAGTTTGCATACATACAGACAGACAGACAGACAGACAGACAGACAGACAGACAGACGGACATGGCTAGATCAATTTGTTTTGTTTTTATAAGCATATTGGCAGTAACTTTTGGGGGTCTCAGACGCTTCCTTCTATGCGTTACAAACTTCAGGACAAACTTAATATACTATTTTCTTCGAAAAGAGTATAACGAGTGGGGAAGGATTATCTTCGGCGTGCCGAAGACTTTATATTTTTTTCGAGTCTATGGATGGTTTTAACTAGCTTATATAACAAGAGTATATAAAACAATTTTGTCTTCAAAAGTGATATTTGGTGCACTAAAAATGCCCTTTGAAGACTTTAAACTGTCATAACTTTGCCAAGATTGAACCGACTTTAAAGTGCCAGGCCAAATTTAGGGTTTAAAATTTATTTATTATTTAGCTCCTAAAACTTGTACAATATGTAAAAATAAATGTAAAATTTTAGCATACTAAAGGTAATTTTTGGGTGTCTCCGATACTTCCGACACAAGTTTCAGGACGAAATTAATATACTATTTTCTTCGAAAAGAGTAGTATATTCTGAATTGAAATGAAATATGCCTGCAAAAGCATTTGCACACAAATACATATATGTCATTTTTAAATAGGTCTTTTTGAAATGTCTGGACAAAAAAAAACGAATACTGAGTAATAAAAAAAACCTTATGGGTAAAATAATATTTATACATACAATATATGTATATGCTGTGCTGTTCTTAAATCATACATAGTATATATAGTACAATTTTTATTTATTTATTTACAGCAATTTTTCTACCATGATTTCCCCAAGACTCATCAGACGACAACTCATCGCAAAATTTATAAAAACTGTTTGGTGTGCGATACCTGCATACGGGAGCTGATGGTACTGGACGTTCCACCCCAGGTGAGGGCCAGCAAAAAGATTGCAAAAATACTCATCTATGCATATTATTTATTTATTTAAAATTTAAAACCGAATGCAGTTTTACTTTTGAAAAGGGCATACAAAATGGATGCGAATGAATTTATTGTGCATTTAAAGACCCCATAAATATATTTTGTTTTGACCAGTGAGACAAATTAATATGTTAATGTATGATAGGTGCTTTTGACTTTAGGTTGAGGTTTCTCTTTTAATTCCTCTGCCTCTTCTAAGTAAAATAATTCTAAATTTGTTTGGCCCACATTCAGGTAAAGGTATAACGAACAATAGGCAGCTATTGCTTTGTTTCATCAGTATGTGGGCTTGCTTTAATTAAATTTTTTGTGCCGAAATTGCCACACTCGCTTTCTGTGTTCTTGTTTGTGTCCTCGTTGAACGATGCCAGGAATTTCATATATATATAGACTACAAGCTTAGACCTTGAGTTGCACAGACAACAAGGAACAAAAGTCTGCCAAGCACTTATTTTATAACCACATTTTAGAGCCCAGTTAAGTCACGTGATTCGTTGACAAAGCCACAATCAGGAGGATATATGTACATATACATGTATGTATCCATAGTCTGCTCAACAACCAAACAAAACAAAAGAAATCCGCAAAAAGTACAACAAATTTGTATTGACAGACCTGACAGGCCATACAATTGGCCAACCTCTATTGTTATGTTGACTGCAGGTGAGAGCATCTCTGCTACCACTTACCCACATACTTCTCGTATTCTCAGCCAGATTTCAATGGTATTCAATTTATTCATGTCCATTTTGGCGTGAATTCGCTTTTCTACCCTGTACTCATGAAATATGTGTGAAAAAGGCTATCTATCTCAAATTCTCTTTATATACCTTTATACAGTATATAATATATCATGTTTTGATCGGCACTACCTTTAGTCTTTAAGTAGGAATTAAGCCCATATTTGTAAAGAAAGTTGTGTGATTTTCTGCGCGCATATCTTTCCTTTGAATATATCTATATATATTTAAAGATAGATAGATTCATAGAAACATTAGAATGGTTGTTTTCGCATGTACCGAAACTCCCGAGAGTTGTTGAGTATATATTTATGATATTTTTATACCCTGAACCCATTAAAAATGGGTAAAAAGGGTATTATGGTTTTGTGCAAAAGTATGTAACAGGCATAAGGAAGCATCTCCTACCATATAAAGTATATATATTCTTGATCAGTATCAATAGCCGAGTCGATTTAGCCATGTCCGTCTGTCTGTCTGTCCGTCTGTCCGTCCGTCCGTCTGTCTGTATGAACACGCGGATATCAGAGACTACAAGAGCTAGAGACTTCATATTTGGAATATAAGTTCTCATAGTGCCGGGACAGATCAAGTTTATTTCATTTTATCGATAACTCGACCCATTCAAAAGTTATCGATAAATTTCGGTTTCAGACTAGCGTTTTTGGGCTATAACTTACAAGTTATAAGAGCTAGAGGCCCCTAATTTGGCATGTATAATCTCGAATAGCATACACATGTAACAAATTTTTGGATACCACCCCCCAATCCCCCCAAAAATTCAAAAAACTCATTTTTGAAGGTATGACCTTGCAATTTGGTTTGGTCACACATTTTATAGCCAATGTTATGTCCTACAAATTTTAAAAAGATCGGACAATAAACACAGAAGTTATTTAAGATTTTACTTTCCATTGTGTGTGGCTCAGTGAAAATGCAAGATAACTGCTTAAACCGTTTTCACAGCTTGCAGTAATGTGTGGTGTGTTTGTATGTATGCACACTATTAGGCAAGTATGAATGGATGTCAGAACTGGGTTCAGGGTATCTCCTAGTCGGGCAGTCCCGACTAGAGCACTCTTACTTGTTTTTATTGTATTTTTAGCGATTTTTTGTCAGCCATTGTGTTCACCAAATAGTTGCCAGTCAGGTACTCTAGTTAGGTATCGTGTGCGCAAGTTTTGGAAGCTGAGTTCTGTTTATTGCAGCACATTTTTCAGCGACATGTGCAATGCCTGCTAGTTATTACTCAAAGTCCAGCGTAATAGCTGCCAATTGTGTCAACAGCGCTTTATGTTGTAACTGATTTGCGCTAGCTCCCAACAGTACAAAAAAAGAAACAAAGTGAACTGATGTATGTTGTTGAGTGCCACCAATTTGGCCATTGTATATTTTAAGTCACCAACACAATGACAAAAGCCTGACCATATATACACACATATTTATACCCTTAACCCATTTAATGGGGGTATCATAAAGTTTTGTACATATAAACTATAAATATTCTTGAACAGCATCAATAGTACTTTGTAAATATAAATTAAGGGCTGTGCTCTGGTTCGATTAGAATAAATACTTAACGACTATTTTTTAGACGTGAGAATCATTTGTGAACTAGAATATTTTCGGTAATCAACAAATTGTATTAAGTATCTAGTTAAGTTTTCGCTATCGTAATTGGAATTAATTGGAAACTTATGATCTTTGTTTCTTTTTATATATATATATATATATGTACCCACAGCAATGGCTGGCAGCCCAAAGATCTAGACGAAAATTAGCAGCACAGTACAATAATATCCGTAGAGGGCAACATCCAGACAGCTGGACAGTTTGGCTAACGAGCTGCTCACATTTCAGGCGAACGCAACCGTTAATTAAACAACGAGGCAGCGAAACAGTGACAAAAACAATGGCAACAGCTTCAGCTTCAGCTTGAGCAGTAGGGAAAGCGCAAATTAAATGAAATTTAATCAAAAACCTAAATCTAGCAAACTTAGTGCCCACGCAGACAAACGTTGACTCGACTGGCTGTCTGCCAGAATGACAACACCAGACAAATGGCGGTAAATGGATGGTGTCTGAGGTTTGCCCAGGCAGGACTAAGAGCTCCGAACGGAAGGACAAACAGAATGGCGCCAAGGCTCGTGGACTCTTCAGCTGTGTGCCAACATTATGAAGAGTGCGCATACTCTGGACTATTTCTATTTCTATTTCTATTTCTTTGACTGTCAGTGTTTTGTTTGCGCCTAAAAGACTGCAGCGTAAATTGATTTATGACATTTGTTTATGCGCTCTACATCGAAATTTTCACTACCCCAGCTGTTGTTTAACAACTTAAAGCAGACGAAAACCAAAGCATTTAACAGATGACGTAATTAGAATAATATTAGTTTCACATACACACATAAGTGTGTGGGATTATAATTAACATGGCATCTATACAGCTTCTAATACTCTATGCATAAAACTAAATTAAATGAGAAAATAATAATAATATAATATAATGATTCTAATATCTAGTGGCTGGTCTTAACTATTTTTTAATTTGGTATTCTATAAACTTTAACATCAATTTGCATTGCACACATCACTTTTTTAGTCCAAATACCATTAGTTCATCAGGCAGTGGCATATCATAAATTTTATTTAGTTTTACTGTAACCACGTTAACCGCATAGTATTTTTTTTGTTGCAATTCTATAACCAAAAACGAGTTTACAATGGACCACATTTTTTATACCATTATGCATACAAATTTTTCATTTTTCCTGCACAATGCTAACTACCAAAACGAATTGTTAACTCTACCTTTTTTCCTCTTCTTTTTTCTATGCGTGCCCAATAATAATACAAACCGACAATGACACGTACACAATATATATGTATGTACATATATATGTTGCATGTGTATTGCGACGGCACTGATGAAAAACAAACACTTAACAAATTGCCATGACAATCTTGCCAGAAGCGATTTCCGGCTGATAACTTTGCTGAATGGAATAATGGTCATCCGCTGGGGTTGCGAACGGTTCATGCCTATGTTCTCGTCTATGACATGGGTAATTTGGAAACGTTTCAGGTAGGTCGACTAACCCAACTAATTGGTGGCCCGATAAGCCTGGAATGATGTGCTTATAATTTGCAGTACTGCCGCTCCATAAGAGATCAAATCTTGGATAGTTTCAGCCATCGTGATTTTAGCATAATTGTGGTGGGCAATAAATATGACAATGTGACTGAGGCGCAGGCTAACTCGCAGGTATGTAAACGTCTATGTGATTAAGTATATATTAAGTCATTAACAAATGTCTATTAGAGATGCAAAGAAAAAGTCTTGCAAATCAAACAAGAATGCAAAGAAAGTGATATTGCATGCAAAAATAGTTTCCTAATAATTTAAATACTATGCCAATGTACTATGCATAGAAATATGTTTCAGTTTCCATGAACTCAAAAATGTTGCAGTTGTAAATATCGCAGCAAAAGCACTTCTAGCTGTTTAAACGCTGGTATAAATACATTTATTCTAAGTTTTGATGCCTTTCAGGAGCTCAAGGACATTTCTACGCTGGTGCGTAAACATTGGCGCTGTGGTTATGTCGAGTGTTCGGCGCAGTGAGTAGCTCCCAATATACTAATGTGTTCAAACACACAGCAGACACAGCTCATATTTAAATAAAAATGTTTGCTCTTTGCGCAGATACAACTATAAAATCGGCGACGTTTTTCGAGAGCTAATGGGCTGTAGCAGCGGTGGAGTTAGCGGCACAGCTGGTGGCGGTCTTGTTGGCACTGAGTACTCACAATCAACTAGGAATAAAGGACGCTGTACAATACTCTAGCAAATGCTGCATAAGTTTTTTAAGCAAACATTTTGATCAAACGCATAGTAATACCCAAGCGAATCTTTCAGTTGAGTTCAGTTCAGCTGGGACGTAACTCTTTAGCATATAAACGGCAACGATGTCCTGTCTCCTGTCTCCTGTCATTGTCTGCGTCTCTGGCAAACGCTTGCTGTTGCATATTTTAGCATATACTTTTAAACATGTATAGTATGTACTATATACATACATACATACTATATATTTTGTTGTCGACACACTTTGGCAGGTTGGCCCATGCCTTTCATCTGGCTTCAGCTTATCCTTGTTGGTCATTTTCTTTGGCGCTTTTGTTTGCCATTATTAGAACATTCTGCTCGTTGCTTTTGTTTTGTTTTGTTCTGTTCTGTTTGTTTGTTTGAGCCAAGCGTTTAGCCAGCATTCATTGCATTCTCGCTTATTGCCGCTTTTCCGCACAGCTGCATCGCTTGCAACATTTTATGCATTCACAATTGTAAATTGATATGAATATTGAACAAAAGAACAACTTTAAGAAGAAGACAACATTACGCAGAGTAATAATTGTTAAAAAGCTGCCAATGCGAAAGTTTGAGTTAATAATTGAATATTATTTTTTTGTACGTAATAGGCAATTAATCCCACCATAATTTACAATACATTTTATGAATAAACAAAAATTGTTGTTAACACGAAATGATCGAAAAGAAAGAAGAACAAAACAAAAAAATCTAGAATCCATCAGTATAAATGGTATACTTATACGGTAGCTATATTTAAGCGATATAGTAGATACATACAGATATATACACATTCATTAACGTTGTGATCATTTCAAGAATTAGTTATTAGGCACATGACGATAATTAATTACGTCAGTTGAAGTCAAGTAAAAAGGCCCTCTAATGGTTGCCAACTAAATATATGATAGATACTTTTAGGTTTAGAGAAACAAACAAATGAATATATTTCAAAAATTCTGATGTAGTAGAAATTGTTTAAATGCAGCAATTAAGAAATAAAAAGGAAACTGCCGACAGCCTCATAAAGATTACAAATAGTTTGGAATTTTTCGAAATCTTTAATATCTATTGTTTTTATTTGATGATAGGACACCATAGGAATTTAGTAATTTTAGATAATATTAAAATAAATGAAAATACATAAATAGAATTGTTGCCTTTAAACAATTTCTTTTCCATTGATCTTTGAATTTTAGAGCTGCTTTGAATTTGACCCAAATCCGAATTATGAACATACAACATAATTAAAGCATCAAGCCTTAAACCAATGCAACACAAAAGTTATTACTAAATAAACTAAATAAATACTACAATTAAGATAACAATTTAATAAGGCGCACAAAAAAAACAAACGATTGTGTTATTATTAACTATAGAACAATTACACAATATATTACTAATACGCAATATTAATTTGGATAATTTGTAGTGCTAGAGGTACATATATTGACTAGCTCACGAGGTAGGTAACATTACAAAGTTTCCATAATAAAATTGCTGACATACAAAAAGAACTATTACTATTTTCACAACAAATCTACGTAACTCTATACCGAACTCTTTCTTTACCTCAACAATACTCGAAAGATAAGCAATCAAGTCTGACTTTGTACATAGAGATTTCAAGAACTTTAGTAAGCCGCAATCTATAAAACATACACACTACATACATTTAGTATATAATCAACGTTTACAGCAATATGTGTGTGTATTATTGTATTTACGTGAACTGCGAACAGCAAGCACACTAGTCAGTCTACCGATGTATATTTATGCTGAAGATAACTGAGCAAACTGCCAATCTGGTATACAGAATCCATTTATGTTGAGTGCTCAGTTGAGGGTCAAGCAAATCAATAATGTGAATGTGAATTTCCATTGCAGTTCAAATGGACACGCGGACATTTTTTGAATTTAGTAAAGGGTAACATTTATAGGCAATAATAATATTTTAATTAAAACGACACAAATATTTCAAATATTGTTGAGAATATACTTAAACTTAAACTTAAAATTGTAGTATTGACGCTTTGATAACAACAAATACATATATAAGTACTATTAACCAAAAAGTATAAATATTAATATGCATACAAAAATATAGAAATGTGCAGCCAAATACGTTGACTTGTTGAAATGTGTTCATTAGATTTCCAAAATTCACAAAATTAACTTCCACGATGCTGAAATTCTTATTTCAATTGATCATCAATCAGAGTAAACAAGAAAGCCAAAATACGCGAACATCAACGTATTTGTATGGAATATACATACATATATATACATACATACATACTTGTACTTACTTACTTACATACGTATTGTATATAATAAACTATGTACATGTATTTGGTTCAAGTTTTCTCTTATGATTTTGAACGATTACGGATTCGTCAAAATGGCTGTTAATTTTTGAAAATAAAACATACGCTAACTCCGATTCATAAAAAGAATAAAAAGAAACACTAATACATAAATGCGAAACAATTTGCTGTTGAGTTATATTTAAGCAACGCGTTGCCTGCAGCAGTAAAACTTAATTACTTGTAGTTATGTATTTAAATATGAACATTTAAAAAAACAAAATCATTTAAGAATCAAATGCAATAAGCATCAATCGCTTATTGTTTGTTCAACGCATTCAAAAACTGAATTCAACTTAAGTGGTAGCATTTAACGCTATGTATGTGTATGAGTACATTAGTACTTCATAGGGCTGATCTCTTTTTTAGTGCATTCGAAGCCCGCATGCAAAATAATAGAAATTTAAGTAATTGGCAATTGATAAGAGCTACCCACACGAAGACAAAAATACACCGCAACTAATTATTAAGCAATGCAAAAGAAAGCCTCAGCCGATAAAAAAGAATCATTATAGTACTATACTTACACGAGTATCTGTGGTTATATTATGGCCATGTGTATGTATTGTGTTAGCGCAATCTGTTTGCGCTAATCTGCAAGTATATAACGACTAATCCGTTAGTAATGTATAACACGTTTTTGAAAAACCGCAAACAACAATAAAAAAGAAATAATAGAATAAAGTTATATAAGTAATTTGCAAATTTCTTGGGTTAATTACAATTTTGGGTGATGTACGCGGGAACTTTTCGATTATTGCATAGTGGATTTCTTGAAACCATATTCTTTTATATTTTTCTATCTGTTTCTGTTTCGACTTTTCCGAAGATCGTAACATCATCTTGATTTGAAAGTTAATATATTTCTCACATTTGTTTTAATTTTTTATACTCTTTTCGAAGAAAATAGTATATTAAGTTTGTCCTGAAGTTTGTAACGCATAGAAGGAAGCGTCGGAGACCCCCAAAAGTTACTGCCAGTATGCTTAGAATGACAATACAAATTGATCTAGCCATGTCCGTCTGTCTGTCTGTCTGTCTGTCTGTCTGTCTGTCTGTCTGTCTGTATGTATGCAAACTAGTCCCTCAGTTTTTGAGCTATCGCGATAAAACTTTGCACAGACACTTATTATTCCAGGGGACAGCACATTGGTCGGAGCCGGCCGGATTGGACCACTATATCTTATAGCTGCCATATAACTCGAAGTCGGTTTTGGCCATATATCCCATGTTTTTTAATCTATCGCGATGAAACTTTGCACAGATACTTATTTTTCCAGGGGACAGCACATTGGTCGGAGCCGGCCGGATTGGACCACTATATCTTATAGCTGCCATATAACTCGAAGTCGGTTTTGGCCATATATCCCATGTTTTTTAATCTATCGCGATGAAACTTTGCACATATACTTATTATTCAAAGAGACATCACATTGGTTGGAGCCGGCTGCATCGGATCACTATATCTTATAGCTGCTATACAACTGGCAAAGAATTAAATATTTTTAGAACAAAAAAAAATTTTACGCGACAAAAAGATTTTGTGCAGCTTATGAAATTTCAGTGGTGCAGTTGGCAGAGTGAAAATTGCCTATAGGTTCGAAAAGAGTATAAAATCTTCGGCACGCCGAAGATAATCCTTCCCCTCTTGTTTTATTATAGCTTTATACTTAGCCTAAGAACAAAAATTTTATCAGATACAGCTTCCATCGTTATTGAACAAATAATATTATCCACAGTTAATTTGGGTGAAAGTGCATATATTAATCCTCTGAAATATCAAACTAACAAATTGTGAAAAAGTTCACATATATACATACATATGTATATATGTATCCTATTTACATGTCATTACATACGTATTAATAGTTTCTACATTTAAGTCGTTGAAACAAAACTAACTTTTGTTTCAGGAATTTAAAATTTAATATAAACTATAACTTAAAGAAAAACATATATTTATGGATGAATAAAATTAACAACTTAAAGTTACCGGCATGCTAAGAGGACCAGGGGGGGGACAGAGTGGATAAAGCATAGCCAGAGTGCCATGAGTAATAATTGCGACTATTTGCATTAAGCACGATTGTTAACTTATAAGCAAATGCTAACGGATGACTTAATTGGACTTAAGATCTAAATTTTGACACACCAATCAACCATAGATCTGGCTGGCTGTATACTCTATCACTGAGGCTGTTCGCCGCTGCTGCTGAAAGTGCGACTGCGACTGAGACGACGCGTGGCGGCCGCCATCGCTGCCTGCTCGCTGCGTCCATCCACCAGATGGTCGGGTAGGTGAAGAATTTCGTGTAGCTGCTGTTTCAATTGCTTGGTTTGCGGTCGCTGCCCAGGCTGCGCGGAGAGCATACGTTGCAGCAACTCATACTGCTCTGGATTTTGACGGACAAAGTCCTCGGGATAGTGGCCATCCCTCAGGGCCCGCAGCGTCTTAATGCGCTCCATTTCGGTGGAAAAGTAAACGTGCAGCTCGAAAAAGATTAGGCCCAGCGAATAGATGTCCACCTTGTAATCATAGTGCTGGCCACGAAGCTGCTCCGGCGACATGTACAGATGTGTGCCCACCTGTTGCGTATGGCGGGCACACGATGGCAATCCAGATTGATCACCGCAATCGTTCACAATATTCGGTATATCCGCCATATCGGTAACGAGTCCAAAGTCACCAATCTTTATTTGGCCATCCTGCGAGAAGAATATATTGCTTGGTTTCAGATCACGGTGAATGAGACCCTTAAGATGCACATAGTCCACCGCATCGACGATCTGATGAAAGATGTGTGCAATGTGTGTGGCACGCGCATCGGTTCGATTTTCGCGCAACCAATCGCGTAGACTCTCCTTGCGGCACAGCTGCATTTGTATGTACAGATAGACCTTGTTGGGCTTCACTGTGCAGCCGTTCTGCAATATTAACTGGCTGCCATTTGGTATTTGTGGCAGTAGCTGCTGCTGCTGCTGCTGCTGCTGGTGGTTGTGATTGTGGGCCAGTGCTAATGTGGTCGGTTTGCGTCTGGGTGACGCCTGTGTCTCCTCATCTGAATCGCTGGCATTTTCCTTGGAGCGAATCGATTCGATTTGAAATGAATTTGATAGCTGATGTTGCGTATAGTTGATATTCTTCAAATCAAACGAAGCAGAATGTATATCAATCGAAATGGAGCTGCGTTGCACATTTTTTGGTTGCTGCCGCTCATCCGCCTCCTCCTGAGTATCATCCTCTTCAGCTCGCAGCGCAGCCGATTGTGATTCACTGCGAAACTCAATAAGCGAATCGTCATCTTCGTCTTCGTTGTATTCACTAATGTGATTCAGCGACTGATCGCCATGTCCGTGATCATTGCTACAGGCAGTACTATTCGCCGTATCCGAGACCCACGAGATCAGCTGATGACGCTTATTCTGCGTATGCTCCAAAAGCGATGGCAGCGTGCTTCCATCGGGCGTCTCGATTTGTATGGACGTGGACAGCTCATGTGCCAGTAGCTTTCGATCCTCCTCTTCCTGCCAGCCTATAGGCGGTGTCTCTACCCACGACTACAATAAATAATTATATGCATTATAATAAATGTGCTTAACTTAATAAATACGAAACTCACGTGAAAATATCGCACAATATTGTGGTGCTCACAGCTGGCCAGAGTGCGAGCCTCACGCAGCACCCGCTGCCTAGACGACTCCTTATTGGGCAGTGTGATGCGTTTGATCGCGTAATGATTCTCATCCAATTTGTTTTTGGCCTCGAATACGACGCCAAAGCCTCCACGGCCCAGGCATTGCATGAGATCGAAATCGGTTTGAAAGCGCGACGTAAAATGTTCACCCGAATGCGTTGTTGACTCAGAAATCGAGCGCTGTGTGCCTCCGGTTAAGCTGATGCGATTGCCGCGTGAGCCCGTCAAAGGCACCACTGGCCCTAGGAGGGCCTGTGTGGATGCTTCCGTTGCCTCAATGGCCGTTTGAACGGGCACATGTCGCTCGATGACGAGATACTCGCGTTCCACACGCTGATTGCGATGGCCCATAAACATGTTGAGCAGCACCGCTGAGGTGAACGCAATGACCACAATCTCCTTCCACCAGAACCACAGCGACAGAATGACCACCTTGACGGGCGCATCAATATCATCCAAACTGAAGCCGAGATCATCGTTGATGCTATGATTTCCAGCCACCGCTGTCTCGTTGCCGCTGCTGCTACCGCTGCCAGTTGGCGACTCTATGGCTGGCACTCCACTGGGCGAATCACCGGTGCCGCATTCCAACTCAGCACTCGGCGCATCCGCATAGAAATAGAAGCCATTGCCGTTGACAAACTCTGAGGCATTCAGCACGGATTGCGCTGCCACTGCATAATTTTGATCATCATATGGCATCAATTCGTTGTTATCACGGCCAGCCTCAATGACGGCCGCATCGCGTTCACTGCGGAACAGCACCAGTGAGTTGCTGCTGGCCGCAATGGGTCGCCAGGGTATTTTCGGCATGAGGCTGGTATCGCCTGTTAGCTGCTGATAGTTCTGCGACTGATACATAATCTCTTCACGCAATCGTATCGACTCCTGTATGTACAACTGCTTCTCGTACATGCCCAGATAAATGGAGGGCGAAAGACTGGGCGGCTTTCCCTCTCCCCATTGCTGCTGCTGCTCGTTTTGCCAATGCGCCGAACTGAACAGATCAATGGACTTCAATTCATCGGCAGCGTTTGTGTGCCAGGCGCTTACAATGGGATTGTTGAACTGCAGCGAAAGATTGTATGCTTATTTAAAATTGTATTCAATATTTGTGACTAATTAAATATTTCCGATTGAGTTTTATAGTTTGAGTTTGTAGTTTAATTTCGAGAAGTGAAACTTACTTAAAAGAATTTTAGGATAAATTTGGAAAAAATGTTTGAAGACGGTCGAGTTCCCTAATTTTGCTATGCTCCCAACCTCACACTTATTTTTAACTCACTCACTTGATGCTTCCACAGCAAAAGCTGCGGATCACTTTTGCTGAATGCACAGATGATGCCCTCGGGGACCACAACTCTGATATCGACATCGAGTACAGCCAGCTCCAGATCATTGCGCGGGTGCTCGTGACAATCCTCGGCGCGCATCAAATCCAATTCGTGCTGACCAACGCTAAAGTTCCAGCGCTCAATGCCAGTGCGTGATTCCACGGCACGCACTGTCTGCGTCTGGCGCCGCACGACAATCACATCGTCCAGATGTGCATGGTGCGGCATAACGTAGCCATCATCATCCCGCAGCTGATCATCGTTCTGCTCATGGTGCGGCTGCTGTTGATGGTTGCCCTCCTGTGCTGGCTCCTCGATGGTATCGTTAATGGCACGATCCCCATTTGTGGCATTCACGCAGCCATTGATGGAGCACTCGTAGAGCAGCTGGCCTGTGCGCACTGAAACGCCATAGTTACGGGTCTCCTTGCCGCCGGAGATTACAAGATCATCACTGAATTTCGCGCTCGAGCTGAGTAGATGATCCGCAGTAATGGGTATTGGATTTATGGAGTCGCCATCAAATTTGTAAATGCCGCCACTGAGCGATGGAATCATGCGCACAAATTGACCGTTATTGGTCAGCTCCAAGCGATGAATGCTAGATGAGATAAGAGGTCCGGGTCCCGTTTCAATGCTCCATCTCATCTTGCCAGACTTGGCAATGTCCAAAGCGCTGAGACGGCCATCGAGGGTCGTTATGTACAGTAATCTGCAGAAAGAAAGAAAAGCCGGTGGGACATGTGACCATGACCATTACCAATAATTTAATAAATCTCTTATCAGCGGCGTCATCGTTCGATTACTATGACAGTGAATGAAAACATTTATTTAGTATATGGGAACGAATATTTCAGCATTTTTTAGTGATTCATGTTTGAACTTAGAACGGGGGTCGCTCGAAAAATATAGTTGAGTAATAATTTAATCTAAGATTATTTTCTTTGCAGAAAATTAAAATATTGTGATTACCTTGTGTTACATTTTAAATTAAATTATCTCTACGAATTACACAGGTTTCCAAAAATGATTAATTGAAATGTATTTAAAAGAAAAGAGGTTAAATTTAAACATTCTAAGAAATACGAATTTTGATGCACTTCGTCTAATTTCATCCATAGTAATTGCTAAAATTGCTCATTTACGGGCAACGACTTTATTTTTATTTATTCTGTTGGATTTGCATATCTTATCGACTCGAAATAAAGTTTAACATCCAAAACCTAATCAAATATATTAAAGTACACAAGAAGGTAAAGGTTATAATGTAGCGCTCGATTTTATATTAGCATAAAAAATCTAGACGTCAGATGTTAAAGTTCAGAAATAATTTGACTTATGCTTTCACATGTGTGATTTTATACATAATGTACGTATGTGAAAGCAACTTTTTGCAGCGCTTACATAGTTATGTAATATGTGACCTTATTATGTATAGTCATGTACATACATAGATAACCTATAGCGATGAACTCCATAGGCCTTTTGGACAGGTATTTCTTAGGTATTTCTATGCAATTGTGTGTTTAAAAAAGCTCAAGCTAGAACTATCAAAACGTACACACAAATTATGTTTGATCAACATTTACATATATTTATTGTGACATATGTAAGTTTAGAAGGAAATGTACATACATATATCACAAACGAATATTCACCTTGATTTTGTAAGAGTTAAAAATAACTGAAGGCACACCGGAAAAAAGGGTCACACTGCCAGCGGTGGCATACCAATGATAAAAGCACACATCAGTGCTGCAACTGTGCGCATAGTCGGCGAAGGAAACTTTTCGCAGCTGATTTGGCGGACATCAACGAAAAAAAAAGCGCGCAAAACGGCTGACAATGCAATCAACAAGTGTTTGTTGGGCCCCACACAGCAAACAGGCGCGCACACTAACACACTCACATAGACACGCTAGCCCTGCGCCCCGAACGAGAGCAAAGCAAAAGCGGCAAGAATGGTGAAATTCGAAATTGCTTTAAATAAGCCGCACACCAAAACTAAAATACGCCAACAAAACGTGTTTATGTACATGTTATTTTGCAATTTTTTGTTATTGTCGTTGCCGTCGTTGTGTGCAGGTAAACAGAGAGCTACGTTTAAACGATTTTTGCACATGACTCACCGTCCCTTTGATAAGCGCAAAAAAGCGTCTAATTCGTCTTCGTGGGACATCATTTATGCGTTTGCTTTTGTGGCAGGATCAATTTTAAATTCAAGTGTGGCTAAACTCATTAATTTCAATTATTATACGATTCACTCATTACAGTGCTTCAAATTTCTTGTCAAAGATTTACAAATAAATATGCCAATCAATGGCTTAAGCTCTCACTGTGAATATTTGTTTGTTTTCTTTTTACTTTTTACATTCTCGAACTTTCGAGAACATTGTAATTCCGCACGTGCTTCTTCTTACCTACGGCCAATGCGTCGCTCCTGCTGCTCCACACAGTGTGGTATAGCGGGTGCCGCCTGTAGATCAGATTCGTTTAGCTCCTCGGATTGTGCTGCTGCTGCTGCGGTGGGTATTGTTGTTAAAGCGGCGGTCACAATGGACGTGAGCATGGTGCACAGAATTAAGCGACGGCGACTTATCGTGTTCCCCTTTGCAGTTACATTTTGTATGCCCATGACGTTTGTGATATGGCTTGAGGGAACGGCGGAATGTTGAGTTAACTGTTAATTGGTGCTTGTGACAACGTCGGCGACAGTCGCGTCGACGGCGCTGAAGTATTTAATTTGGTTACAGCAGCAGCAGTAGCGCCCATCAAAGCTATGGCACATTGCCGCATTACTTGGACGCAATACAAAAATAAACGGTTGTAAATTGCAAGATACAATTACTTTTTCTTAGACTATCACAACACACTGCGTGGTGCAGTTTCGCAACAACGGTGCCGGACAGCAGTTCTGCAAAAACATCGATATAATCGACTATATCGATGTTTTGTTTTATGATTTTATTGCTATTTATTTTACGAACATGCTCTTTCACATCACAATTTGGAGAAATCGGTACATGCTCTGGAAATTAACTTTAAATAAAATATATGCTGATATTTCTGTGAAGTAAATATTAGGTGTCAGATTAAACATATTTATTTATTTAAGATAATAAAAACGTCTATAGTAGGTGGCTTTTTCAAATAATTGGTCACGCTTCGGAGAACATATCAAAAGTATCGAAACCAAAGCATCTATGCGAATAACGATGTTTTTGCAGCCTACCTGACAGGGCTGGCAAGAAAGTTTGACCAAATTTTTTAAAATTATACGTATCAACGCAGCTAACTATTGTAAGGCTGCAGTAATTGCGGCAGTTTGATACCCAAATTTAAATTGCATTTGTTTTACAATTTCAGCAGCTTATGAAATATCATACAAACATTGCGTAAGTTTCAATTTGTTTTTATTTTATTCATTTGACGCACCCAGTTTAAACCAGCTTTAGTTCGTTCTTCATTCTAACATTTCGTATAGTTAACGCTAACAAAATATATATATATATAAATATATATATGTATAATAAAGAAAAATATATTTCTAGCCAAGGTGTGTAATCAAAAAATATTTGTTGGATTGAGTAAATCTACTTTTTGGATTTACGAAACATAAAATTATGTTTACATATTTTAAGGTTGTACAATACATAAATTTAAATTATAATTGTTGTCTAAAAGCTTGAACTGTTGTTTTTTGTTTGTTTTTGTTAAAGGGAACAAATATAAATATCATTAATCAAGAAATTAAAAAACAATAAACAATGCTTTGCACAAGACGCCGCACGACAACTCAATAGATTAGCAAATCAAAAACGAAATCAATGCTTAAAAAAACGAACCCAAAAGGAAAGCAAATGTTGAATTGATTTTTGTTTGTTTGGGTTCTTGTTCTCGCTCCTAACTTGCTAATAATCCTCAATTGCTATGATTTGCGGTGGTTTCGCACCAACTGTCGATGTCCCCGCAGCTGTTGATAACGCTGTCGAGCTCTCGCCAATTGTTGCTGTCCCTGCCGCCGCTGCTGCTGCTGCTGATGTTGTTGCTGCCGCTGCTGTTGCTGCTGATGATGATGCTGCTGTTGTCGCTTGTGTGTCCGGCGTCTGTGCGGCTAATTGTCACTTTGAACTGCCGGCGTGATGGGCGCCAGTCGTCGACTCGTTGACACGCTGATAACGCGGCTTGTTGCGTGTGAATGGCAAATACTTGTACTTGATCATATGCTTGATCTGACGCTTCATTGTGATGCAGAAGAGCGTGATAAAGTACATGACCAAAATGGGCCAAAATACGGGCACATTGAAAAAGTCAAAGAACGTGCAGAATAAACCAATTGCCGTACTCTTTGCCACCGACAGCCAGAATTTGAACTCGGGCAGCCGTCGTATAAATGGACGGAACTCCTCATTGCTATGCGTAGGCAAATTGGGTCCGTCATCCTCATCGTCCTGCGCATACGGATCGAATTCCGGATCGATTTTAGGCGTCAGAAATGCGATAAACAAGTTCAGATGATAGATGCCCAGCGCATAGCACACAATGTACCAGCCCTGGTAGATGAAAATCCGCAGCACGAACAAGAACATAAGGAACGCGGCAAAAGACCAGCGCATACGTGTGTGCGGTGTGGAGCGATCCAGTGTCGATTGGTAGGTCTGCAATACCGCAACAAAGGAGACTCAAATTACGCTCGTACTACAATTGCAGTTACCCTTGCACTCACCTGTGTCAGGCGCTGAAAGAACTTCTTAATGCCGCCGCCGCCACTGGACGACGTCGAGGCACTGCCGCTGTCTTCATTCATCATTGTTGTTGCTGCAGCGTGCTTGAGCGCCCGCTACCCGCTCCACAATCAGAACCACAACCACACGCTCTTTCGCCCCACTCCCTCTCACTCGATCTCGCAATTGTGAACGACGTGGTTGCTTGTGTGCTTTGTAAATATGCTGCGTTGTCACGTCTATTGATTTGTTGTAAACAACACAAGCAAACAAAAAAACATTCGATCAGTTTTGAAATTAATTCATTGCCTCCTTGTGAGACGTTCTCCGCCTGATCCGACCTTCTTCCTCTTGCTGCTCATACAAAATGCTTGTTTTCGTCTCGGCTGGGCTGTCAACCTGTAGTTTTAAGTGTCACTGCCTACTGCTGACGTTATATATACAGATATTTAGAAAGCTTGTTGTTTACAAATCCAAATTAATTTATTAATTAGATTAATAATTGTTTCGGCAGTCAGTAATTTATTGTTCTTTTTTCACGCACAGTTTCAACCACGTCATTATGTCAAATAAAGTGTTCTCTCTCTCACTCTCTTTCGCTACAGTAGCTGTCAAAGGAATGAAGTGCTACAAAAGGTTATGCAGGACAGTGTTGTGAAATATAATAAAGCGCACTGTTGCATATCGCACTGTTCCAGTGCTGCCAGACCGCATATAACACACAATAGTTTTTTTCTTGGGTTATGGTTACGATACTCTTGGGTACCCTGCAATTATTTGGACACAAGAGCTCAGAATTATTTTCATATTTATTTCTTCAATCTAATACAGAACACTGAAATATATAGCTTAAGCTTAGTGCGCTGTAGTATTAACGCTACTGACCCTCCGACATCTTTTTGGCCTCCCCTGCACACTTTTCAATAGTCACGAGGCAGTTATTGGCAAACTCTTCGTTCTTAAAACGGGCCGCAAGACTCTCCATCTCACCAACTGAGGATTCGGCATAGTTGAAATGCGCAAAGAGCAAACTCTTCTTTTGGCCGTTCAAGTATCCAACCTTGAAATCATCGCCAATTTTCATGTTGAGCACCAGTTTTAAAATTTGCTCGCGGCGCATTATCATACGATAGGTATTTAAAGTTTTGTGCTTTAATATCT
This sequence comes from Drosophila flavopinicola, assembly GCA_035042425.1. Taxonomy (NCBI): domain Eukaryota; kingdom Metazoa; phylum Arthropoda; class Insecta; order Diptera; family Drosophilidae; genus Drosophila; species Drosophila flavopinicola. Next base: position 1,298,444 of record JAWNLL010000233.1, read on the forward strand.
TCAATTCACCAACGCCTATTATGAAGGAGAGAGCATTGATTATCCAGATTTAATTTTATGAAATATATTTGCAATATTTACCTCGCTCCTTCCACTCCTTGGTTTGAGTATCGTAACGGAAGAGTGTCGAACGTTCACCGAAAATTTTCTCCTCATTTTCCTCACCGGTGCTGACCACAATCTCGTTGGGCAACGCAATAATGGGATCATAATGTGGATCATAATTATCGTCATTGGCATTATCCGTACTAAGGTCTTCTGCGCCTGTCAATAATGATTTTACTGACGGCCTGAAGTTCTTAAAGTCATTCTGATGCGTCAGTCCAAAAAAGCCACCCGAATCGGACTTTTGAAAACCAATAGGGTTTGAAGCGCCCTTGGCAGCCAAACTGGCAAAATCATCGCCCGCCTTGGCAGCCAAATCTGCGAACATATTCTCGGTTTTTTGGGTGGGTTTCACAATTGTGACGGTGGTCGACTCCGTCGCAATATTCTCTTTATCCTTGACCTCATCTTTAATGCTACTCAAGTCCTTCGCCAGACTGCCAAATGTGTTCGTCACACCCGCGCCAAACATAAATCCAGGTGAGCTCTTGTTAATCGCAATGGTGGACTTTGGGTCCTCCTCAACTGGGTTGCGTTCCTCTGGCTTCGCCATTACGCCGCTGCCAAACAACGACTCGACTGGTTTACCTTGCCTGATGCTCGCAGCAGCGACGCCTCCAAAGATCGATTGATTCGTCTTAGTGGACGCGTTACCCCCAAACAGCGTTGAACTCTGACCAAAGACGGGTTTCTCTACAATAACAAAAAATGTATTTGATGAAAATGGCTAAAAAATGTAAGTGAAATGAAATTAAATTTTTTGTTTTGAAATCTTAAGTAAGTTATGACGGCAACTGTGACCCATAACTTGCATAAAATAACGTATTACGATATTGAAACAACTAACTAAAATAATCAATATAGTAATTTGAAAAATTGGAAATATTTGCAAGTAAGTTGCTTTCAAAAACGCGCTAATATGTTAGTAGCATATATTCGACAAGTTTCAGTTTTTCATTTCATACCTGCGTTACCAAAAACGAAACCAGCCCCTATGCCGGCATTCTTGTTCTCCCTGGTGGGCGATGCGACTCTGGCGGCCGTGGAATTGGCGGAGACAGCCTGGCTGAAGCCGCCAAAGCTCCCTGTTTGGCTCGTGGTGGTGCTGATGTTGTTGCTAGGGATGATGCTGTTGCTGTTTGATGGCAAAGTGCTTGCCTTTAGCACCGATCGATTGGGCGATGCGCTGACCTCCTGCACCTGAGATGACTCCTGGCTCTTGGCTGGCGGCAACTTTAAAGCGGGCAGCATTAGCGGAAGGGGCTTTGTCATCACCTCAACCTTCGCCGGCTGGCCGTAGTCAAAGTTGTCCGGTTCGCAGCCGCGACATCCGCTGCACTTTGACTCGTTGGTTAGGAATTCGCAGCTGAGCGATAGCTTGTTCGCAAGTGTCTGAATCTTATTGGAGAAGACGGGTTGAACTGCAGCGCTAGTGGGTGATTCATTTGCTTGCTGTTGGGTTTCCTCCTCTTGAATGGGTTGAGCGGTGCCGTTGAGTGCGGACTTGACCGTATTCTGGAACACCTGAGCAATTTCCGCATTCTTAAAGCGCAATGTAAAGCGCTCCAACACAGATTCACCCTCGCTGAAATCATGCACGGCAAACAACCAGCTCTTTTCATCTTTGGGCTTATAAAACACGCTCGAGTTGAGCACATGGTTGAGACAGATCTTCAGCACTTGCTCGCGACGCATGACAACCCGCAGATTTTTGCTCTCCTTATGCTGAAGGATTTTCACATTGCCCAAGCCTCGCTCCTTCCATTCGCCTTCGTTGGTCAGGCGATAGAGTTTAGCACGTTGCACATAGAGCAGATCCTCTTCCTCTTCGCCTGTCTTCACATCAACCTGCAATAATTCAGATTTTTAGCATTCTATTTTATTACTATTATTTCTGCCGACGGTAAAAAAAAAACTGTTAGCCAATGCCAATACAATTTACTGAAATTTTCTAATTTGTTTCTTATTAACAATAATATGATAAATAAATGGCACCCGAGACCAAAATGAAAATAACAAGTGAGCAGTGATTAACTTAGTTTCATTAATAACCAACAAACAAGTAATGCATATCAGACTTTGCTTTCGACTCTAGGTTTGGGTTTAATTTTCGACGTATTTTTTTTAAAAAGTTATTTAAATCTGACGACTACTTACCTTATCCGGCAACGGTATAGCTGGTGCAAAGTATGCATTATTCTCCTCCTCCTCAACATGGCCGTCATCATCATTGCACACACTTCCTCCAGCCATGCGAACGGGATTAGTGTTCTGCTGTGTTTTGGGCATTGAGAAGCTGAATGTATTGGAGACAAGATTATTTGTGCTTGAGATGGCCCTCGTTGGCTGGAAACTGAAACTGCTAGAACCAAAGATGCTGCCTTCGGTGCTACTTTTGGGCAGAGAAGAGTCGCTGACTGTGGATGTAACTGGCGCTGCTGCGGTTGCAGCTGTTGCTGCTCCAAATCCAAACGTAAATTTGCTGACAACGAGTGCTGGAGGAGGTGTGCTCTTCTTGGGCACAGTGTCATCCTTGGGCGACTCACAGGCCGGACAGTACAGTGTTGTGGCATCGTTGACCGTATAGCAATCTTTGCAGGTCCAGCTGCCCGCCTTTGGCTTGAAGGCATCACCGAAGCCCGAAACTGGCTTTGCTGCTTCAGCGGGCTTCGCTGCTTCAGCGGGCTTCGCTGCTTCAGCGAGCTTCGCTGCCTCAGCGGGCTTCGCTGCCTCAGCGGGCTTCGAGTTGAATATATTTTCAAAGCTAATCGGAGATGACTCCATTTTGGCGGCGCCAAAACTAAAGCTTGGAGCTGCTTTAGTGGCCTGAAAACCAAAATTGAATTTACCAGCACCGCTGCTGAGATTTAAGGCGCCACTTTGATCCAGTGTGGCGGATTTCGCTGGCACAGTATCATCCTTGGGTGCTTCGCAGGCTAAGCAATACAGCTGCTCGGCAGTATTGGTGGTGTAGCAACCCTGACAGCTCCAGCTGCCCGCCTTGGGCTTAAACGCGTCCCCAAATCCTTTAACCTCCTTTTCCTGATCCTTGACAGGCAGCTGCTTCGGCTCCTGTTTGGGCTCTACTGTGGACATGGCCGCTTGGGCCTTTATCACCGCATCGAAAAACTCTTTGCAAGTGTCGGCGGTTTTGAAGCGCACGCAAAGCAACTCAGTGGTCAACTCCTGTTCGGCATAGTCCTGACCGGCCCAAGTGAGCGCGGTTTGCGAGTTCATGGCATAGCTGAATTTGGTATCGGGCAGCAAACGCTGATTGCAGCACAGCTTAAACACCTGCTCGCGTCGCATTAGCAAGCGCACCTGATTCACATCCGTTTTCTGCTGCAGCAGCTTAATGTTACCCAAGCCGCGATCCTTCCACTCGTTCGCTGTCTTGTCAAAGCGCAAGAGCTTGGCACGATGCTCGAATAGCACTAGTTCATTCTCTTCGCCTGTAACGACCTGCACCAGCTCCGGCAGCGGTATAACGGGCGCAAACTGTGCTGTCGGCACATATTCCTCCTCGGCACCCGCATCAGTTGTGTTCGCCGGCGTCTGCGAGGGCACCGGAGTCGCTGCCTGTGCCGGCTCCTGGAGCGTACTGTCCACCTTGCCAAAGATACCGACAGTGCTGCCAAAGTTGAAAGCAGTACTGTAGGCGGTGGTGCTGTTGTCGCTGTTTTCCGCCACAGCCGAGACGCTGCCAAAGGATAGGCTAGCATTTGGCTTTTGGGCCATGCCGAAGTTGAAGTTGGCAAATGGTGAGATTTTAGCCGTGGTCGAATTACTGCCAAACAGTGTTTTGGCCACCACAGCAGCATCGGGTTTCGGTTCCGCTGCCGCTTGGCTGCTGTTGTCCGTTTTATTCGTCGCGCTCGGCTTAGTCAGTGCATTGGGTGCCGCGGGGGTGCTGGTCACAAAGCTTTTAATGGCAGCGCTACCAAATGTAGGCGGCTGCAGGTCCTCGACAGTAGCATCCTTGGCCGCTTGCTCGAATGCCAGCTTAAACTGCTGCGCTGTTTCAGGAAGCTTGAAGCGCACTAGAAATTTCTCAAGCTTCAGGTTTTCGTCCGCAAAATCATTGGCCGCCCAGATCAGCGATTTCCCCTCCTTATCCTGCTCAGGTGTACTGAGCGTCATGCCCGGCGTAATCTTGTGATTGGCGCAAATCTTATGTGTTTGTTCGCGTCGCATTAAGATGCGTGTGCAGCGACTGGTCTGATTTGTTAGTATTTTTATAAGCCCAATGCCGCGCTCCTTCCACTCCTTGTCGACGTGGCGAAACAGTTTGGCGCGATGACTGAATTTCACCTGTTCATCCTCCTCGCCGGTGCGCACTTCCACCTCATCGGGCAGCGGTATAATGCCCTGGAAATCGGGACGCGGATCATAGTCCAGCTCGGCGGATGTATCGGCATTCTGCTCACTGCCGACACTTTCGTTATTGGCTGCCTCGGCTTCCAGCTCTTTTTGCTTCTCGACTGCTGCCTGCGCCACCTGTGTCTTGAAGGAAAACAATGTGGAAGATACGCCGCCAAAGATGTTGCTGTTGACAGCGTTGTTGCTGCTATTGCCCAGACTGAAGTTAAAGTCTGCGCTGGCAACGACTGGTGGCTGCTCAGTTGTGCTCGGCACCAGACTGGGTTTTATATGCTGCGGCGGTATGGTGACACTGAGCGTCGGTTGGGCACTAGCAACGGCTGGCTTGGGCAGCGGATCGGAGCTAGTGATGACCACATTGGCTGGTGGTTCCTTTTCCACGGGCTGGTTGTTGAGGGCCCGATTGAAAACCGCTGGAGCAGCGGCTGCAGGAGCCGCCGGCAATACAGCTGCAATCACAGGGGCAGCAATCACAGGAGTCGTTACTGCAGCACTGACCATAGCTGCACTTGGCGGTAATGTGGGCTTGTGTTGCACCAGTGGCGTCTGCTGAGTTGCTTGCGGCAACTGCTGAGGCATCTGCTGTGGCATCTGCTGTGGCATCTGCTGTGGCATCTGCTGTGGCATCTGCTGTGGCATCTGTTGCGGCACCTGCTGTGGCATCTGCTGCGGCACCTGAACTGCCGGAGTCACAAATACTTGGCTGGGCGGCGGTGCAGGTATTCCGTAGTTGAGAGCATCCATAAAGGGTGCGCCTTGCTGCGTCGAAAATATGTTGGGAGAAACGCCGAAGTTTCCAGGTCCACGGGGTCCTAAAAAAATATATTAAAATACAAATGTTATTTGAAAATTAGTATGTTGGCCTGTTGGCTGACTGTTTTTGACTGACTGAATGTTGATTATTTAAATTACAGTCCCTAGAATATAAATAGTTGTCAATAATGTCAACGCCAACTCACCATAGAGAGCGGGTGGCATTCCTGGCGCTGGTGCTGGGGGAGTTCTCATGAACTGCGCTTGACTGGCAAAGTAGTTGTACATCTGATTCTGGTTAAACATAGGACTGCCGTAGGCAGCAGCATTGGGATGTGGAATAGCACCAGGAGCTGGCGTATAGAAACGCTCTGGTGCATTGGGAGCTGACTGTACGCCATTCAAGTAATTTGTCTGGATTGCATCATCCATGTTCAGGAACTCATCGAGGCCGAGTGCAGCTGCGGCAGCTGCAGCATCCACATCGCGTGTGGGCGTTTCACGATTACAGCTGCTAATCTTCAACTTTTTGAGAAGCTCTTCAATGGTTTCGAACCGTTCGTTAAGCAGTTTGATGTCCTGTCGCATGGCCTCCATCCCTCCACAGACATCCTCCTTGATGCCACACAACTGTTTGCTCATCTGTTTGACCGTCTGCTCCATTTGCTGAGAGGTCTGCGTAGACTGCGATGCCTCTACCTGACGTCGCGAACGATTCAGCGAGTGTGCGGCATTGACATAGAAATCATCCTCGGCATCCTCATAGGTGCTAGAATTATTGTGCACATCGGGCGAGCCATAGCACTCCTCTGCTAGGGTTGATTTGATTTCCCGCTGCACCATCGTGTTGAGCGGATGATCATGATTGTCCACAAGTAAATCTTTCGTGTCCCTCAGGCACTCGAGGCGTCGTTCCTGAAAGTTATGACGCGCCACTCTCGATGTTTGGTTGGATTCTGCCAGCTGGCGATAAGCTTCCGCCTGCAGGTAGGTTGCCATTGGCAGCTGCAATCCTCGGATCTCGTTGAGGAACTCCTGATAGTGCTGCTGCTTGAACGCGCGGCCACTCAAATAGGCCACCGCGTCCTCGGCCAGCTGTTGGGTCTCCACCCAAACGCCGCTGGCCTGCGCATTTGTATACTTGAAGTATTTGTAGAAGGGTTCAAGCTTGTGCTGCTGATGACGACGTAGCATGCTGATGCCCAGCTTGTACAATGTCTCGATGCGCGGCTCCAAGCTGTTGCGATCCTCGCGACTCGCCAACAGTTTGCCCAGCTGCAGTATCATAATTGTGTCCGCCTTCGGCTTAAGGCCACGAACCGCCTCAATGCCCAACTGCAGCGGATCGCGCTGTTCGGCCAGGTTGATGGTGTCCTGGAAGCGCTGCATAATGCCCCACCAGCAGCTCTGCTCCGATGTGATCAGCTCGCCGCAACCCATAATATTCGCATAAGGCAGCATATGAGGACGTGCGGTGGCATTTCGATTGCCCACATGATAGCTGTTGTAGTTCTCGCGCTGCATTTGCAGAATGCGCTGTGCTTGCAGCACAACGGCATACAGGAATACATCCACATCCAGTTGGCTAAGTGACTCGACCGAGCTGTGATTTATTGGCGACCGGCAATCGCGTTGCAGTCCCTTGTAGAAATGAACACGCGGCGCCTCTGCCAAGTTCTCCGTGCTAAGTGACAGATACACATGATGCTCGAGCGTTGGCGGTGCCAGGTGCAGTGCCTGCTGCTCGTGCGCCTCAATCTCGGCTAGCGTTGGCCACTCGTACAGTGGCTGCTGCAGCCGCGTATCACGCACCAGCTGCGACGACTGCTCCTTCAGTTTATGTTCGGGATGCGTATACAATTGCTGATAAAGTTGAGAGCGCCAGTGATTGTCCGCACAGTGCTGGCGTACCGTGGACAATAGCTCATCGCTATCCGGCCAGAGGCCTTGCAATTTATTTTGATCATATTCAGTCAGCCAGACGCCACATTCGTTTGTCTTTATTTGCAGGCAGCCATAGAGTGTGCGGCCCAGCTGGGCGGAGCGAAAAGCGGCCTGGTGTCGCCACAGTTCGAGCAGCTGCTTCTGCACGCTGTTACAGTGACGCTCCCAGAACAATGTCTTGTCCTTCAGCGCATTCAGCTGGTAGCCAAGCAGCAACAGGGGCAGCGCAGTACGCACCGTATTCGACCACTTGTTCTTGTTGCCCAGTAGCTCGCGCTTAAAAAGCAAAGTCGCAGCATGCAGCAGCAATTGGCCGACATAGTGCTGCAGGCAACACTGATGCAGCTCACGACCGCCATTGACCGCCAGCTGTTCGGCTAGCAGACTAAACTTGTACACATATTGATCCAATTTGAAGAGCTGGGCAATGCTCTCTCCCAGACTAGACGTAGACTCCGATTGCAGGCTGAACTGGACGAGACGCTCGAGGGTGATGAGCAACAGCTGCCAGTAGGGCCAGGCCTTGGTGGTCTCCTTGGACTGCTCGCACTTGTGGAGCACCGTCCAGACGACCTCGTACCACTCCACCGACTGCAACTGTCCGGGCAGCTCCACTTCCGTAATGTACGCATAGTTGAAGGCTTCGTGTATGCGATTGCTCTCCAGGTAGTTATGCAGCAGACGAACACGCAACCCCGGATCCTGTGGACGTGACAGCAGCTCTCGCTGTATCAACATCTCCACGACATTTTTTGGATCCACATCGGCACCAGTGGAACGCAAGCGTAGCCCGAATAGCAACTCGCTCTCCTGCAGATCCTGAACAGCGTTGGCCAGCTCCAGCCAGTAGGCTGCACGTTCTGGATTACAGATGGCCTTGTTTTCGACGAGCAGTTGACAGCCCTCCTTAATGACATCGGGTTGCTTGGGATTCAGCTGAATAGAGCGCTGATAGTGTTCCAGGGCTTTCTGTAAATCCGGCTTCTTCAGGTGTGTGTAACAGAAGGCAATAAGCTTGTGGGCGCCAGCTTCGTCGTTCACGGCTAGGTAGGCATTCAAATACTCAATGGCCTTGGTGTATTCTTGCACCTTGACGTACATCCGAGCCACCGTCCAACCTTTTACGTCGCGCTACGAGTGTTTGTGGAGAAAGATAGGGAAAGAATCCATTATACATAACCTCAAAGCTTGCAATGCTTGCCATATATTGAGCATACATTTCACATACTGAATCTATTGGCCAATAATTATTTTTCAAATTGCAAATAAAGTGTCATACATCAATTATTTTGCCTTAGAGCAGAAATTGCAGCCGGCGTAAAAGTAAAATAAAATTTGTTGTGAAACTGTTAGTTGGGTGCGCACTAAAAAGATTTCTGGCAACGCAACAAAAAAACATTTGAAATAGCTTTTTTATTTAATTTTAATTGAACAACCGATTGGATACTGCATCGACATATATAACTTTGCAAATCGAAGAACTTAAAAAAGACGTCCGTGTTGATATATTACATACAAAAATGCAATTGGCATTTCTATAAGCGGCTTCATTTAACACACGCGAAGAGACGCCGATACACACACACACATTCGCAAATGCATGCATGTACATACATATGCATGTAGATGAATGGCGGGCGCCCATTATTTCGCAAGCGTTGCTGAAAAAAATGGTATTGCACAAGCAATATTGTGGCATGCCGCTTACCTCTTTGCCCGGTGGCAATTTGCCTAGCATTTTGTGAACATGCTCGTCCACGCCTTTTCGTGATGAAAACATAGCTGCGTTTTCTACAAAACTTTGTGGTTCGCTTCTATTCTTCACCTTTTCGACTTGCGCAAAAATGTGACTCGTTCTCTCTTGTCATGTACTCGGCGACACTGGGAAGCCAATCTTTAGGATTTTTTGTTGCGAGTGTTTTGGCTTTGTTTGTTTTCACTTGATATGTCGCAGAAAAGATTTTGCTTATTAAATGAAACTTTAATAAGCGTATTTCAAAGCGTACTGTACGTCAAAGAATAATTTTTTAGCGCGCACACGGCGCCGAATTCTATGCATACGCGAGTATGGCTGATCGGTCTATCGATAATATGTGCATAACGATTTTATCGATGTACACACAACACACTAGACATAGTTTCAATCCATTTTTTTTTAAATTTATATATTAGTTTATAAATTTAATACAGGTTTGTCATATTTGGTTCTGTTTCAAATAAATTTGCGTATATATTAAATGATTTCGCTATATATACAATTACTGTAAGGTGTGACCGGACTAAACGTAGCCGATAATGTCAAATTTCTTCCTAGCAACTATCGATTATTAGTATTCTTTGCGATAGTAGCCCCTGACAATAATTCGATAACTCTTGACTTAATTCTCAGTATGTGTGTTTGTTCGTGTGTGTGATTAATTTTAGAAGAAAATTTGTGTTTTTAAGTTATAATCTACATTAGAAATGTTTTGCATTGCAAATAAAACTTGTTTTAACTAAATATGCTCTGTAATATCAGATATATAGCAGATATGCAAGTGTTGTTCACGGCCCGAGCAACCAGTTGAAATAACAGTTTGCGAAGCACTGCAACTTCCTGCAGATTTCAAGAGCAGCGGCCTCAACAGTTTTAGACGCCGTCGAGAGTGCCGATATCAATTACTTATTTGTAAATAAATCGATAGGTTTGCGTAAGCGCAGCCAACTTAACAAAAAAATGTAGCTGCGAAGAAGTAGAAAAATCGTATATGAACAAGGAGTAAAAGTTGAAAATAAACACATAAATACATACAAAAAAAAACAGGAAAAGAAAAAGCTCTACAAGTTTCAACCACAGAGACGACAATTGTACATTAAATTCAACACGATAAACATTTAACAGCATAATACACACACACGCAGTTGCATCAGCATGCCTGATTCCGGCGACTGCAGCAATGCAGAGATGAATCAGCCGTCTTGCAGCAGAAAGACGGCGCAGTGTAACAATGATCGTGAAAAGAGGAGGCGTCGCATCATCATGTGCATAGAAATCAACAATTCCGATGATACGGACGCCGATGACAATGTTGTTGCCCTTCCTGCTGCCGCCGCCGCCTCTGCCTCATCTGTGAGTGTGGGCATTGACCTTGGTATGCGGCCAACTTGCTCCTCGGTGTCTCAACTGCGCCGCAGTGGTCGGTCCAATCGACAGCAAATGACACCTGACAGTCGGAAAGCGGGCACAAGAATATCGGGTCGCCAGCTCAGGAGACGACCTGATCCAAATCGGTTTCCAGCCGACAATGACCTTTCGTCCAGCGGCAGTGAGGTAAATACATTTTGTTTTTATTTTATAAATATGAATGTATTTATAGGCAACTACATTTGATGTATTAGGCAAGTGTATTTCTAGCCTCGCAGGATTTTCTGAAACCTTGCAACGATTTTGTCCCGAAATATGTTGACTGGATCAACTACTGCATGCTCTTGGGCACCATTACCAATTAATTTCATATTGCCATATTTGTCTCTATCTTTTGTTTGCCATGCAAACTAGTGTCAGTCTTAAAGCTGTATTGAAACTTTGCAAAGGTTTTTCTTGCTCTGCGGCATTCAGTACATATGTTGGATACCGGAAATATATTATAAGCCTGCAATAGGCATCATCATAAATAATTTACCTATATACAACTTATTAAATTTGACTATTAATCGATGGATTTCATTAGAACTATTTCAAAGATTTTCAAAATTACTATATTTAACAGTGTTAAAAAGCAACTAATGTTTTAGCTATAGTTGTATGAGATGTATGTATGTAAAAATGAGATTCCAATTTTTGCAAGTTATATTTTTAAACCGTTTGCTGTATATAAAAAACGAATCTTATATATGAATTGTCCAGAATAAATTGTATTAAAGGGTCTTTCATCATTAATTTATTGTCTTTAAATGTTGAACAGTTACTATAAAATATATTAATAAATCTTTCTTTAATTTACTTTCCAATCAGATCGAACAGCGAACAAATAAACAAAGAGAACGCAAAAAAAAGCGAATGAAATTAGATGTTTCCGAAGGTGTGTCTACCGAAGAAGAAGGAGAAGCAGCAGAGCTTGAAGCTGCAACCAAGGATATTACCCGAAAGGATACGGAACTCGCCGAAGGTTTCAGCTCAGACAGCAGCAGCAGCAGCAACGAACTGCTTGAGAAATGTCCCATTTGCCTCTTGACTTTCCGGCAGCAGGAGATCGGGAGACCCGCAACGTGTGACCATATGTTCTGCGCCGCCTGCATTGAGGCATGGGCGAACAACGTGCAAACCTGCCCCATCGATCGACTTTCCTTTGACCGAATCGTTGTGCTCGACAATTTCGAGCGACGTCAAATAGTACGAGAGGTGTGCGTCGATTTGAGCAAGTCGAAAAAGGAACTCGTGCTAGAGGATGAGGAATATTTGGTCGTTAATGACGATTTCACCAATTGTCAGATATGCCATCGTACGGATCGCGAGGAAATAATGCTGCTCTGTGACAGCTGCAATCATGGCTATCACATGGACTGCCTGGAACCGACGCTGCATGAAATACCCGCCGGCTCCTGGTACTGCGACAACTGCATCGACTCCGACGACGTGGACGAAGATGAGGATCTCGAACTGGCTGAAGATCTCCATACACTGTACGAGGACATACGTGGCATGGGGCTACCAGAGACACGCCTGCGTGTGCGGCAAGTGCAGCAGCCGCGCATTTTGCGTACCCGGCAGAACGAACGGATACGGGCAGCTGTCTTGCGGCACACACAAACGAGCACCTCCTCCGCCTCGACGATGACGCGCACGACTCGTAGCTCGGGCAGAACGACAACACGGACGACTCGCACGCGAACAAGGACCCGTACGACAAAGACGACAACGCGTCGTAGTCGACGCACAAAGCATCGCACCTATGTCGTCGAGTATGATCTCAATAATTTCGATGAAAAGTTTGCAATTAAGACCAGCAAAAAGGTCATACGACGTCGACGACGTCGCCGAAAGGCGCCGGCCAGCCGCAACCTTGTGGACGGCATCCGCCTCTCAGCCAGCCAACGTTTGGCCGAACAGCTGGGCGTTAAGCAGGGCGAGATGAGTCGCTCGCATTTAAGCGGCGGCAGCGCTGCCAGCTTTACACTATTTGGCAATCGCAACGATTTGGAATACTTCTCCGACAGCGAGGACGCACGCGACGATGTTATGGATAGTGGGAGTGGGAGTGCGACTGCTGGTGCAACGGCAGTGCAAACATCGATACGTATGCCACGGATTGGGTCAGTGCGTCAGCAAAAAGCGTTGCTCCTGGGCAAGACAAGGACAGCAGCAGCCAGCAACAATGCAAGTGATATTTTATCGTCCATTATGGACCTACAGGATCGATGGCACAATGCCACGCGCAATCTGAGCGATGTGCATATCAATGCCGATGGCAGCCTCAAATTGCCGGCTAAACAGAACGATACTGCCACACATATCACACAGGCGCCGCTTTATCAACGCGGCGGTGCAGCGCCCAATTTTGGACGCGGTGGTGCTGCTGCCGGCAGCTACAACAATCGCTACAGCAATAACAACAATAGCAACAGCAACAATTATCGAGCAGGTGGGGCTGTTTCTGGTGGCGGCGCTGCTAATCAGTATAATAACTCCTCCGACAACAGCTTCAACAACAGTCCAAATTTTAATAGCAACAACAACAATGCGCCCAACACGAGCTTTACGCCCTTCAACATACGGTTCAACTCTCCCAGCCAACAACAACTACAACAGCAGCAGCAACAACAACAGCAACGCAATCAGAATCAGCAACAAAGTCTTCGGCAATCGCCGTATTCCAGCGGCGGAAACACATCGCCAGCTGTCGGTGCAAGCAGCAGCTTCTTCATTCCGCAACAACAGCAGCAGCCACAACCACATCGACAACTCTTTGCTGACCTGCCCGCCCCTATAAATACACCAGCTTTCGGCCCACGGCTATCGGTGCCAGTGGTGTTGACTGTGCCACCGCCACCTGCACCGCCGCCCAGCTTGTCCTGGAATAGCGCGCTGTTTAAACTTAACACAGATTACGGAACTAAAACAAAAGCTGATAAAGCTGACGACGACGACGACGATGACAGTTGTCCGAATTTCTCGATTTACTCACAGGAATCGCAGGCGGTTGCCACCGCCCTATTCGCGGAACCCCAAGCACCAGCCAGGAGCTCCGATAAGGTAATGAATGGGTTTCCTATATAACACAAATTATTGTTTGAGAAATGGCAAATATCTTTTAAGCTTGCGTTATGTGAGCGACATGCAATTTATTCATTTGTAAATATTTGATGCAGGCAGCATTGCTTTATATTTATAAACAAGAGTGGCCGACAAGGGGATAACCTTATACTCAACTCTGAGGCGCTCTGGCCATTATTAAGTACTTGCTTATATGCATACATAGGTCCAGAGAAAACTGCTGATTGAATCATTTTGATCTTAACTTATATAGCGTGTCCGGTTTATATAATATGCAGATGACATTAAAATACTGCATTCTCTTGCATTTTTAATTTGAAGTTAAAACAAAAAGAAAGTTTCAAGATAAGCCCACTTTTACCTGGACGAGAACAAGGAATAGATTTATTACAGGATGATAAGATTGATGAATATTCACTGAAATTTAGGGTTTAACATGTATTAAGTTTTCATTTATTTAATTTAACAAACCGTCCGTTCGCGTCCGTCTAAAAATGTATTTTTGACAAAAACAAAGAGTGATGTCCGATTAAAAAGGGGTAGAATTGTTCAGCAAAATAGTACAAAATAGAGAAAATGTCTTCCAAGGGGAGTGTCCGCATATTAGATGTATCTGCTAAGAGATTTTTCACTTTGTTAAGTATTAACATAATTGTGTTATCTTCAGAAAGAAAAACGAGTAGAAAAAAGCAATTTGCTCCGTAGTTGTTATACAATAGCATATTTACCAAATTGTTTTGTCTAGCTTTTATAATATCCTTATTGGTCGGGAAACCGCTGTTTAAAGATTTTCAAACTTTTACTTAATGATTTGAATCTTAAACCAACATTCTGGAGCCGTGGCATTGTGATAATATTATTTTAATGTTTCAATAGTGGTAAAAGCATTGATATGAATTAGTTAAAATTGAGCTAAGCAATAATTTATTTTCATTTATTTTATAGTCTACGACCTTTTGAAAGATATCTCAATACTACCTAATGCTGATTGTAGCTGTGTTAGGTAATTAGATTTTTGCTGAGTTATGGGGAAACATTGTACTCGTTGCATACATTTGCAAAGGTTGTACCTTTGTACTTTGAATATGGACGTGAACGTTTATTCAAGGTTTATGCAACTACATTAGTCTATGTGTCTGTATTGTAGCTGCTATCTGACATCTGGAGAATCCTTGGCATACTAACCGTGATATGTTATTTTCTTTCTTTCAATTTTACAAATATTTTACTTACTCAGGATGACGACGAAATGAATGAAGATTTAGTTCAATTAGACGATGACGATGACATACCTCTGCCGCCTGAGCCCCCAGCCGATGCAGTGCCTCATTCCACTAATGAGGATTGCAATGTCGGTTCCGACCTATACGAACCAGAAAATCCAACCGAAGAACAAGAGGATTCCGAGCCAAAACCCAAAGCAAAGCCAGTTGAAGATGATGAACAGGATGGGGCCAAAAAGAACAAAGCTGATGCAGATGATAATGATAATGATGCAGGAGATGGGGCGAAAACGCCCAGCACTCCCAGTCCCATTAACAAGGATAGCCGCACTGTGGACAAAAGCAAAGGGGTTTTGGAGCTGTACGACGACAGCGATTGGGAGGAATTGGATATTGACAGACCGAAAGAGTTTGAAAAGGCGATATCTGACAAAACAGCAGATGAGGCTGCAGCAACAGATGAAGTTGACAGTGAAGCAAAAGCAAAGCGCTCAGGCAGCGAAACCGATCCAGATCGTTCCTACACGCCCTGTTTGGATGAGAAGAATATGGAAGAGGAGGCGCAAGCCGGACAGGATAAACCAGAAGCCAAGGACGAAGGCAAGCAGAAGAAATCGAAAGACGCCGATGACCGGAATGAGGATGAGGAGCGCGTGGCGGGCATGAGCACCGAACAGATTTCCGAAGATGAGGAACTAACGAATGTACACGAAACGAAGCGACGCAGTCGCAGCCGCAACGCCGACAACAACGCCGTCGGCAAATCAAAGCGCAGTTCCAAGCGTAGCAAAGAAAACACGGAGTCATTCAAAAAGGTCGGCAAACGGCGCAAGGAACGAAACTATCGCAGCGACAAACATCAGCGCAGTCGCTCACGTCGTCGGTCCCACTCAAAGACGCCGCGTTCCAGCGACAGCCAAAGCAGTCGCAGTCGCACTCCTAATCGCACGCCCAAAATCAGTCCCCAACGTAGCCCCCGTCGCACTCGCACTGTAAGCCGATCGCCACGGCGACGGCGTTCCAGCCGCTCCAGGTCGTTTTCTCGATCCCGCAGCAACTCGCATGGTCGCGTGCGTCCCGGGCTTAGGCTGCGCGATCAAGCTCGCGGCTTTGGACGGGCACGCGGCGGGAACCGTTTCAATGCGCGTAACCAGCCAATTCAGCCAAGAGGCTACCAGCAGCATCAACAGCAGCCGTACCACCAGCAACAGTCACACCATCAGCAGTATCAATCGCAGCAGCAGCAACAGCAGCAGCACTATCCGCACCATAATCAATACCCAGTACAGCCGCCTTATCAGCGGCCTAAGCGACGGGAGCTGCCCCGCTACGATGTGCGGCATGTGGTCAGCAATGCATCGCGTAATCAGCCCAAGGATCGCTATGGCCGGGATGCGGCACGTGGCGGACGTAGTCGTTCCCTCAGCTACGAACGGCGACAGCAGCTGCCACGCTCGCGCAGCTTTTCTCGCGGCTCAACGCACTCTCGCACTCGTTCCCCCCCAGCGGCGCCAAGACGCCTGCGAAGCTTTAGCATATCGCCGACGCCGCCGCCAGGCACTGTGCGCTATCATCATCGCAGATCGGCGTCGCCGGTCAATCGCAGATTCGAGCATTCTCCAATGATGTCCCACATGGCTGGCGCAGGAGCTGCAGCACGTCGCAACAGTCCCCACAGCACAATGTCGTTGAGGTCCCGTTCGCATACACCGTCACGTCAGAATGGCAGTCGGAACATGCTGCAACAGCAACATTCGCCTGGATATTCGCCGCGTTATACCCCGCGACTGAGCCGCAGCCGTTCTAAGAGTCCGCGAAAAAAGAAGAAGAAGAAGGGTGACAAGAAGAAGAAGGGCAAAAAGCGTCCGGCAAGCAGCAGTCCGATTGCGGCGCGACAGCGTCGCATCTCCCGCCAGCGTGATCCTTTCGCTGATGCCGATGATTTTCTAGCGCCGCAGCTTAACAAGAAATCCAAAAAGCCCGTTGTGTCCCAATGGTCACCATCGCCAACGCCCAGTCTGTCAACGGAGCGGCTGAATTTCATGCACGACATTGGTGGTGGAGGGGGTGAGAAGCCGGGCTCATGGACACCACCGCTGGCATCGCCGCAGGCGCACTACGCCCAGCATCTTCACACCCACTTGCATCGCAGCGTGACGCCGATGATGAGCAAAAAGCTCAAGCCTAAGAGGGATAAGAGCAAGAAGAAGCATAAGAACAAGCAGCTAGATAAGCAGCACAAGGAGAAGAAACGCAAGCGTCGCACCATGACACCGGAAATGCTGCCCTCCAAGGAGATCTTCGCCTCCGGCAACAATATACTTGTCAGCGTTAGTTTCAACAAGGAGGCAAATGCCTTGGCTTCAATGGCAGCACAGCAGCAGCAGCAGCAAACCGTCATCACACTGCCGGAGACGCGGGACGAGTTTCTCGGCAATCGACGCGTCTCCATGGACCAAAGCAGCACCGTCGTGGGCAAAAAGTCCAAGCGTAAGCGCAAGAAACTCGATGCGAAGCCAGTGGCCATCATTGATCTGGAGCGCTCGCCGTTCCAGGTGCATCAAGAGCCAGCAGATGTGATTGTGCTGACGGACAGTGAGGATGCCAACGAAAATCAGTTGCTGCGACGCGAACGGCGACGCAGCAGTGCCGCCTCCGCGACAGATCACGAACTGATGCGCGAGAATGGACAACGGGAGAAGACGCCCCCGGCGAACTGCATGGAAACAATTTTGGAGACCTCCTATGAGAACCTAACGCAGACAACCGGTCCGAAAACACCACCCGAACCGCATCTGGTGAAGTTTAACCTGCCCGCCAAGAAGCAGCACAATGTGCGCAACAATCCGCTGCACGATGACGCAGACGATATTCACTCGGCGGACGAACTGGAAACTGTGTGCTCCATGCGCAGCAACACGGACAACGAGCAGCATGCGCCGACGCATCCAAATGATGGCCAGAAAATTGGACCAAATACGCCGCCGGAATCGGGTCCATGCTCGCCCGATGCCTACGATCCGTTCGAGCCGACAAAGTCGCCCTCACTGTCGCCACGCTCGCCCACACCAAATCCGCCCAATCAGAGCCTTGAATCTGGCGGCGCTGTTGGCGGTATGGAGAAAATCGATGCACAGAAGCATAGTAGTCACAGCAGCGATGATCTGGCTGATGGCAATCTGGGCACGCCCACTTTGTCGAGCGCAAGCAATGCGACGAGCCTAGCGAATGCGAATGTCAGCATTAATCCCGTGGAGCTGGTCATGGCCCTGATGAGCAAGCCCAGCAGCAGCAGCAGCATACAACAAGAGCTGGTCAGCAAGTCCTGCGATGCCACATCATCTCAATATCTCACCAGCAGCAGCAGCACAATGAGCACTGCCCTAACCGTGTCTAACGCGGAAGATAAGCCAGCGGATTGCACCAATAGCATTACAGTACTCTCGAACGTACTGCTCACGAGTAGCACCGTGGTGTCCTCCTCATCCCAGCACATACCATCGATATCTAGTCCAACAACATCGACACTGGTCAGGAAGCTGTCCAAAGCCGGCGGCAGTGTCGCCAGCAGCAGCAGCGGCATTGCCAATCTGCCTGCGAGCAGTGGCAATAATCTGCGTAATGGCAACACAGGAGGCCCCACTAGCCTAGAGGACTCCTTCAACATGGACATTGAGAGTCCGTACTCTCCGGGCTCGGCGGACTACGAGGATCTGTTTGAGCCACCGCCAGATGGCAACGCAATTGGCTCTATTCGCCGCTTGAAAACTGGCGGCGGCAAAGCGGAGATGTTTGATAATCTCTTTGGTAGCAGCTCTCCGGTGGGTCACCGAATTTCGTCACGTTTCAATAGCTCGGCTGGAAGGAAACAGCAGCGGGCAAATAACAAAAACGAACGCAAATCGAAAAATAAAGGTGGGTTACAAATGTTCTATTTCAACTTTTTCAAGAGAAGCAGTTGCAAAAACTAACTTTTTTTTATCCCCCGAAATAATTGTTTATTCTTGCTATTTTGTTTCAACTGATTTCAAAGTTTAGTCCGTTTTCGGTTTACTTTTCTAATTTAAAATTGTTCAAATGTATGCAACACGCAGAAAATCAACTACCTCATGAATTAAATATTACATTATTCTTAATAAGGACGACGATTTGAGTTAATCTCGACATATTTTCCCGTCCGTCGGCCTAAGTTCATTCATTCAATTGAGAACAAGTTTCTCATCTTTATTCCAGATTTTCAATCAATCTTCTCATTAATAAAAAAAAAATAGTATTTTGCATATACAAGTGAGATTGTTAGTTTAAGATTTATTTGGTTCGTAGATTTTCTTATTATGAAAATGTTGCAGGCACTATATACTAGAGTACTCGGATTGTTAGTATATATTCATATATAAACTGTCGGAGTTCTCTCAGGATGCTAGTTTATATGTTGTAAAACAATAATGCTTGACTATTCTATAAAGACATTTTTTTTTATACAATTTTCTTATTGTTTTTGTTGGGTGCAGGACTTACATTTTGAAGCCAAAACACCTCTTTAAATTTAAGCCATATCCTTAAACGTTAAGCTTAGTTGCCATTTTTCAAACATTGTTTGCTTTTCAATTATAAATTATAATATTTATGACGCCACTAAAATTTTCAATTTTGACTTCAGGCGGTAAAATGATCGAGGATCATGGTAAACTATATGATGATGTTCCCAATTCTGCCGTTGATTTACAAGTAAAGGATCGGGTGAGTGAATGCCAAAAACACATAAGTGCACTTAAACTTATACGATACTTCTCTTTAGCAGTTTATTCGAAAACTAAATCGTCAGGAACGTGTTGTTGAGGAAGTGAAATTAGTGCTGAAACCACATTTCAATAAAAAAGTGATTACGAAAGAAGATTACAAGGATATTATGCGACGCGCAGTACCGAAGGTATGTTGCTGACACTAATAAACTTATTGGATATTTGATTTCAATTAATTTCAATTCTGTAGATCTGTCATAGTCGCTCGGGTGAAATAAATCCACACAAAATCAAAAATTTGATTGATGCCTACGTAAAGAAGTTCCGCGCTAAGCACAAGAAGTTAAGTCTGCTGAATACGGGGCAAGTAAGCAGCGCTGTCAAATGTGCCGCATATTTAAAGAAGCTATAAGCAAACGTAGGAGTTAGGGGAAGGTGTGTATCTTTAAATTGATGTATAATGCGATAGCAGTATTAATAACGATCTGGCTTTCACAGCGTTTTCTTCACAGATCACGCAATTTCGTTCAACGGCCGCATGCATTCCTACGCCTCCATCAATCACAATCGCCGCCCGTAAGCGCAAATACATAAATTGTCATTGCTATTGAAGTTTAGTTGTTAAGTCAAGTTTAGGTTAAACTACGAATGATTTTTAGTGTTTAAGTCAATACAGAAGTGAAAGTATCCATTAAGCAGCAATATTTGTCTCCTTTTTCTTCGCTTTCTCAAAACACCATAAACTCAAAACGATTAAATTAATACACTTTAGTTGATTAGTTTGTTTATTTGTATGAATTTGATAATGATTAATACTGTTTTGCTTTAACAAAATGTAAGTATATAGATGAAAGTAGACAGGCAAAACCAATACATTTTATTTAACCTCTAGTAAGTTAATCAATTCAATTAAAATAAATTATTAATTCAATTATACTTTACCCACCAAATCGGTTGAAATTTTGAGTATATTTATTGATTGGATTGAACTTAGATATTTTACGCAATTTGTTCAGGCAGATATAGGTGTATTTTATTTGCAACAGGAATGATATATGTATATTGTTAAAAGAAAAAACAAATTGTAATTATCCAGCGTAAATAACTGTATATTGTAATACTTATATTGAGTTAATATATAATAAAACACTTGCTTTTGCATAGTTTGTGAATCATAATTTTTAAATAAAGAATGCATAACTACAACGTAACATAAATTCAATAGAAATCTTTTAATAAGTAGCAAAAAACACAATGGTTTCTTTTTTTAGCTGCGATACGGTTAATAAAAACAAAAAACATTGATTCTGCTCAAATAAGAATAAACACAATCCACTGGTATTACAGGATATTAATGTCCTCTCATTAACTTGGAAATCGACGTGATTCAAACAATTTTCTGCTATACATTTACATAAGTATTATGTAAACGGAAAATTAAGCTAATCAATGGAAAACATTTAATATAAATAGCGAAGATAATTTGTGGCTAAATGAATCTTATTTTGTGGGTACATATATAAATCTTATTTTAAATGAGCGCAGATTCTGGCTGATGAAGACCGCTTTGTGCGATTATAGTGTATCTTAAAGCGTCGATAAGATGTTTGATTTTACCAAAATCCAGATGATTTTCCACCAGGCGGATTCTTAACTTTAATACAAGAACGTACACTGGATCTGTCCAATTCCTCTGAATTGAGAAAAGAACAATATAAAATATATACTTTAAGAAAGTAGCTGTTTGTAACTCACCGCTGATTGAAAAAGATGATTCCTGCATATCTCGATGCCCATCAACGCGGCCGCGCAAAGAGGGTGTACTGCAAATGGAAACTGCTGACGGCATTGGTATATTACCAGCCATCATTTCACCAAGATGCTCCGGTACTGGTATTAGGATGTCCAGTTCAGCAAACTTTTTGTTTAAATTGCCATTATGATGTTCTTCTTGCGGCTCCTCAGTTGGTTGTACCTTGCCCTCGATAATGTCATAAACGAATGGTGGTCTCACCGGCATCGGAATGAAGCGACCATGACCTTCAGCAACGCGAACTGCTCCATTTTCGGCACAAATCCGTCCACGCACCACTACAATTTCAGGCACACCATGCACAGTCATACCCTCAAAAATATTCAAATCGCATGCGTGATAGTGGGTATCCTTCGAAATAGTGCGTGTAGCCTGTGGATTCCATATGACAATATCAGCATCAGAGCCCACAGCTAAAAAGAGTAATGTAAAGTATTTTATGCAAGTATATAAATGAATTTATTATACTAGAAAGTTAAGAGAGTGATTCTTCAACAAGAATCACAAGGTAATGTTTATATGTATGTACTTTGTAGGGTTACATTTTTTTTACAAAGATTTACTTACCAATTCGTCCTTTTTGTGGGTAAATATTAAAAATTTTGGCCGCATTCGTGCTGGTTACCGCAACAAATCTACATGGATCGAGTAGACCCAGCTGGACTCCCTTCTCCCACACCACAGACATGCGATCCTCGGCACCATTAACGCCATTTGGTATTTTGGTAAAGTCCAGTAAACCAACCTCCTTTTGTTTCTTATTATATGTGCAGTTATCACTTCCAGTGACCTGCAGATCATCGCTATGGAAACATAAAGTAATTCATAAAAGTGCCTGTAATAATATTCGCAATTGTGTATACTTACTATGCTAAGGATTTCATTAATTGCCTAGGCGTTTCGGCCGACATACGAATTGGTGGACTAGTGATATAATAAATACGCTCCTGTTTGCGGACACTGCTCATACTGCGACCAATGGAGCTGGCTAGGGTTTCACCGAACACAGAATAGCCGCTGCGACGGGCCCGGCCCACCAGTTCGGCGGAGGATTTGCTCGTAACACCAGCAACGTACAGTGGTGTTTTCATCTAAGTGTCATATGATAATAATTAATTCAAAGTATAGGCAGATTTTTGTATATAGAATAAAATTGTTTTTCGAGACAAGCTAAATGTGCGTTATTAAGTTATAAACAAACTAAGCCAAAGTTATTGGGTGATAATGCTTTAGGACTGAGCGGTGTCTATCTTACTTACTTCGCCAGAAACATGATCGGGAACTCGGCTGGACTCGAGGGACTTGATTAAAGCCGCAATCGAGCTCTGTATTTATTGTGCAAGTGCATCAGCTTCTGGGTTTATATATATTGGAGTTATATCAAGTGCCACATACCGCATACAATCTTATCTTATGTACAAGGGTGCATCATACATAATAGAAATAATAACAAATCAAACACAAAAACAAATTATAACAACATAGTATATAGTATGTATGTATATATATGTACATATATCTTTTGCAGCATTACCCAAAGTCCCACGAGCTCTTGTTTTATAGTACAACTTTAGACATGGTGTATATAGGATTTGGTTAGCTACTCACCTGGTGGGCCAGAATACAAGCGCGATGCACTGCCTCTGCCTCCACCTCCTCCTGTCGCGACAACTCGTGCCCCTCGGGCCCGCAGATGCCCTCGGCTAGCAATCTTTTCGTATTCTTGGCAATAATATCACCATTCTCAGCATGCACCTAGTGAGAAAAAATAATACGTTAATTGAACAAATTATTGTAATTTTTCCATTATATTTTTGTATAATAAATAACGAAAATTATGCTGACCATGGCGACAGCATCTAGGCTCCTGATGCGCTCAAAAACGTCCAAAAGCTCAGCATCGTTCAGCATATAAAGACCCTTGTAGGCCATATACATCTTGAGCGAGTTGACGCCCAACTCCTTGCAAAGTATGCCTATCTCTTCGGATACCGATTTGGACCACCAGGTGATGGCGACATGCAGAGCATAGTCACAGCACACCTTGGGATCCGCCCAACTGCGCCACTTGTCATAGGCCTCGATCATTGACTCGTGCTTCTTGGGCAGCACACAATCGACTAATTACAATACAAATTTGAAAATATTACAATGGGTAAACTAGTTATAAAGCTGATGATGAGGATCGTACTTATCATAGTTGTGCCACCAGCGACAGCAGCTTTTGTTCCACGATAAAAACTGTGAAAAATAATGTTTTTTTTTATTACTTTAAATATGCAACAAAAAAAGATGGACAGTTAATTGACTTACTCATCGACGGTAACAGTGTCGCCTAAAGGACACTGCATATGTGTATGGGGATCAATGCCGCCCGGTATTATCATCCTTCCCGTAGCGTCGATGATACGCACACCTCCAGGTATTGTGATTTCACTGGCTGGTCCAACGAATCTGCAGAAAGTCAACTACAATAGTTAAGTACTTCTTTTTTATAAGCTTATAAATTGCATACTTAATGATGCCATCCTCAATGTAAACGTCCGCTTTGAAACTCTTGTCATGATTGACGATTTCGCCGTTTTTAATGTAAATGCGATTCTGGGCGCTTTGTAAGTGAATAGGCACTTTTTTAACAGGCTTTGGGCTGGTTGACATTTTGTTTCAAATTATTTAGCTCTACAAATTAAATAAATTGAATTTCATTAGTTGTCCATAGTAAATATAACAAACATAAAGCTAACTGCGTTTATTATTCCTTTAGATTATTCAACAACCGTAAGTAACTTTCTGTATATGATTTAATTAGCATTATTTATTTGGAATTGTATTTCTAAAAATATTTTCTTTAATTTTACACCCAGTTGGTGGTTTCCCCAACAATGAGTTTGTAAATGGCTTTGAGCCCCAATAAGTAATTAAAAATATTAAAAACAGCTTTCACCACAGTTCTAACAAATTAATGAAGTTTCAAAAAGAATGGTTTCATGCTGATTAGACCATAAAATATGGATCATTAGACCATCAAATGTGGAGTGGGCGAACCGATAAAAGAAAAAGTTTTACCAGACAGTTCCATGCGCACACTTACGTCATAAAAGGTAACTAGATTTTAAGCTCTTTGCGTTTTAGTTGCCAGACATTCAGTTAGTAAGCACAAACAGTTTGTTTTTGCATTAAATTAAACTGATACAGATATCATTCGTATGTCGCAATTGCAGACAACTTGAGTGTACATATGTATGTATGTAAATATGCTTATTTATTGCACACGCATAAGTAACTAACTACAAGCGTCATCAAAATACTACCACTATGGGTGTATGCACGCAAGCGAGCATTGAACTTTGTGGTCTCTGATGCGGTGCTTTGGATGTTAAAACACAAATAAAAAAATAAAAAAAAAAACAATTGTACCACTTGATGAGTGGCACACAAGTGTGTATTTCGTGCATATATTAGCGCAGGAAGAAGCTTTCTGACTCCCGTTATGGGATGATAATCGGCTTTTCTAGTACTTGATGAATGTCGGCGGCCGGATCCGACCCCATTAAGCCGCGACTACGTCATCCAGTAGCAAGTGGGGGTTGAATAAAGTAATGTTGGAAAACTCATTCGGTGAGTATGCTGAATAATTGTTAATATCCTAACTGAAACTGGCTTGTGAATTCAACAAATAGTTTCTCTTATTGGATAGGCGACAACAAACGTCTACTCATAAATAATAAATACTTTTATGGTGCAAATACACCGTTGTAAAGCCAAAAACAGTAATACAGCTTTCCGCTTTTGTTGAATCGATAAAATAGGCTGCTTGCAAAAAGAAAAAATGGAAAAACAATGCAGACCAAAAATATATGTATAAGCAGTATAAATTAACACAGACATAAATGCATATATAGTATGTACACACATGTACAATATTACAGCGGAATATACTTTTCTATATTCATATGTATGTACATTTGCTTAATACACAAAACTGTGTATGTACAATATGCATATACATATTGCTATGCAACTCCGTATGTTATTTGACAAAAATAACCATTTTCACTTAATATGTCAATAAGCAATATCACTTTTACTAAACAATAAGTATATACATTTTAATAAACAACCCAATGCTATTTAAGTTAGTTATTTTACCGTTTAATTTGAAGAAATTGTATATTGCAGTACACACCCACTTTTACAGAAAAAACTCTGATAAGACTGATGAGCTTATCGATTTTGTGCTATCGATGTCTTGTAGTTTTCAGTGTGGCCGCATTTTGAAAACCAGTGCTGCTGCTACAAACATATTTTTCTTTTTACTTACACACAGCAGCTGTACAATTTTCAATGTTATTTAGTTTCAACACTTTACGCTCATATTGAGCGATGTAACAACTGAAATAAAATTAAACAATTAATTCACTTGCCACGATATTTCACATTTTTTCCGCGACATAAATCAATTTTTTAAAATATACCGGCATTTTTCTAGGTTATGAACGTTTGCGGCGGCCAATTCAAACTTGTTTGGATATTTCCACTTTGTCGCTTCTGGAGAATCATTGTCATCATTTCATTTTATTTGTAATACTAAATCAAATATATTAATTGTGCTCACATTGTCAAAGCTTTTTTACCTCAAAATTACCATTCAAAACTTTTTGATTAAAATTTGTTCCAGTACATTTTTGTTTAATTTTGCACATATATATGTGTAACTATCTCTGACATGGTTCTTTTCTGCTCAATTAAATTTGTTTAAAGCATAGTTTCCTATAGTTGCTTTAAGTAAGCTAGCCAAATGAGAATTTGCAAAATTTAAAAGCTACCAAAAGAGCTCCGATATCCTGTAACCATAAAGTAATGAATAATGTTACCCACGCCGCATGATAAAAAACGCACTGTAGTATATTATATATGTATGTATATTAATTAAATAATTAAATTAAGTTTGAGGGACATACATTTACATCCTAGCAAAATTATACACTAATAACTACAAGTAAATATATCGATATCGAGATGTTGAGTCATATTTGTGTTTTGGAAAACAACTACATAAATTAACGTTTATCTTTAGGGCTTCAACTGATTCTTGTATTCCTGTTGATCGACATGACATATGTAAGTATAATGGGCTTGCTAAACTAGCCCAGTCTACTTGACTTTATATTTATTCTTTTAAACAGCAGTCCATTTTGTAATATTGCCATGTATTCTAGAGCTTTAATTGCATATGCATCAAAGTACAGTTTACAACATTTCGCACATGTCCATTTTCAGGTGCTCAATGATTTTGAATTTGTTTCTTTTTTTGTTTTGTTTTTGTTTGTTGTTGTTTTCTATTGGTTGTATTACACGCCTTTGTGATATAAAGCATGTTTAGTTAATTTCGCGTGCTTCTATATAGCTTAGTTCGTATTCTTTTCTAGCTTTTTATGTACTGTATTTCGTTAAGATTGAATATTTTAAATTAAGATTAAGATAAAAACTTATGAATTAAGCTTGTCATTTACGCCTAAATTATGTTTAATATAAAATTAAACCTTGTTCCAGCAGCACTTTAGTAAACAATACAAACATAAAAAATTAAAACATTAAGTGCTCTCATTTCGAATATATTTTGCTTGGTTTTTTTGTGCAGTGTATTTTTGCCGCAAAATATAATAAAAAAAAATGAAATGTTCACGAGCATTCAAGGAGTTTTGAATAATTCGTCGACACTTCACACACACATACATATAATACGAAATGACAATTGCGAAAGTAAAATACAGGATACAATTTACAAAATAGTTAAGTATGTACAATTTGTTTTGTTTGTTGGTTTTTTGTTTAATGTGTGTGTGTGTGTGTATGTGTTGATTTTCTGCATTTCGATTTGTCCACATAAATATCCATTTAATTGTATTACATAGTTCTTATCGGTTTGCATACGCATATACATACGGTGTAAGGTTTTATGTTCACTATATGACTTCATATGACATATTGTAATAGTATTATAAGTAGTATATTTTAAATTTTTTAAAACTAACCTCTATATATGTTTAATTTACCACACATAATTCGTTTTGTTTTTTTGTTTTGTTTTTGCTTTACTGTATTGTGTTAATATGTATATATATGTATATATATATATATATATATATATATATATATATTTATATATATGTATATGCATATGCATATAATATATACCGTATGCATATGTGTGTATTAGTTTTTAGTTATTTGTTTTATTAAATTTAATACATAAGTATGTTGTGTGCTTAACTTGTATGCATGCATCTGTATGCAATTAAACCTTCTGCCTTAAGTTTGACGTTGAAAATTCATTGCTAAAATTTGAAAGGGGCTATTATAACGCCAGACCATTTTTTCATTTTTAGTTGTTTTTTTTAATGCGCAGTTATATATGATTTGATATATATTAACTATAGATTTGAGTGAAAAAATATACAGTTATTGTATGGTGGACCAATAATGTTATTGAGTGGCCATGGTGTTATTGGTGTTGTGTTGTTTTTCTTGAAGCTGCTTATGCAGATTTAAGATTTAAACTTTCAGCATATACAATTTGTGGCTATGCTACATAAGTGATTCGCTTTAAAAGACGCATCAACATGTATGTCATATACCTTCTTATTGTGTGTTAATTTACATTATTCGCTATACGAAATACCATTGTACGCATTTACCCAATATAAATGTAAACGTTCGCTTATTTATGTTTTAGTTTCTTTTGCCAATTTCATCGACTGCACCACCACGTTGCCAATAGTAAGACTTTGCTGGCAGCATTGTTGTATACTACGCAACGGCTGCTGTTGTATTCGCGTTCGTTGGTGGAGGTGCAGTCGGCTGGGCCACAGCAGCTGCTGTCGGTGCTTGTTGCTGTTGTGTTGTTGAATTCGATGTGGTTGTTGCGGCCGCTAAATTGTTGGCGGACAATGCGGAAGACGGTGCGGTGGAAGCAAGGGGCATTTTAACCACTTGCTGTTCGCTAGCCGTTACCAAATTGTTGAGCGTCGTCTGATTACTGCTGCCCAGGCTGCTACTGTTTGTCTGATTGCTGCTAACAGTGCCGCAGCTGTTGCTGTTGGTGCTGCTGTTGCTCACATCGTTGAACGTGGCGGCCGGTGGCAATTGTTGGCTGCTATTGCTGTTATCATCGTTGATAGCAGCGGCTGTGTTGGCATTAGCACTCGAAGGCTTTACATCAGCGATCGACTGCTCTGGCTGCACACAGGATTCGGTTTTTATCGCCGTAGCTGGCTTCTCCGCTGTTGCCACAGTGCTGGCCCGCTGTTGTTGTTGTTGCTGTTGATGCTGCTGCTGATGTTGCTGCTGTTGTTGTTGCTGTTGACGCTGCTGCAGTAATCTGTACTCCACTGAATGCATCGGGCCGGTGCCGCGCGATACCTGATAGAGTACGCGCGATATGATCAACGCCACCTGCTGGTCCAAGATGTGCGACATGACCAAGCCAAGTAAACGCTGCTCCTGCTGCATGAACAGCGAGCGATTATCCGGATGCTTGGCCAGATGCAGTAACGTGCCGGCGGCCCGTCGCAGCATATCCAAGCTGGTGCCCATCGAGTCGGGATTCTCACGCAGATAGTTGATGCCGTGCTGATTGGCAACGCCCAATGCCGTCTGCTCCGCCTGCTCAATGAACGCCACCAGATAGGAGATGCAAGGCGACTGTAGAGCAACGGTGCGTGCCATTGCACTGTCCGCCGCCGCCAGATAGTGCAGCAAATTGACGGAGAATTCGCGCAGCACCTGATCCTCGTTGCGGCATAAGTGACGTGTGAGCACCGCACAGAGTTTCTCCAGTCTTGAAAACGGCGGAGTCGCAATCACCAAATCCACATTTGCATCCGTCACGCACAGCTTACAGAGCGCTTCCAGGGCGAGGCGTTGCGGGGATAGGGCCGAGTTCGGACCGCACGATGGAAATGGATCCTGGCCGTGCGCACTGGGGCAAACGGCCCAGTGCAGCAGGCCATCGATGAGCGGACGTGCAATCAGTTCATCATAGCGTGATAGCTCCAAGTGTCCGGCTATATTGGCCATAGCCACGAGCATATTCTCCCGTATGGTTATTAAATACTCCCACCACCATTCACGCTCGCCCTGCAGCGAACTGCACGAGTCGGTAAAGTCTGTATCCTCCTCACGATCGTAGTTGCGCGTCTTGGGTGTGCGCCGCAGATGATCGTGATTTAGTAGTAGCAGGCGGCCGAGCACAGCCAGAAATCGCGTCGATTTCGCCAGCACCGTTTCGTTGCCGGGCACAAAGGTCAAATTTCGAAAGATATTCGAGAGCGCAATGCAACGACGTGCCAGCGAGTCCTGGCTATCATTTACTAAGTACAATGAGGCCTCGTCTCGCGTGTAGCACTCATCCTCGTAGCTTGAGTCGCGACGCCTTTGCAGCACATGCGCATCGTCGCGCACCGTTGACTTGGGATCAAATCCCTTTGATTGCGTCGTCGCAGCAACGCCATTTGTGAGACGTTGCTGATGTTGCGGCGATTCGATTTCCATGTCGATGGCACGACAATCACTGTCCGTTAAATTTCCAGCAACATGCTCGCTGTCCACCACCTCCTTCTTTACGTCCACAGTCGGCTGGGCAAATTCGTCAGCCTGCTTGGACTTTTTATTGTCACCACTACTGCTCACAAGTCGCCGCTTTTTGTTATATGTCTGCTGGAGTAGACTGCTATCTTCGGTGCTGTTGCTTGTAGTGTCCTCCTGTTTGATCACAGCCGCTATATCGTCTGGCCTCAGGTGGCTATTGTTGGTGGTGGTGCTGTTGGTAGTTTTCTGTGCGATTTCTGGTTTGCCCTTGTGTTTGGAGCGCACGTATCGCGCGAATGGAATGTTAACAATCTCTGATTTAAACACATCGATGATGCCGTCAAGCGGATCTGGTTCCGTGAAGCCATACGTCCATGCATTGCTGCCCACCGGCTCCAGCTGTTCATACAATTTATTTGTATCGATATCCCAAGCCTTTTGACGCTCATCCACAAAGATATCGTGATCTGCCGTCTGTATGCGCACGGGAACACCCTTTCGCGTGACAAGCGTGTAGTTGGGCGTAAACGAGAGGAGGAGCGAACGCTCCTCGGGATTTGGCTGTACGCGCACCTGTCCCAAATCGATGCCCTCGTCCGCATCATCTGAATCCTCGCGTTTCACATCCATATTCTCGTAGTGTCGCCTTCGATTATAGCTGCAGATGCTGCGCACACAGCGTGTCGCCTGTCGACGCAGCAATTTATCCTCCGCCTGCAATGAAATAACGGTGCCGCTGTCCGCATCATCATCGTTTGCCTCATCGTTAGTCGCATCCTCGCAACGCTCGTCAAACATTTCAGCGAGATTCTTTTGAAAGTGCTCCAGCAGCAGCGTCAGCAGACCGGGTAAATTCGATATGCCAAAGAACTGTACTGTGGTATCGTCAAACAAAAGAACGTTGAGCACATCCAGTGCCCAGGTGCACTCAGTTAACAGACCCGATCGCATGGCCATAAATATCCGCCACGGATCCACGGGGCAGACATCCATCTTGGTCAGCCGTTTGCGACGATAAAGCACCGGTGTGGTCGACTCAACGCTATCGTGCGGAAAGATGAGCTCCTTCTTGACCAGCTGTGCGCCGGCTCCACCCACTTGCGGCGCATAGTTGGGCTGCTGAATGGGCAGCTGATGTGGCGGCTGCTGTTGCTGCTGCTGTTGCGTTGGCTGCAGCATACCCGGTCCAACGATGGGCTGTTGCTTCTGCGGGATCATGGCGCCGGGCGCATTGCCCACCATTGCGACCACACCGGGTGAGCTGCCGCCCGTCTGTGATGGTGGTGGCATTGCATATGGCGGCTTCACCATGCCACCAGGCACAGGCGGCATACCTGCTGGCGGTACGCCTCCATGTGGCACTTGTGGTACTACGCCCGGTCCCGGCTGCTGTTGTGGCGGCATCACCGGCACTCCGCTGGGCATGCGTTGTTGCTGTTGTGCGGCACCCATTGGCGGACGCAGCGATGTGCCCGGTTGCGGTATGTTTGCCTGTGGTGGCGCCTGCACCGCATTGATTTGCGCCCACTGTGGTGCAGGTTGCTGTTGTTGCTGCTGCTGTTGTCCAGGCGGCGTACTCTGCTGGTAGGGTGGCTGTTGTGGTTGCGGCGGCGGAGGTGGCTGTTGTGGTGGATAGCGATGCTGTTCCCACTGTGCCACACCTGGCTGCTGCTGGCCGTGCGGACCATGCGGACCGCCAGGTGGTGCAGCGCCCCTAGGCGGTGCATTGCCCCAGGACTGTGGCGCAGATGTTGAGGGATATTGAGGGCGATACTGCTGGTTGCCGCCTTGCCAACCACCTGATACAAACAGAATATTTATTAATATTTAATGCATGCGTCAAAAAGTAGCACTTAGGCTTACCGTAAATTTGAGGCCGCGCAGCATAGCCTGGATACGGTTGGGAGTCCTTGATAAAATCTGGATGTCGTCGCGGCTGAGGACTCTGTAAAAGTAAAATAGTTAGCTTGGTACATAATTTTTGTCGAATTAGATAACTTGCTTGATCTGGTGGCCTGTAGTAGTCCTGCTGGTTGGGAGTGGTTGGTACATAACCACTATTTGGTGGTGCTACTGGCGCTCCACTGGCTGGAGGTCCGCCTGCAACGGCTTGTGCTGGTGGCTGTGGTCCACCTGGTGGTGCTTGGCTATAGGGTCGATTTCCATACGGACCATACTGATTAGCACCAGCTGGAGGGCTGTATGATAAATACCAACAAAGTATTAATTAGAAATAGTAAAGAAAACAGTTGTCATCGGGTTGCCGAAGTTTAAATACCCTTGCAGACCGTTTTTGGCATACGATATGAAACGTAATATTAATAAGCTATAAAATAGACCTTAAAAACCCGAAAGGTTATTCATACAAAAACACAATTGTCGGACTATTCTTCATATGAGAGCTATATAATATACATATGTAGTATGTATATGTCCTAAGGTTATGAGATTGGTCTAGATATCTCGAAAAATACTCGAGTTTTTTCAAACCCAGATTAGGAATTGTAAATTTAGACTAATATTTCTGTATTTACGTCCTGTTCAGATTATGATACACTCTGCAAGAGTATACAATTGTTTACAAATCGCTAGATCGATAGATCGTCTAAATCCATTGGTAATAAAACAAGGCTCAGTACGGTTGTATTTCTGTGCATGTGTCTGAGTGTGTTAGTGATGTATGTATGTTATATGAATTGTGCACTCACGCTTCCCCTTCGGGCCCATAGGGAGGGTACATATTGCGATTCTGCGGCGGATATTGTCCCTGATTTGGCCCAAAAGGCTGGCCTGGCGGCCCAGCGGCATTATACTGCTCTCCTGAACCATATTGACCGTACGCGCCAGGTTGTGCTGGATAGGGTGAGCCTGAAATAATTATAATAATATTCTTAGTTTCATGCTGTCATTATCATAGACACTTAAGTTAAGCAGAACAAGAGACAGTGGCGGTACAGAACTGCACAAAATAAAATACCAACTAATCAAAGACCTGTAAGGTATAGAAAACTGATAAAACAAAATCTGGTAAGTGTTAAAAGGCAATAAAAGAAAAAGTTGTGTTAAATTTATAAATAAATAATTGATACATAAAAAATACAACAAAGTACATATTTGTTTGAGTCCTTCCATAATAAGCGCAGCAATCGAATCGTAATCGAAGACAATTTATATAATTGTGTTAATGCTGACTCAATTTGAAAAATGATTCAATGGAGAAATCAATTCAAACTAATTGAAGAATTTACTAATTCTTTGAAATTAATTTAATAAAATATTTTGAGCAAATTCAAGGTGTACGATCGTATTAAAGGAATGCATATAACCTTTTAGTACTCTATTTCATTTTTCATTTCATAACGAGTTTAATGATGAAGAATTCAGGAGTTATGAAATGTAACGCATTACTTGATATCCTATACAATATTCAATATAAATCTTTAAAATAAATTTATAATTTAATTTGTACAATAATTTATCAGGATTTTTAGCTATAGAAACTAAAATACTACTTTTGTCGCTAGTTCTGCAGACGAATGGATACATGATACATTTGACTTAATAAAATCCAATAGCATTCTGTAATTATATACAGCTATTGAACAATTTGGTTACTACAGTGATATTATACATAAACTTATTTAACTAATTTGATTAGCAATTGTAAATGAGCAGATTTAATAAAATGTGTGATAAGGCGCCTCTAATGAAAGTTTAAGAAAAGCAAATACATAATTGTGTTCACAAGCAATTACACTACGTCCCACATGCAGACCAATTTGGAAAACTTAAATGAAGAGATAGGTGGTTTGCAAATCGAATTGAAATAATGTCACATTAAATAATTTTGGCAACGTAATAGACGAAAGAAAGAAGGAACAGAAAACAAGATGAATGTACCTGGCGTTCTAGACACAGGCGGTGGATACCCAGAGCTACCTGGTGGATAAGGTACTCCAGCTGGTGGGCGCGCATGCTGCGTCGATGGCGGACCATGTTGCTGTGGTGGTGGCGCCGGTGGTTGTTGCGACGGCGACGGCAATTGCGTTGGAATGCCGACTTGTTGGTGGTGTTGATTGGCCGATTGTGGCGCTGTGTGCGGTGAATGTGGGGGCGGCGGTGGAGCACCGCCGTGTGACGCACCACCAACTGCACCAGCAGCAGCAACAGCCACAGCAACACCACCAGCGGCCACACCGCCAGCAATTGGATCTTCAAAGGGATTGCTCACATTTATGTTATCACCGGCAACAGCAGCGGCAGCTGCTTGATTTTGTGTGCCTAATTCGGCAAGCGGCATTGATGATGATTATGGATTGATGAAGAAATGAATGAATGACACAGTATAAACATAATAATAGTTGTGTTGTAGTTGACATGGAGTTAGGTTTTTTTTATGTTGAGCAAGTTCGAAGTTGTATAATGGTGTTGTTGGTTGTGGTGGTGGTGTCAGGTGATTGTGATTTTTAGTAGTGCGCCCATATTTTACGTAACCAACATAAAAATGAAAAATGAATAAACAAATTACACACATATGAAATTAATAGTGAAATCAAATTTTAGGCAAACAAAAAAAAAATGTTATGTATATATATGTATTATCTATTTTCAATACACATAACAAAAATTTAATGGGGACAATTACAATAATTTTACAACAAATAATTATCAATGATATACGTAAGTACATCGTATGTATATGTTAAAGTAGATGTATATGTATGCAATTTCCAAAATAATTAGTCGATCAATATAATCAATGTATCTTTGCTTACCTGGATGAGGTGCCTGCGGATTGTTTTGCGATGGCGGCCTTGGCATCTGGCCCGCTGCAGCATAATCTGGTTGCGGACCACCAGCTGGTGGATAGGCACCACCGCCCGAGTAGCCCGTGTAGCCATCGATTGAGGTGTTCGGTGCGCCGCCGCCTGGTGGTGCTGGGAAAGAATCCTGCGAGTTCGATGACCCTGTCGAATTTGTTGTTCCAGCATCCAAATGACCACCACCGATTGGTTGCAAAACAAATTTTCAAGAAATTAAATGAAAGCATTATTTTGATGACAACTTGTTGGGGAAACAGTTGGAAAGTTTAGGCTTACAATTCAAATTACCTGGTGATGGCACCGAGGCGACCTTCGTTGTCTTTTTCTTGCTGCCGGCTTCCACTTGCTGAATGATAGGTAATGGATCAATGTCGCCGCGATCGAAGTGACACTCGAATGCTAACAGATTCTTTGTATAGTGTTTACGCAGTGTATACGCAGCGCTGCTGCTAGCGCCAATCCCCAGCAGACCTGCAATATCCTTCCAGGTCTTGCTCTTTGTCACCTAATAACAACAATGAAAATATGCGTGTATATTTCAAAATATCAGAGGATTGACTTTTTGGAAGTGCGTCGTTAGTTAGGAAAGAAGAAAATATGAAAATTACGAGCAAATGAAAGCGTTAAAGTATTACGCATTCAACGATATTCGGTATTAGTAATGAAGATTTAAATCAAACTTGAAAGAATGAAAGAAGAAAATACACCAAATTAAAATTTGTAAACGGAACCACTTCAATGCAAACAAATGTTGACATATTCCGGTTATAGTTAAACATTGAAAACGTCTCTGTAAAATACAGCATGCTGTCCAAAATTGCATGCATGTGAAAAACATGATAAAAAGATCTATTTTGTTTCTGATTCATTTAACTTGAACAATATAAGAAAGACTTTTAAACACTTTGAGGGGTTTAACAAAAGGATAATTGTGTTGGGATATCATGCTATTGGAAAATTTATGGAAAACACTGGTGGACTCTTTGGTTTTTTAGCACATTTAAAGAATTCAAAAAGTATTTTTGCCGGTGTTAGCTACATTTTTTTTTTACTTTGGTTTGGTGGTGTTTTTGGTGGTTTGATTTGTTGGTTGTACATTAATTTTGGTTTGTTTGATTTGGTTTTGCTAGTAAATCTAAAAAGAAGTTAGTAAAAGGAGTTACTACGGCACCTTGCATACCTCGACGAATCCGCCACGTTCTTTTACATAAATATATAACCTATATAAATCGAGTGGCTGTTTTGAGATGGTTGGGCACGCGGTTATTGGTGTACGTCGCTCCTCCATAAAAGCACGCAGCTTATCCAACCAGCCCCGCCTATCCGGATTGTCATCCATCTCATACAGTTTGCAAAGCGAATCGGATTTTTTAGTTGTCGTAATAGTGCTACGAAATGGTTCTTGTTGAACAGGAACATGACTGTTGAACACCTGCTATAGATAGAAATGGAACATCATTATATATATATTCATCTTCTTATTATATTAAGAAATATATATGCTAACCGAACTAGCAGCTGGGCGTGGCCAATTGGGTGGTGAATTCATTTCATACTCCTCGCCAGTGGGACCGCCGCCTCCATGCATTACAACTGGATGTGGTGAAGTGCTCGGTGGAGCTAAATGGCTTTGGCTATAGGGATCATGTTTGCGCGACTTTGGTGTAGTACATTGTGGATCTTCACCCGATGCTATGAAACACAACGAAAACATTCGTTTATTGTTTAATTCCATATATTTTAGGTTTACTCACCAGCCGATGCATTAGAGAGAGTACTCTGTTGACTAACATCATCCAAAGGTGTACCATCTGGTCCGGTTGTAACCACTGCGGTAACTGCATGCAAACCCGTAGCTGGCGATGAGCCTGATGAACTTATGCCATTGTCCTGGGATATATGCTCTGCGACACTGTCACTGCCAGGCGGTACGCCCAGCATTGACTGCGGCGGAGTACTGGTCGGCGGACCCATACTCTGCGGCGGACCCATATGATGGGGTGGACCCATTGGCATTGCCGGATGCATGCCGGTTGGCCCATTACCATAGCCCTGTGGCTGTGGACCAGCTGGACTGGAACCGTAACCACCTTTGTGTTGTAAATGCTGCTTCAGATAGTTAAGTGGGCGCGGTGAACCACCACCCTGTGGTGGCGGTGGCCCTACTGGCGGTGGTGTCCCCTTGCCCTGAACATGGTTACCCATCGCAGCGCCAATTTGCCCCGAAGCACCGCCAGGCACCGATTGTTGGGGAGAAGGCGGCACCCACTGATATGGCGGATACTGCGGATGTGGGCTGCCACCGCTGTGATTGGGCATAGATCTTGGGTAGCCAGCTTGTGCTCCCGATGGCATGCTGTTGGCGCCGCCAGCGGGTTGACTGCTTGGTGGTGGCGGTGGCCCAGCTCCATAGGCACCCGACGGATACTGAGGGCGTGGCGGGTAGTTGCCTACAAAAAATACAACATTTATTATTTGTTGGTACACCACAATATGATATACAAATGATAATACCTTGAGGATATTGCTGTGGTGGATATCCTTGAGCGGCGGGATTTTGACCCGGTATGCCCATCTTGTAACTGCCATGCATATGCTGCGGCATGGGATAGCCACCTGTTGCCCCTTGGGGTGGAGGCGGTGGTGTTGCCATGCTGTTTTGATTTGGCGGCGGTGCTGGCGGTGGCGTTTGCTGCGGCGAATTGCTCGCTGACGATGCTGAATTTGATGCCTGTTGCTGCTGAGATAGTTGCTGAGATGGTGGCCCACCTGGTAGACCGTGTGGTGGCATCGGCGGCGGGCCACCCACCACTGTGGGCTGCTGCATTGGCCCGCCACTACTTGACTGATTACTCGCCGGTCGCGAGATTGGATGATTTTGTGCTGCAAAACGAATTGGATAATTAATGTCTGTGTTCAAGTGTCCGCCGTTTAGACACATACCCACTGCAGGAGACATTGATCTGGAGCCCGAGGAGCCAGTGGGTGAAGGTGTTGGCCTCATGACTTGCTGGGGATTGGGCGTGCCCGGTGGACCAGATCCCATGCCACTGTGTGCACCACCGCTTGAACTGTCGTTACTATTTTGACCAATCAGCTCCTGCAATTGACACAGAAGTTTGAATTAAGTTATTATTTATACTACAAAGATTTAACCATATCTATATGATATGTAATAAAATTTAAAAGGCGCTTTAAATATAATATTCCGATTTTTTATGGCATGTTTTTAATCTCAGGTTGTGTTATTTGCGGATATCTTTTGAAATTGGTATCACAATCGAAATTTGTACAGAAAATTAGGCCATCCAAAAACATTTATTCGCGAATTATAAGAACCTTTTAAACCGGGAACATAATAATACATCGGAACTCATATGTTGTCCTGTAACCAAACATAATTAGCATGTTTGGTATGGCTAGAATATTATATTCGATTTATCCGACAACTCTCATCAATTCGCATATTAAGGGGCATGCAACTGCAAAAGTTGCGCAATTCTAAAAAACCTACCACAAAACAATAAAGGGTCCAAAAAAATTGGCATTAGAATATCAACAAAAGTGAGTTTCCATGCTGAAATTCTAAACGGTCGAGTGTAACCTTAGTTTGCCGCCTGCCTGCCTGCCTGCCTATAAGAAAACCAAGCAAAAAAGAAACAACTCAACCCAAGAGAGCACACACATAAGAGACACACCGAGATACCGAGTAAATACATGTGAATGTATGTATGTATGTAGGCACTCACACAAGCGAAATACAGAGACTTAAGCCGACAGCAATTCGAGTCGCACAGTAAAACGAACGGCGCGCGGGATCAACATTGTCGATATAAATGACGATGCGACGGCTGGTGGAGTGTGGGGAGGGTGGTAGGTGGCCGCGGCGGCAGCAACGCTGTTCGCTTTGGTATCTGAGAAATTAAGTGAAGTGAAATGAAATGTACGACGAACTGACGGGGAACAGCCAGCAACGGCAAAGGCAACGGCAACGGCAAAGTCAAAGCACAACACAAAAACAACAACAACAACAGCAGCAGGCAAAGCAAAAGCTATGTGGAACGAATAACGACAAAGTCGACGCGAACTGCAACTCGAAGCGTTCAGAGGGGCCTGGATTGGAGATGTGGCAGTGGTAGTTATGGCGCGCTTTGAGTGAGCCAACGTACGATGACAAAGACGTAGATAAGAAACAGCAACGTGAACGAACGAACGAACACACACACACACACACAGCGCACACAATCACACGTCGCAATATAATAAAATAAAAAAGAAAACAACAACAACAGCGTTAGCTAGCCAGCCAGCCAGCCAACCATTCGTTTCTTTGCTCGTTTCTCTGTTCATTCGCTTTCGTGCCCGAGCAAAGCCAAAGAGCGCGTCGAGTGTTTAGTTTATGGGTAAACTGTGAACGCTCGCGGGGGGCAATGGGGGGACTGGCCGGGCATGGAGTATACTTGAGTAGCATCGGCGACGGCTGTGGCGCGTTGATGACGAGAATAGCAAAGCCACCACAGGCGGCGGCGGCGGCGGCGGCAGCAAAAGCAGAAGGCAAAGCTAAAAAAGCCAGCTATGTATGTATGTACATATGTCTTATATGTGTGTAGTATGTTTGTGTGCATGTTTATATGTATGAACGATGGGGCGACGCTTCGCAAGCTAAAGGCGGCCCACGTTTTTAGCTGTTAGTATGTGTATGTGTATGTGTATGTGTGTGTTGAATGTAAGCTTGCCGGCGTGTAGAAAAATTACTTGCAAAGAAAAACAGGCACTGCGGGTATGGCACAATGAAATCATTTATAACAAAACATGCGTACATATGGATATACAAATTTAGTATTGTACAACGTATTCGCAACTGAACAGCAACACTAACGCAATTTTGTGTACAAACAACCACAGTCGAATTTCTCTAACTCGAATTTCTAAAACTTAAAGTTCTCTATAACTCGAACTTTAGAGGTTCGATTTAGAGAAGTTCAGACTGCTGTTTAACTACAAGAAAAAAGAGTATGTAAACTAAAAAACATATGTATGTATATGTATAAGCTCAATCGTAAATTTCTGCATATATAACACAACAGTATTACAAAATGCAATAAAGTTAACCAACAACGCCGCCACTCTAATGTCCCGCATACATGCAACATAGATTTCTTAAGTGTTCGCATAGATAATCATTTGTGCAAATACATAAACTGCATTCAAAAGAAGTAAGCAGTGTCTATCGAGAGTGTCTGACTGCGAGATACGCTGTAGTTAATGAGTCAAACTTCTGGATTATGATTATTGCATAATATAGGAGTCGGAGAGAATTCTTCTGTATTACATGAAAGCTGAAAAGCCTAACAAAAATAAAAAAGTCATTCTAAATGAAATGATTTGTAAAACGTTAGAAGCGCACTGGAAATGACACATATCATTATTACTGATTTCTAATTTATATTAATTCTAACGTTTCTGAGCGTCGTTTTCTACATTTATTAGATATGTATATGTATAGAGGGTATAAAGAAAACATGTTTTACATATGAAAGCAGTGTGTTTTTGTTTCGCGTATGTTTGAGATATTGCCTTAGAGCTGGGTCTCAATAGAAGTCGGTAATTTTGAAAGCACACACACACACACACACACACACACACACACATAGTGCACCATTTGCATCGTTCACATGCAGTGTGTGCTTGTGGGAATGTATACAAATACTGGTGCAAACGGAACCAAGCAGAGAGCAGCAGAGAAAAATTGCTCGACACAGCTGAGCTGTTTGAAATCAGCGCCACATCGTTGAAGCCCCCACCGCAAACTGGCGAACATTCATTAGTTATTTCTGGGTGTGTGCGCGCTTTTTTGTATCTGTTTTTCAACTGTGTGTCTGTGTGTGTGTGTGTGTGCGCGCGTGTGTGTTTGTGTGTGTTCGCGTGTGCAAACTTGAAATTGTACGTGTAAAACGAGCATTTCTGTGTGTGTGCGTGTGCACACAGCGTAAATGGCATAAAGGACCGCAAGTAAAATTATGAAGACTTCTTTCATTTTGATTACGGTAATCTTTTAATTTTGAGTTAATTAAAGATGTAGACTGTAAAGCACCAGATTCGTTTTTAAAAAACAACAAGCAAAAGGCAAAAGTGCAATTGAGTTTTACATTAAAAATGGATTTGAGTTTTGGATTTGAATCAAAATGTTTTGTAGCTTTGCTTCCGTGTAATGCCAACTAGTGATCCCAGTCAATTCGGGTGCTGTTAATCTGGAGTTGCATAAATGTATCAAGTTTTCGCCCAAATATGCATTACAATATATGTACATATGTATACAAAACGCACCGTCAAGCAATCAGTGATTTGCTGAAAGCCTCAAGAAGTGTCGCAAGTGAATCAAGTTGCCGTTGTTAGCACAGAATATAAAAGTGAATAGCCCGCAAGCAACAACAACAACAACAACAATGACCTTGGCATTGACCCAAATACATGCATATATGTGAAAACAGATGCTCTTTGTGAGATCTTGAGTGTACCCGTGTTTTATCTATGTATGTATTTGTGCACACAACGACAACAAGAACAACATAAAGCGAATGAGTAAAAAAAATGGTATGAGGAATTTCGAAGGCGGCGGCAGTAGCGGCCACAGCGACCATCATCACGGACATTCTGAATGAATAAATGGGGTACTACGCAGACAAACATATGTACATGCCAACTTCTTCACTCCCAAATATGTACATATATGTATGTGTGTATGTACAGCAGAGCAAAGAAAGCGACAACATAAAAGCTGTTGCGCTCTGATAGCGCGTATCAGTCAAGAGCTCCACCACTGCGGGGCACTTCGATTTGGTGAGATTGCACAAGTTGCAATGAAAGAGTATCTTCTACTGTCATGATTACAATAAGTATGTACATCTAATACATGCTGTAAAGTAATTGCAAGTAATTACCTGATGCGGCGATGGTGATGCCTGCGACGGCTGCGGCGAGGGACTTGGTGCATGCCCCGGACTGCTGCTAGGTGGCGGACCACCACCGGCGGCATGCGGCGTTGGCGGCTGCTGCAGCGGAGCATGGTGCGGCGAGGCAGGCGGCAATGGATGGCCGGGACCAGGACTAGGCGATGAGCCACCCGGCCACGGTCGATTTGGTTCGGGATACTGCAAGTGAAATCACATAAGAATACAGACATAAGTACAATTTAGGCGAAATAATTGTGAAAAGAAAATTATATTTATATTTAATGACTTTGGTTAAGCTATTTTTATACTCTTTTCGAAGAAAATAGTATATTAAGCTTGTGCTGAAGTGTGTAACGCATAGAAGGAAGCGTCGGTGACCCCCAAAAGTTACTGCCAGTATGCTTAGAATGACAAAACAAATTGATCTAGCCATGTCCGTCTGTCTGTCTGTCTATATGTATGCAAACTAGTCCCTCAGTTTTTGACCTATCGTGATAAAACTTTGCACAGAGACTTGTTATTCAAAGGGACAGCACATTGATCGCAGCCGGTCGGATCGGAACACTATATCTTATAGCTGCCATACAACTGGAATTCGGTTTTGGCCATAAATCAAATGTTTTCAAAGCTATCGCGATGAAACTTTGCACAGATACTTATTATTCAAACATACATCACATTGATCGCAGCCGGTCGGATCGGACCACCATATCTTTCAAAAGAAAAATTTAGATTCATATATCAGTTCTTAAAAAAAATAAAATAAATAAATGCCATGCGATAAAACGAATTTTTACAGCATATGAAAGTACTGCATTTGGAACAGTGAAAATTGTCTAAAGGTTCGAAAAGAGTATGAAATCTTCGGCACGCCGAAGATAATCCTTTCCCACTTGTTTTTAAGCGTATTCCATCTTCATTGAAAAATGCTGCTTGAATTCGAATATCTGGGCATTTAGTTTGCTATTTTTGTTTAAACATATCTATACCAGAATGTATTCAACTTAATAGCTATCATTTCAAATCGAATTTAATTGTTTTCTCACCTGGTGCGTTGTGTAGGCAGTTCGATGATTGGGCCCAGTCGCCGGTAAACCAGGTGGTGTTGGGTATCTTTGCGGGTACGGCGAATATTGAGAAGTGGGCGGCGTGTTTTGCTGCTGCTGCTGCTGCTGTTGTTGTTGTTGTTGCTGGGAAGGGCCGGTTGGTGGCGCCGTCGCTCCGGGTGCGCCAACACCGCCGGACTGTTGAGCGGCCTGCTGCTGTTGTTGTTGGGCCTGCTGCTGCTGTTGTTGTTGTTGTTGTTGGGGCGAACTTGGATAGGAACCTGAGTTTTGACTGTGAGCTGGCGGATATGGTGATTGACCTCTGGAAGTATTTGACTGCAAATAATATTGAAAAGAAAGTTCGGTTTGATTAGTTTTACTTGTAATCTATTATATTTGATCAGTTCGTCAAGACTGCAAAACCTGTCTGTTCCCCAAGCGGCTCACTCACTTCAATTTCTGTTGTGTCTCACAGCTCAACTAGCGTTTTATCATTTTAATCGATTTTCCACAATCAATTCAGTAAGCTCACACTCACACTCGCACACACACACACACACAAGCACTCACACACACACACACACATACAATGCAGTCACAGCGTTTACATTTCAGTTGGATTGTCGATATTTATATGTGTATTTTTGTATTTATACCAGCTTTGCTGGTCCTTCGGGGAAATGGAAAATTGACAGTTACAAATGTGCATATCAAGACTTTCATTCGGAGTGTGCAGCAAAATTATACATAAAGTAATGTGTGTATGGGGTATAATTAGATATATGTATGTACATACATATGTATGTACAATGCTTATAGTTTCCCAGTGTTGCTTTATATTCCAACAGACAATACTTATATATATATAGATACTTATAATGAGAATAGTCATTAAACCAAATGCACTTACAATTAATACATACATTTTATCATTTTATAGAGAACAATATTAGAAAATCCAGCCTGTATATTAATGATGGATGAACAACTAAGATTTTAATGCATAATATTAATAAGGAGGTCAAATAGATCCATAAATCATATATACATTTTTCTCAGTTTTAGTATGCCTCGGTAATTCGGCCATAATATTTAAATAGTAATAACTTCAAGAGAAACCATTTCCCTACTCATTATGAATAAGGTTCAGTCTAAACTGGCTGGCAAAACTAGATTTATAAGTTGATTAATCGACCAGACAATATCAACGTATCCTATAGAAATTAGATACTTTAGAGCGTACAAGACGATCATAAAAGGAAATGCGTGGAATAAAATACAAGTGAAGAGCCGAATAGATACATAACAATCACAAGCAAATACACACCCGCACTCACACACACACACACACACACACTCACGCCCTAGACCCCGCCATGCCCATAACAAATGGCAAAGCAGCAACAACAGCAATGTGGCCGAGGTAGCAAAGTCGTCGTCGTCATCGTAGCATTGTTGCAAATGCCAGACCGAAGTAAAACATGGCAATAAATCTAATGGGAAAGATGCCAGCTATGGGCGCCCATGTGTGTGTGTGTGTGCGTCTCTCTCTCTCTCTCTCTGTGTGTGTGTGTGTGTGCTTGTGTTTATGTGCGCTAAAGCCGGCAGGACAAGCAAGCAGGCAGGCAGGCAGGCAGCCAGGCAGGCAGGCAGGCAAGCAGTCGGCAGCAGCAGCAACGTCGGTTGGTCCACTACAGGGTGACAGGAAACATGAATGGATGGTTTTACTGCATACCGACGAGGGACTTTAATATGCGCTTGTGTGTCTCGTGTCTGTGGCGAACTCCAAAGCGAAAGAG
The DNA here is from genome assembly GCA_035042425.1 of Drosophila flavopinicola. Taxonomy (NCBI): domain Eukaryota; kingdom Metazoa; phylum Arthropoda; class Insecta; order Diptera; family Drosophilidae; genus Drosophila; species Drosophila flavopinicola. The sequence continues at coordinate 1,342,867 of JAWNLL010000233.1, forward strand.
AACTAAAGCAAAAAAAAAGGGAAAACTCATCATGGATGAAAATCAAAAGCAGAAATGTGTATGCCAGGCCAGGCCAGCCAGGCACAGGGCTGAAGTGGAACTTACTGAGAAGGGTCGCAAAGCTGTGCGGCAAACACACACAACGAACGCGAACGACAGCGCAACGGAGAAAATAACGTTTTGTGTGTGACAGACAGACAGACAGTCGGACAGACGGACGGTCGGACGGGGCACGGAGCACGGAGGGAGTGGCAAGCAAGAAGGAACTGCATTTTCTGTGCGCTGCTTAACGGTGGTGGGTTAAAAGCCGGCTCCGGCTCCGGATTCAAAATATAACAGCAGAACCACCAAACATAAAGGAAGCATGTGGAAAATACTGAAGTTGGGTGAATTCGAGCCGACAAAAAGATATTCCTTTTGAGCATACGTATGTACGTATAAAGATTAATTAGATATAAAACATGCATTATTATTGTTAACTACAGTCGTCGTTTGAGAACGAACAGGCACTTTAACAACTCGAAATCATTTGTAATGTTTTCATCACAAAGTCTTTATTTAGAGAACATTTTACATATCTGATTATCTGTTGTTCGAAATCTATAATCTAATACGAATATGCTTCGTTTTTCTTTATGAATCCATCTAGTATTTGCAGGGTATAAAAGGCAGTGTTTCCTATTTTACAAAACTCACAAAGCCAGACATTCATATATATATATGTATATACATATATATGTATATATATACATGTGTGTACGTTTAAACACACTTGCAGCAATAAAAGGGGAAAGTTTAATGCAGACAAATACAGACAAACATAACATACACATATAAATATGTATGTTTGCTAGCAGCAATTTTAAGGGAGTATTTGCATAAAACATATATTTGAGTGTGGAATAAAATAAGGCATTGCAACTTGGCAGCAACAATTGGATAACAATGCTGATTTACAAGTTTAAGATTGCAGTTTAGACATTGTATATATTTCTAACAAACAAACCCCGATGCCACAGCAACAGAAGGACAACAACAACAACAACAACAGAGGCAGCGTTTTATGTGCGCCACTTTTTGAAGGTCGAGAGCCTTTAAAGAACGTTAAACGACCCGACAGAAAGCAATAAAAAGAAAAGCAGTTACAGCAACAAGGCGCATTGTGAGCCAAAATGTCTCTATGGAATGGGAATTGCGACTAGAGTAGCAAATACCAAAATAAATGCCCATAAACATAATCGTTTGGAGGTCACCAAAAGATTCAGAAACCTGAAGCCATTAAGTGGAATTGGGGGAAAGTGGGTGAAATTACTCGAACGACTTCAATTTACAATGCAGATTCAACCAAAAAATCTTTAGTTTAACGACGCGTTTATTAAAATTATATTTATTGTTTTTAAACAACTTTCGTACATATATTTTGTAAGACTGTGATATTGGCCCATGCTATAGATCCATCTATGTAAAATTATATTAAATATATCTCCATATTTTGTATAAAAAATATTACAATTATATTATTTGCCAATTAAAATCGCATCTGGAAAAGCGCTCCAACTCAAATTAAGCGAGTTCATAACGTAAACTAAACTATTTATATGACTTGCATATTGCTTTATCGATTTACGTGACGAAAAAGTCCCAAATTCGTAAGTATATTTTATAATAATGAATGAATTGCATAGACGTATTTTGCAAAGCTAACTATCTAGAAATCGTATAGAGATTGGATACTACAAAGCCCGATAAAAGATGTATAATATATTAAGTGTTGATAAGATTTTCGTACGCCTAGTCGAGCACTTTGGTTTGGTTTGGTTTGATTTGTTTATATTATATATTCTTATATATTTTGTAAGAATCGTCATAGTTTGGCTTTTAAAGTTCATTGCCTTTTAATCGACTTGTGTTAGTCATCTCTATAAGACACTATACAAATATATATTTGATTAATAAATTAAAAACGAGTCAGATCAGTTACGTGTGGAATGATGAATATTGTATACACTTGCACACATATTGTTTCTACTTTAAATGTTAATAAATCCATTTAATGCAGATTTATGAACAACAGCCGTTTATGCCTCCCTTTAACCAATTGTTTCCAATTTTTTAATTAATATACCTAAGCAAAAACTTCCAATTTTATCTTTTAGATATGAGTGAGTTAGCGAATAACGTCAGCCAAGACGCACCATAAACAAAAATATAAGAATCCGTGTAAACAAAAATAAAGAAATAAAAAATAAACACAAAACAAAAACACACAAACACACACACACACACAGAGGCAAACAAACATGTATGTATGTATGTATGAATAAGCAGAGCCGAGCGTAAACGCCGCGTCTCTTCTGCTTGCTTTGTCAGGTGGTGGTCGCATTGGTCGTGGTCGTGGTGGTGATGGTGGTGGTGGTGGTGCCGGCAACTTCTTCTTCTCTTGCCAACACCGCACTGCCGCCTTTTCGCTGTTTGTTGTTATTGTTGTTTTCCGGCAGGCAGCAGTGCAGGTTCTTTTTGGCAAGTTGTGGGACTTGGGTCGTACGCGAAATCTGTGTTATATGTGTCAGTATGTCTGCGGCGTTTGTGGAACCTACAAACGCAATTGGGCAAACCTTTAAAACAGCATAACGTGTACCAGCAAAACTTTAAAGCAACAACAAAACAACTTTGGGCGGTGCTGTCGAGCAAAAGATGCACGATTTGATTATACCCTGAATAATGTGAATCACAGAAAACGAAATCTGCAAAATTAAAGCAAATTTTTTTATAGCAGTAATTTACGTATTATTTTAAATTCTGAAAATTTTGTTCTCTACTAAAATAAAAGATATAAATAATATTACTAAAACATATCTACAATTTAATGATTTTCATCGATCAACTACGTTAATTTTGCAGACAAAATTATATAATTTCTAAAAAATGGGATATTTAATCTGAATAAATTGTACTTCTATAAAACAAATATATTTTGGAAAATTAAGATATGTTTCTCTATCTAGTCGATATGTTCAATTTTTGTTTTGTGACAGGTACTGATGCGAGTTAGAGGACTGCGATTGTATTTTTAGTTTTGTAAGGTCCGAGGGATATACTTTCGCCTGTTTCATACCTTTGCTCAACAGAAATAACCCCTTTTAAGACACCAATTTTTAAAGGTTGTTGCTAATTAAGATTCTTACAATTGTGGATGAATTTCAACTTACCGGTGGTGGTGTCCTATACGTTGATCCCAGCTGTGGACTGTAGGGCCTAGGTGGTGGTGCCCAGCCGCCCTGTTGCGCACCGTATGGCTGGTGTTGTGGTGGCGGCGGTGGCGGACCGTGTCCAGGTAATGGAGGCGGTGGTCCGCCTGGCAACTGCTGCTGTGCATTTTGTTGATGTTGCTGCTGCTGTTGTTGTTGCTGTTGTGCTGCTGCCGCTGCTGCATTGGCCGCTTGCTGTGAATCGTAGTTGTTCGCATAGCGATGTTGCGGTGGTGGCGGCGGATTCGAAGATTGCAGCAATGAATTTAATGTGGGTGTTGGACCCTGAGGCGGCTGTCCGGGTATATAGCGTTGCTGCTGCTGTGGTGGCCGATTCGGTGAGCCGCCAGCGCCTTGCGGCTGCTGTTGTTGTTGCTGGTGCGGTGGCTTGCTGCCCGGCGGTGGTTGCTGCTGCGCGGCTGCATAGCGATAGGGATCCATATTGGGATCACCGGTGTGATAGCGCGCATAGGCGGGATGTGCATGCGGCGGTGGCGGTGGCAAATGTGCCGAGCCATATTCATCCTTGACGCCGGGTGTATGCTCTGGAGGCAGCGGCAGTGGTCCCTGTGGTGGCGGTGGTGGTCCACCATGATGCTGCATATGTGGCGGCATGGGCGGACCTTGTGGATGCTGTTGTTGTTGTTGCTGCTGCTGCTGCTGTTGTTGTTGATGTAGATGATGATAGTGCGACATGGCTGCTGTGGCTGGATCTGGTGGAGGAGCACCTGGTGCTGGCGGGCCGCCGTAGGGATGCGGCAGTGGGCCACCTTGTTGTATATTGGGATCATTGCCGTTGTTCGGCGTGGGTGGGCCTGATGTGGGCGGTGTGGCGCCACCAGCAGCGCCGCTGGCTGCAACCGTTGCGGCCGCACCGCCAACTGCACCACCACCGGCCAGCGCACCGCCGCCCAGTGTTGAGGGCGATTTTATTTTTTCATTCATGGCCTGCGTGTTTTAGATTGCTGCTGGTGATGCTGAACAAAGCGTTTGCTCTAGTATATCCAACAACAACAACGTTAACGTTGACGCTGATGACGACGACGACTTCCCCGACTGCAGCGGCAAGTTTGAGGTTATGTTAGCTGCAAGTTTTGAAGAAGGCATACGATTAGCACAAAATTCGTACAATAATAATAAACAAACACACGGTATCGTCGGCATAACCAGGTGGGTACTCATACACACATACATATACGGGCGCAAATACGGTATTTCTTTGCTTTTTTGGCCGCCAAAGAATTTTGTAACTCTTCATTCTGTGTATTGAAAAGTCAGCAGCATTCTCTGACTGTCCGTTTACAAATTGTCGCGCGTTGACAGCCACAGAGAGCGCTCTCGCACACCTCTCACGTTCACTCTCTCTCTCTCTCTCTCTCTTCGTGGCAATTCAACTCTCGCGCTCTTCGCATTTGCCATCTCACTTGCATGCGAGTGTCGCTCTCTCTCTCTCTCTCTCTTTGTCGCACTAATGCGCGCCTGGGTTGTCTGTATTAGTTTTTTGTTTGCAAAAGGGCCGCAAACTATTCATTAATTGTATTTTTTTCTAAGAGTTGTATTACTTGTTTAAAACACTTCGTTTTGTTAAAATAAAAATTTTAAATTTTCCGCACACACAATAAGCCGCAAAATGACACATTTTATTATTCGCAATGGGGAACAGCCCTAATGGGCAAATATTTTTGAATTTTTATTGCAAATTTGTAAATCAGTTGTATATACCAGTTAGCGGTTAATCTGAAATACTGCTCAAATAACCCATATTTGCAGTAATTCAATAACAAAATGATCGAGCGGAATTTCACTGGGCGTTACACTTATTTTATATTTATTATAATTATATTTTTTAACTTTCGATAGCTATTTACAATGAATTACAAATAATAAAAATTAAAGAGCCATTACAGATATAAATGCATATTTTAATTGCACACGATTTTCATATACAAATATTCCGATGGGTCCTCGTGCGCTCGTGTTGGTCAATATATGTGATTTGAAAATAGAGTATGTATTTACTTAGTGTTTATCTTTAGAACAAGTAAAGTCATTAAACACAAATTTCATTAAACGACCTGTTCCTTTTGTTTTTTCGCATATGAGGTAAAGCCGTCAGAAGTTGGAAATATGTCGTAAACGTATTTACTAGCATTTTATAATTTGCTGCAATAATATTATACATTTTTCATTATCCACTTGGCATGCGATTTCTTTTCGTATAATTTGCTTTTGGTTTTTCTTTTTTTTTGCGCGCGCTCTCGTTGATTTTCGTTTTGTATGTGGAGTGCTATTTATCTCGCTTGTATTATATGCGGCCTTTTTTCGTAATGCAAATATGTGTGCTAGAGCGGGACAACCATTGTTGTTATATTTAAATTTTAATGCCGAATGTGAGAACAAAACGAGTTTAGCTGCTGCGTTTTGAACAAATTGTTTTTGGTTAACTTTTTTTGCGTGTAAGTACATTTTAGTTAGCTCTACTTTGAATTTGAGCGTCAACTAATATACATTTCGAATACATTTCGTTAGTTTTCTGCCTTTCTCGTTGCACAAACAACAGTTGTAATTGAATTGCTCGCTGCTGCTGACGTTTGTCACAGCCGTTGTCGTCGTCTCGTTTATGCTACATTTAGGCCGTATTTTTTTTGTACATTTTGCCGTGTGATTATCTTTTTGGTTTGGCGCAGATTGATACATATTTTTGACCCTGTGGCTGATGTTGATGATGCAAGGATGTGGCCGACAATTTTTTTTTTTTAATATTTTATGTATACACGCACACACACAGAGAGAGAGAAACAAACACACATGCATCTGTACCGAACTTTGAGCCTGTATGTATGTACATATTTGGTTTTTTTCTACTTTTTACTTTTGCGGTAAATTCATTGCTGGTTTGAAGTCATTTTTCTCAACTAATCGACACACACACCAGTACACACCCACACACTTACACATAGAAATATATTCACGCATCGACCGTCCATAGACTGTCTATATACACTAAAAACGACGAACTCGCGTGAGAAGACAAGCTCGGTACGAGTACGAACCATAAATTGTATGCCAAGTCTTGTCTGCGCTGCCGAAAAAAACTATTCATAACTGTTGTGCACAGGCAAAAACGACTGGTTGTTGATAAATTCACAATCGGTTAATGGGTACACATATTTTGCATATAATTAATACACATTTTCTTTTCAATCCAGTGTAATTCACTTATTTTTCATTATTATTTCTCAGCATGACGACGAGCTGGCCCTGTACAAAGCGATTTTTAGCGTTGCCGGACATCTCTACTGACGCGAACAAATATGGCGGATAGTGCATTGATAAATCTTGCACGCATATCGATACTATCGATATTTCAGATTTTCCATTGCGATAATTGTCAGCGTTGATTTAATTAAATATCAATGTTTGCAGAGTGGCATGTAGAATATCGAGCTTACACAACTAATATAATTGGAAACATTGATTATAGACTAAGGGGATATTGATAATACATTTTTATCTTTATTATAATTATTATTTTAATGTTATTTGCTGTTTTAAATAGAAAGTATTTATTTGGTATTTTCATATCGAACTTGTAATTTGCATAGGTATTTGCGCAGTTACCTTAGCTGGTCACATTATGAAAGCACCGTTATATAGTAGAAGGGCTTCCATTTTTCGTCTGAGAATTTCAACTAAGTTTTCAAAGTGAAGTGTGAAATGCGTAAGATATATGTTTTTTTGTTATATTGCCTTGTTGCACATGTGAAATTACAATTTGGGCATGTGGCTGCATATTCATTGTGGCCAAATAAACGGGAAGTTTCGGAACAGCATCATGATGCAGGTATGTACGGGTCTTTCTTACATATTCAAGATGAAGTACAATTCCAATTCGAACGGTTTTAGCTTCGTTTGTATGTGTATAAGTACCGCATAATTTATAATGTACGGTTTCTATTAGAATTGCTACCATCTCACTCTATCTCAAAGTGTTTAAGCACATAGTGGACTTACACATATTTATATAAACCTACATATATATGTATGTATGTATGTACATACATATATAATAAACCTGCATACAGCAATAATATTCCCTTTATGCTATTTTCGCCATTTCGTTTTTCATAATTTTTTAGGTATGTAGACAGGTTAGTTTCTGCTTTTTAAAAAAAAGAACATCTACAATTGTCTTAAAGGATTTTTTACATTGTGCAAATATATATTACAAAAAGGGGATGAATACTTAAGATAAAAAAGAGACAAAGATATAATTTAAAAGGTACCTTGTCACTGGTCACTTTGAAGCCCTTAAAAAAACTCAGCCCCAGAAATAAGTTGTGCTTAGTACAAATAAAACTGTGATATAACTTATAACTATTACGATACCTCGTATAAATATACCTTTATAATGCATTTACAGATATTGCAAAGAATAGATTGCTGATAAAGTGCAACAGCTGCAAAGAACCTGTCAAATGTGTACCGCAAATTCAGTGTCCCGCCCATGTGCGCATGGGACAGCACGAGAAGCCGCAAGTTTGCGATTTGCCCGCTGGTAAATTTGGCTACTGCTGTCAGACTGGTCAGAATCACACGGCGCATGAGAGTAAGGAACGCCGCTTAGCTTTTCCAACCGTCCTACCGCCCGATGTGCTTGAGGAGGCACGCAAAAACTTTGAGCACTTGATGCACGGAGTTAGCCAACTCCAACTGCCCGTTCAACGTGGTCATCCCGACTTCACGCATGGCATCGTCTTCCACTCGACACCCAAGGAGGATTTGCACAATTTTGCGTTATCGAACAGTGCCTTCGAGCAGGTGATAACCACGCAGGTGTTTGGCCAGAAGGAGCAAGTGCCGGTCGATGATTTCATCACGAACAATGTCCAGGTGAAGTTCTCAAAGACACCGCTGGACCAGCATTGCCAAGCGCCGCCCATTTGTCGTGGCTTACCGCATATTCGCAGCTTGGACGGTACCTGTAATAATCCACTGGCTCAGCGCTCTCATTGGGGCGCCGCTGGGCAGCCCATGGAGCGTCTGCTGCCACCCGCCTACGAAGATGGGATATGGACGCCACGCGCCAGTTCAGAAGATGGCAGTCGGCTTGTGAGCGCCCGCGACATCTCTCGCACTTTGTTCCAGGATGTGGATCGTCCGCACGCCAAATGCAACCAGTTGATCATGCAATTTGGCCAGCTCTTGGCGCACGATGTCTCCCAGTCGGCTTCGGTGCGTCTGGATGAGAATGGTGGCCTGGTGCAGTGCTGCTCGCCCGGCGGCAAAAGGGTCCTGCCCCGCGACAAGCAGCACTTTGCTTGCCTGCCCATATCCGTGGCGGAGAACGATGAGTTTTATGGCGCCTTCGGTGTGCGCTGCCTGAACCTGGTGCGACTTTCCCTGGTGCCCAGTGCCGACTGCAAGCTAAGCTATGGCAAGCAGCGCAGCAAAGTAACCCACTTCATCGATGCCTCGCCCGTCTACGGATCCAGTGAGGAGGTGGCACGTGATTTGCGCACCTTCCGCGGCGGCCGTTTGCGCATGTTTAATGATTTTGGGCGTGATCTGCTGCCCCTGACGAATGATAAGAGCGCCTGCGGCAGCGAAGAGCCGGGCAAGACGTGTTTCAAGTCGGGTGAGTTGGCCATTGAAGCTATTAGGGCTTCTGCAACTTGAATGCAACATATCTTTTTCATTGATAATTTTTAAATGTCAAATTTTTATAGGCGATGGCCGCACAAATCAAATTATCTCACTCATCACACTTCAAATTGTCTTTGCGCGTGAGCATAATCGTATTGTCGATATTTTGGGCAAATTGAATCCGACGGCAACCGATGAATGGCTTTATCAGGAGGCACGACGCATTGTGATCGCTGAGCTTCAGCACATTACCTACAATGAGTATCTTCCAGCCGTAATTGGACCCAAGCAAATGAAACGCTTCCGTTTGACACCACAGCATCAAGGATATTCCAGCGACTATAACGTAGATGTTAATCCTGCTATAACCAATGAGTTCTCAGGTGCTGCTTTTCGCATGGGTCATTCTAGGCAAGTTCTGCGGGGATTGTATTGATTGTTTTTAGACATAAATCTTTTATAAACTGGCTCATATAAGGGATCGAAGAAAAAGCAGATTTATCAATTCAAAAATTACTTTTAAATTCTATCCTCAGTGTCGATGGCAAATTTCGTATACCTGATGACAACATAAATATACCGGATGTTATGTTTAATCCTTCGCGCATGCGCATGAGGGAGTTCTATGACGATATGCTAAAGACTCTTTACACACAGCCAATGCAACAAATTGACAGCTCGATAACACACGGTGTAAGTATTTGAAACCACAGCAAAGCCTCGTTTTGAATTCTTTGGTTTTATTTTGTTAATTATAGCTCAGTAGATTTCTGTTTCGCGGTGACAGTCCGTTTGGCTTAGATTTGGCTGCAATTAATATACAACGTGGTCGCGATCAAGGTCTGCGCTGCTATAATGACTATCTCGAAGTGATGGGTGCACCAAAGCTGCGAAATTTCGATCAGTTCCCAAAGAATGTGAGTATTTGAAGCATAAGTAGTATACAAATATTTCAAACATGTTGCTTCTCCACGTAGATTGCTGAAAAATTGTCGCGTGTTTATCGAATTCCTGATGATATTGATTTATGGGTTGGCGGCTTGCTGGAACAGGCTGTTGAAGATGGCATCGTTGGTATTACATTTGCCGAAATTATTGCCGATCAGTTTGCACGCTTCAAGCATGGTGATCGCTATTTCTACGAGCATGATAATAAGATCAATCCAGCTGCATTTCGACCAGCACAACTCAAGGAACTGCGAAAGGCTAGCATTGCACGTTTGATATGTGATAATGCCGATCATTTGACCCTCCATTCGGTGCCCATAGCCGGTTTTGTGCGCGCCGACTTTCCTGGGTAAGCTAGTAGATTAGAGGAATTTGAATTCCATACTCAATTGTTTTTTGTCACAATATTACAGTAATATGATGGTACGTTGTGATGATCCGAACCTTCCGACAGTCGATCTTAGTGCATGGCGCATGTAAATGATGCGCATTGTGCTGCTTTATATCTGATTTTATAAAACGTATTTAATTTAATTTTTAGATATAAATAAAATATTTAATGAACAAGTGGGAAGGCTTTTATATGATCTTAACAAAAACAGCTTACCTGTGAAAAACAAGAGACTTGTCATTGGTGAATTGTTACAATATGTATAGAAACTCAAGAACATCATTTTATATGCATTAATTTTCCCCCGGGGAATATCGGAACAGTTATGTACATATATGTGCTGAACGTTTTTTCAAAAATAGTTTTTTTTTTCAAGTGTATAAAATTAAAAAAAAGTTAATTGGTGAAATTTAATTCGAAACTATTTTTATTGATGGACTGCAATTTATGTAGTTAAAACACGTAACTCAATCAGATACTGAACGTTGAACTAAATCTGAGAGTAGACATTCTCGTCGGAGTAGGCCATATACAGGAAAAAGTCCTTATCGCGATGCTCGTGATACAAAAAGCCCATGGAGGCCGATGTTGGCGGAATGATTCTATTTACAAAGAAAAACATAGCATCATCCGGTTGAAGATGTATGCGTTTTCGTATAAGAAAATAGAATTGCCCCACTGTCAGGTCATTGGGCACCAGATATTTCTTTTTGTCCAGAGCTGCGTGGCGTGTCGCCGGTGCCTTTTCCACGATGACAGGCACACGATCCGGATACTTTCGGCGTATTTTGTCACCCTCTGCACGCCGCTTCTCAAATGAGTGGTCCTTCTTAAACTGGAAGCTCATATTCATCATGGAATTCTTGTTTTCGCCGTTGTTAAATAAGAAACAAAAATTAGTGGAAATTTGTTATCTGCTTATAATGATATATGATTTTGTTGCTTTTCAAAATTTATAATTTGTTATTTCGTATAGCTATTTTGAAATCGTTACTAATTGTAAAAGCTTACTATATGAAAGTACTGCACAACTCAAGCTACACCGACTAAGTTGCCCACGCAAGCGAAAGCTTTCACCTGAAATAGCTAGACACCCACTGAAAGCTTAACATAAAGGGTAATCACAGCCCCAGTTCTCACTGGAAAGCTTTCGGAGCTTATTTTCTCCCAGCTCCCGGCTGAGTGCGTTCGGTTTAAACATTCGGGTTTCATTGTCATATTGACGATGTCGTACGATTTAAAACTTTGTGATTTCCGGTTTCTATTGAAGCTGCTCTTGCTGAACAGATATTTCAGTTGTCTCTATTCAACAGGTGTATAAGGTCGCGGACGGTAATACGGTCCGGGGTGTAAATTGAGAATATCTTGCCTATGATTTGCAAATTCATGAGCTATATGATGCTCAACATGTGCATGTAATTTTCTGGACATCCGATTAGGTGTGATTCGTGTGTAGTGCATAAATAAAAGTTCAAACAGAAATCTAGGTAAGTGAAACATAATAAAAAATAAATTTTAAAAAGTAAAATTATATAAAAAACTTGAGTATTCATAAATAGGCATAATTACAACATTGTATTGATTGTGTAAAATGATAGTGTGCACTTCCTACATATGTATGCTTTGTTGAAACTTGCACACTAATGTGTGTATGTACATAAATGAAATTTAGTGATACTAGAAGCTTATCATTTAATTAAAATTTAAAAAAGAAAACAATAACAGTACATAATTATGTGTATATACTAATCCGCTAATCAGTGATTTGAAAAGCGATAAGTTTCAATTGCTTCTATTAACAACCAAATGGCTTACGGGCTCGTACATACAATGTATCGTAATCTAATATATTTTACATATATTATAAAATTAAAACCTGTCTATACATATATTCATTGTTGCAAGTATAGTGTGTTTTTAATTTATAAATTAATTTTCACTAATAAAAGTTGACTATTTTTATAGTGTGGAAAATTTGCTGATTGTTTAAGATAACTACACTGAATTTAGCCAAAGTGTGTTCAGCAACAATGATTGAATCTTCAAACAAAATCCAATTGGCAAGTTTCAGCTATATGTTAATCACAAATGTATATCACAGTTGTTTACACTAAAATGGAGCAAAATAATAAGCTAAACAAAAAATGTTATTCACACCACAGATAAAATCGTATAGAATGTATATCTGTATATGTATGTATAAATTTATATGCATATTAGAGTTGTTTTATAATTCTAATCAGCAGATAGAGAAAAACAAACTGTGCATATTTAACATACAAATATTGGGTAATTAAAAATGTGGAAATCGGCGCACATTTGTCGGCACCTTTCATTTATCTCCACTTTATTTCACTTGTAGTAACCTTGTTGCTCTTGAGCTTATATTTGGGCACATATGCATTTGAGATATTTCAAATATTGTGTGGTTCAAGTATGGGACAGTATACAGAAATAAATACTTTATGAACTCATTTATTTGCATTTTAACTAATTAATAGCTTCTTTAAGCTCGTCGAGCTATTGATTATAAGCTTTATATAACTATTTTTAGTCTATTATTTCATTAGTTAAAGACACGTACATGACGTTCTAATTAGATCATTATACTACATAAAAATAATAATAAAACAAAAACCACGAAAGTTAAATAAGGCTAGAGCTCACAAGCTTGTGGATCTAAAAATAAACTGATAAGCTGAGTGTGAAATTTTTTATGTTTACAATCGCATATGTTAATTGAAAAAGTAGATTAAAATCGGGTATGCATGTAAAAAAAAGTTAATATATAAAATATTGGGTTCAGTGTGTTGCCCTGGCCAAGATACAAAATGGACGTAACTGTTTAAATATTATTAAAAAATTTGCATCCAAAATGTAACTGCGAGCATATAGTAGCAAACAAATTTTAAAACTGACCATAGGATATTACTTGGATTAAAGCAGCATTTAGTCTTCTGTGCGGCAAAATACATGTATTCATAGCTCTGTTTGCGTTTATAATTTGAATTTTTTTATAAAGTTGAATTTTTTCGTTTACGTGTCACAGATTGCATGTTAAACAATATTCACAGATTCGAATCATAGCTTTGTATAAATTGAAAAGTTAATCAAACTTGCGTTCGTCGCTGTACGTGAAAATTTAATTCACGTCTCCATCAATAGGTGCAAAATTTTTGACGCTCTGCTTTATAAATTTTTGTTTGATTGTATATCTGTTTTACTATTTAATATTTATATATATATACATATGTATGAGCTCTGATATTTTCTCTTTTGCTTAAATGATTACGAAACCCAAAGTTCTAGGAGTTTTTCCCAACTAAACACAAATTATGCGCGTTAATATGAATTAATGAAACTAATTAAAATTCATTGAAACACCCATTTCAGTTGAGCAAGCTATGAAATTAAACCAAGCGCAAAATTCGAGAAGCTAACAAAATGAACCACCAGAAGATGTATTATAAAACAAGTTTATGCCACATTTTCGACTATCTAGCTGGCCTTCATACATTTGTATACGGCAATTAAGTGAGCATCGAGCAAAGCAGTGGAAGCATAAGGAATAATAAGGATAACCAAAAATGAAGTGCATGGCAATTACATATCAATTTGATTTATTAACCTTGATTCTGCTTTCGCTGGTCTGTTGCACCCATCAAGCAAGTACTAACTGCTATGACAGTAGCAATGGCTTCAACACCTATCCAAGTAATCTGCCCGCTGATAATACAACGGTAATTGACACCCCGAGGATAATGACACAGGCGCCAGACATGACAACGATGCCGACGACTGATGCTTCCGTTTGGAAGTGCTGCTGCTGGGAAGCAACTAATCAAGTAAGTGCCTGTCGATTGCATAATATATATAAATATATATATATATATATATATATCAGACGGTTTTATTAAAGCAGAATCCTTAAAGCTAACATCGAATTAGTGATAGAAAACGTTATGTAAGAGATTGATTATAAGAGCTAAATACACCAATTTGTAAAATATTTAAAATCAATTATTTGGTATAACTTTGTACAACTGTAACATAGTACTACAGTGGAAAATGTTTTTAAATGAAGAATTGAAATAATTTAAATATTATACATATCTGAATTAATATTTATTTATTCAATTTAACTTAAAGTTTTGCATATGCATATGCAGTGTAGTCACCGTTTTTGCTAATTAATTTTTAATATTTATACCCTGAACCCATTAAAAATGGGTAAAAAGGGTATAATGAAGTCGTGCAAAAGTATGAAACAGGCATAAGGAAACATCTCCGACCATATAAAGTATATATATTATTGATCAGTATCAACAGCCAGTCGATCTAGCCATGTCCGTCTGTCTGTCCGTCTGTCCGTCTGTCCGTCTGTCTGTCTGTATGAACACACAGATATCAGAGACTACAAGAGCTAGAGACTTCATATTTGGAACATAAGTTCCTAATCACAGATCAAGTTTATTTCATTTTATCGATAACTCGTATCGTTTATAAGTTATCGATAAATTTCGATTTCACACTATCGTTTTTGGGACATAACTTCAAAGTTATAAGAGCCCCAAATTTGGCATGTATAATCTCGAACAGCATACACATGTAACAAATATTTCACTATTTGGATACCACCCCCCAAACCCCCCAAAAGTTCAAAAAACGCATACGACCTTGCAATTTGGTTTGGTCACATATATTATTGACAATTGTTTGCCCAAAAATTGCAATAAGATCGGACAATTAACACAGAAGTTATTTAAGATTTAACTTTCCATTGTGTGGGGCTCGGTGAAAAGCAAGTTAACTGCTCAAACCGCTTGCACTGCTTGCAGCATGTGTGTGTTTAGATTAGTATGAACGATTGTAAGGACTTGATTCAGGGTATCTCCTAGTCGAGCACTTCCCGACAAAAGCACTCTTACTTGTTTTCGTTGCTTTTGGAGAGAAAAACTTTTGAGTTTGACACTTAACTTTTGATTAGATGCGGTATGCGAGTTGAGCTCTCGCCCAGTGCTTATTTACTTACTATCATTCAATTTAAATATGATTCTAAACAATGCTCTTCAACAGAATGAATTCGAGTGCCGATGCGAGGGCGAAGCTCTGATCCGTGTCCCACAGACATTAAAGTTGCCCCTGCAAAGGCTCACGATTGCATCAGCGGGATTGCCGCGGTTACGTTCGATGGGATTGAAGGTGTACGCCAGCACATTATTGGATGTGTGAGTAATCCCCATATATTGTAAATGCAATCCTCAGTGACACTTATTGTATCCATTTGTAGTGCCTTTATAGACTGTCCGCAACTTGAAACTATACAGAACGGGGCTTTTGCCAATTTAACGATTCTACGCGCCATGTACGTACTATATGGGAATGCAATGTGCATTATATTATATCAGAATAATTCTTTTTATTTAGATATATTTCACATGCGCCAAAATTAAGATTCCTTTCCAAAAATGTTTTTGAGGGCATTTCCGACACCATTGAAATCATGTAAGTAAAAAATCAGATATTGGCTACTGTTATTTGTGAAAACTGTGACATTTTAAAGCGATTGTACATCAAAGTTTGCCAGTTAGGGCAGTAAGCAGTAAAGGAGCTTAAAGTAAAGCTTATATTGTCATGCTTACAGTGTACTAAAAATACATGTGCTGTATATATATTTTTCCTCTGGTTTGCTTTGAAAATAAAGAGAACAAACATGTAAAAGAGAATTTTATAAATTGCTGGTTAGTTTATTTTTACAATTTTAATTGAAGCTAATGACGTAAAAGTCCTGAAAGCCCTAATATATGCATTACATTTTTCATACAGACGCATTATAAATAGTGGTTTAACTAGCGTTCCCGATTTTGGACATTTACCGCCATATAACATATTACAAATGATGTGAGTGCATTTCTTATGTCATTTTATTATTGTTTTATATGATTAATTACGATTTCTTTTATGTAGAGATCTCGATAATAATCAAATTTCTCGAATTGATTCCAAATCTATTGATGTAAAGACTGCACAATTGTGAGTAAATTTAAATGAATCTAAACCCAGTTACAATTATATTTATATTTTTCATTTGATGGATTAGTGTTTTGGCAAACAATGACATAACCTATATAGATGATTCTGCATTTCTGGGCTCCAAAATAGCTAAACTGTAAGTTACAACATACACTGTTGAAGTTTAACTTTAGCACGTACTTAACAAAATATATAGTTCTTTAAAAGATAATCGCAGACTAAGCGAGCTTCATCCAAATGCATTTTATGGCATCATAGATATAACCGAACTGTAAGTATAATTTGTCTATCAACATATATAGTGATATGGATACTTGTGCCCACACTTAGTGATCTCTCAAGCACTTCGATCGTCCGCTTGTCATCAGCTGGACTACAGACCGTCGAAGTATTATACATAATGAATACACATACTTTGAAAACGATACCCTCCATTTATAATTTTCAGGTACTTTACAAAATATTTTCAATGCAAATAGCAAACTTGTCTTATTGGATAATTTTTATACTCTGATACCGAAGGTACTCATAGTATATTGGTTTTGTCGAATGTCCGTCAGGCCGTCCGTCTGTCCGTCTGTCTGTCTGGATGAACGCGCGTATTTCCGAAACGATATTAGATAGACTCTTGAAATCTTTTGCGTTATGATTATAGCTATCTGCTTCAGATCAAGTTTATTCCAAATTTATGCCACGCCCACTGGGAGGCTGGCAAATCGATAACATGTCGATACACCTCAAATCACAAATAGATTAAGCGTGAATAACTCCCACAATTTTGAAGCTAGAGTAATCAAATTTGGTAGGTATATTGCTGGTGACCTCCCGAAAAAATTGGATCCTAGGTTAATCGGCCACGCCCATTATTACGCCCACCAGCCCCCCCTCCAAAATTAATTTGAAATGCTTATATCTCCCGTAGTTTTAGAGCTAAAGTCACCATATTTGGAATATATATTACTGGTGACGTCCTCTACAGATTTCAGAAACAAAATTTTGACCACGCCCACTCCCGCCCCCGTAATCGCGAAAATCGATATACATGAATGCACAATTCGATAACACGTGTATATTTCCCGCAATTTTGAAGCTAGAGTCCCCAAATTTGGAATTTAGACTAGGGCTGACCAGCCCAAAAGATTGCGTTCTGGATTTTCCGGCCACGCCCACTAGAACGCCCCCCAGCCACCCCGCCCCCACGAAACACGGAAGCCTATATCTCGCACAGTTTAAGAGCTAGGGCCACCAAACTTCGAGGGTAGACTTCTGGCCAAGTCCTCTAAAGATCGGACAAAAATTTTTGGGGCCACGCCCCCGCCCGCCCCCAAAAATCGCGAAAATGTATATCTTCCACAGTTTTAGAGCTAGAGTCACCAAAATTGGAGGATAGACTTATTGTCAGCCCCCCTAAAGATCGGCAAAAAATTTTGGGGCCCCGCCCCCTCCCGCCCCCAAAAATCGCGAAAATTTATATCTTCCACAGTTTCAGAGCTAGAGTCATTAAACTTGGAAGATAGAATTCTGGTCAGCCCCTCTAAATATCGGTAAAAAAAATTTGGGGCCACGCCCCCTCCCGCCCCCAAAAATCGCGAAAATGTATATCTTCCACAGTTTTAGAGCTAGAGTCAAGAAATTTGTAAGATAGACTTCTTGTCACTCCCTCTAAAGATCGGCCAAATTTTTTGGGGCCACGCCCCCTCCCGCCCCCAAAAATCGCGAAAGCTTATATCTTCCACAGTTTTAGAGCTAGAGTCACCAAAATTGGTAGATAGACTTCTGGTCATCCCCTCTTAAGATCGACCATGCCCCTCCCGTTCCCAAAAACTTGGAATGCCGATTTCGGGTCACCCAAACACCAGCAAAAATTTTCTGTTCACTTGCTTTCAGCTGTTCTTAAAATGGTATCAGAGTATTACGCAGTCGGCTCCGCCCGACTGCAACGTTCTCACTTGTTCTACATAATCCATTACAGAACCTACAGAGGGCGCACTTAACTCACTCATTCCATTGCTGTGCATTTCAATTCCCATCGCGACATGATCCTCAAAGGCATGCTGAACGCATGCAGGAGTTACAGAAATGGCGGGAGCAGTGCAATAGCGATAGAAAAATTCCAAAACCAACCAACTCCGTGGATAAGACAATTGGAATGGAATATAATGGGTTAGTTACCTCCTCAAAAACGCTCATACCTTAAGTCGTTATTAAAATCAAATCTACCCTGCACTTGAATAAAACATTTTGATTTGATATGTAGTCGATGGACTCGGGATTTGGCGAGTGTTATGGCGGCGAAGAGTGATATGTTTAACAATGAGCTCACTGATCCGCGGACTGAAGCTGCTCCAAATTCATATGACTATATGGCTGATTCAGCAAATAACAACATTGGAATTTTTCATGAGGAGATCACAATCAATCCAGATGACGATCAATTGGCTGAGTACTGCGGTAACTTTACATTTAGGTCAATATTACATAGTTGTTTGTGTGCTATCGAGTAATACATTGAATTTATTTGCAGAAAGCCCAATGTTGAGTGTTATCCCATGCCGAATGCCTTGAATCCCTGTGAGGATGTCATGGGCTATCAGTGGCTGCGTATAGCTGTTTGGATTGTTGTTGCATTGGCTATTGTTGGCAATGTGGCGGTCCTAACTGTCATACTATCTATCAAGTATTTTGGTTTTCTTCTAATCGAATTGGAATTTCTAGTGTTTATTTTCATATTTTTATTTGTAGATCCGAAAGTCCGACAGTGCCACGTTTTCTGATTTGCCATCTGGCATTTGCTGATCTTTGTTTGGGTCTTTATTTGCTGCTAATCGCTTCCATTGATGCACATTCAATGGGCGAATATTTTAACTACGCCTTCGATTGGCAATACGGTTAGACTTAATACGATTTGTAAGGTCTATAAAGCAATCTAATTCTTTTATTACTCCCTCAGGTTTGGGCTGTAAGGTCGCCGGTTTTTTAACCGTCTTCGCCAGTCATTTGTCGGTCTTTACCCTGACAGTCGTCACAATTGAACGCTGGTTCGCAATCACACATGCAATGTACCTTAATAAACGTATAAAATTACGTCAGGCTGCTGGAATTATGCTCTGTGGTTGGATTTACTCCATCAGCATGTCCTCGTTGCCGTTATTCGGTATAAGCAACTATTCATCTACTAGGTGAGCATATTTGAGCACAATTTGTATATATATTTGCATAATGGAAATGTATTTAGTATTTGCCTGCCTATGGAGAAGCGCGATATATACGATTCTGTATATTTGATACTGATATTGGGCTGCAATTTCATAGCATTCACAATTATTGCCATATGCTATTCGCAAATATATCTATCTCTCAGTCAGGAAACGCGTAATACACGCCAGAGCAATCCAGGCGAGATGAGCATTGCTAAGAAAATGGCACTTTTGGTGAGTTAGTCCATCAATTAATTTTCCTTTAATTTGCATTTATATTTTTTTTTAAGCTAAATAAATTACTTTTAACATCTATTTTTGATTTTTATATATTAAAATATTAAGCACCAAAAATAGTCCGCGACTAATTCGTGTACACCTGTTTCTTTCAAGAAACACAACCCAGAATAAGGTTAGATAGTTCCTAGATATGTCATTCAAACACCTAAAACTTCCATAACTTGGATCAAATCTGATCCAATTTTCGTTTCCGAGGCATTTTTGATCATGGTTTGGCATCTATAATAATTGCGCATTTAAGTTTTAAGCAATATCGAATTTTCGATTTTTAACGACAGACAAGCCATTTGAAGTCTCCTAACCTAATATATATAAATAATAACTTTTTCTTTTTTACAGGTATTTGTTAATTTTTCTTGTGGGGCACCAATTGCTTTTTTTGGTCTTACCGCGCTAGCAGGCTATCCGTTGATAAATGTCACAAAATCAAAGATATTATTGGTATTCTTCTATCCTTTGAATTCGTGTGCGGATCCATATTTATATGCCATACTAACATCTCAATATCGTCAGGATTTGTTCACCTTATTGTCCAAGTACGTATCTGAGAATCTAAAGTTACATTTTTCTCAATAGTAATACTATTTATGCCTTCAGATTGGGAATGTGTCGTAAGAACGCATTAAGATACAAGCACAGAGATTCGGTACCGGTCACTTCACATTACACTATACGCGGCTCCATTGAACAGCCGAATTTACTTGGTCAAAAGTCTCAATGTGGTACAGAATCGGAGCAAGAGAGAATGTTGAAGAACAAGGAGGAATATGTGTAAAGAATTAATATTTTAAATGTATATTTAATATTGGGCAGGGCCCAGGAGTTCCTTCAAAGTTACATAGGCTTCAAAATCGTTACATAATAAGAAATAATCCCGGATTTATTCTTACCCGCTATTTTGTAATGTTTAGCTGTTTCATAAACTATTGTATTTGAAAGATATATACCCCGAAGTGGAAGAGTAAGCCAATCTAAAGAAGAGAGCAAATCGCTTGCTAGTTGTGATAATCGTATTTACTGTATTTTGTGACCTCAAGCTCTCTATAAGTAAAGAAAAACATTTGCTGAAAAATATAGAATACATTTAAAGCCCAGTATTGTTATCATATTTAATTCCCATTTTGTTTGTATGTATTAACGGAGGGTCAAGTTAGCTAGTGTTATTTTTAAGTTAGTTTATACCTATGATATTAAAATCAATGTGCCGATTTAATTGTGAACTTTATGAATGTAATTCAAAATAATTATATTAATCTATGTACATTTATGAGTCTAATCCATATACAAAATACACTACCCTACACTACACTACACACAAAAACTAAATTACAAAAGAGATAGACCCCTACTTTTACAAAAAAGTCAGTGTAAAATAAAATGTGTGTCTAAAATTTTAAATGTTAAGATGATTGCCGTTGTGGAGTAAATAAAAATTAAACTGATCTATAAAATAGAAGGTCGTTAAGTATAAAATATTAAAATTATATTAATAACACGAATAAATTAAACAAAATCTGCCAAGCGTTGTAAAAGCTTATTTTTCACAGGTGTTGAACAGCTGAGAATGTATTGCTTTAGCAGTTTGTCAAAAAACCAACCCCTATATACAAAAAAATACCAAACCGAAAAATATGCCAAGCAAGAAATACCAATATTTGTCGACAGTTGACAGCCGGGCGAAAATGTCAAGTCTCTTTGCAATATTGCGTGCAATCTTTGTATTAAAAATTGTTATGTGTGCTGCAGAAAATCCTAGAAATGGTAAGCTCCTATCAAAGGCGGCAACTTTCCATTTTCCGGAATACGCCTACAAAGAAACCAGCAAAAATGTACGTACAATTCGTGAAACATGTGGAGAATATTGATTTTCCAAATAAAAACTTATTTTGTTTGTTTATTTTCTAGGAAATAACCTATCACGATTATGAGCTGGCCTGTGGGCAAAATTCACTGTGTGTTAATGCAAATGCAGCTATGGTTTCAAAATTGAACTGTTTGCGGCAATGCATTTCACCATCGTGTTATCAGGATATTTATGCATTTAATGAGGTACGTATGCAATTTGTTTATTTAGATGCTAAAGCTAACATTAATATGGTATTTTTTATACAGCTTGAGGAAGGTGAAATCGATGTCAGAATGAATTCATTTAAAGGATGTGTTATACAGCGCATATAGCATAAGGCCCCGATCCTGCATCGATTATATTTGGCAAACTTCCTGCATGAGCTACAATGGAAGATATCCGAGTATATCTATAAATGGATATAGGGTCGGCTTTTCTATTTTCGTACGATTTAGTTATTAATTTAAGTTACTATACAAGTTTTGGACAACTATGGAACTTAAGCAAATTAGTTTTACTTAGATAAATCAATTTAATGATAAATGCAACACACAGACTAAATCGGATCACAATGTTTTGCTTGTCACATGGATAAGCAATTTTGTGATCGGCATCATTTCGACCTGGATACCCAGTATTTTCTAATCGAGCAGTTTTGGTTAGACGATGCTTATTCTACTTGGCCTACATTTAAGTAACAAGTTTGAAATTTATTGAGGAGTACATGTAATTAAAGTGCAATTTAAGCACACGAAAGTGTAACACTTAATTTTTTTATAAATTAATAAAACATGACCAACAAACGATTTTTAAGAATTGTATATGGATACAGTTTGCGTAAACGTATTTCTAAATATATAGCGCATTTTCACTTTTAGCATTTAATGGTTATGTTAAAAAATAATCTATAGTTTGACAATTCAAATAAAAGAAGTACAAATGCTTAGGTCAAGACTGACTTAAATGCATAGCTTGAATTAACCATAATTTCGATACAATTTGAATTTAATTTTCAGATAAACAAAGTCATACCTTTAAAAGTACCATACTATACCCTTTCCATTTATTTAAATGACTTCAGGGTTTTCAAATCTACCAACATTCCCAAATTGACATACATATATGTGACATATGCCTCATTCGATTGTTTACCAGTGGGATATATATTTGGTGCCTATTTGTACGTTGATTAACAGTATCCAAACAAAAGTAATTAAAGCAAATAGCGCTGTAACGGTACTTCAGACCTAGGTAAGTAGTACATATGCTAAAATAAATGCTAAACACAATTTGTTAAGCCCATTCTATCGAAAATATACTCTTTCCGTATGGTTTTGGGTCATAGGTTATTGTTCCTGAAATTATGAAAAGAACTTTTAAGTGCTTAGCCGTTTCATTTGTAACACATCCTCTGGGTCAACGCAACCCTTGTAATTAATTAAGTAATTATCTAAGGAGCACTCGAGGCACACGAAATCACATTGCCGACCAAGGGAAAAGCTTATGTACATGTGTTGTTGTTTGTATGTAGCGCACACATATACATGTAGCGCTAATGAAGTCCATCACTGGGCGAAAAGTTAAAAAAGAACCAACCAAAGCGTGTGGAAAATTAGCAAAATGTGCTGTTCGGTCCGAATTGCGTTAGTCGCACTCAACACGTCCTGGCGTTTGGTTGCAAAGCAAAGACTACCTGCTAAATAAACTGAAAAAATATTTTAAAAAATAAACAAACAATATTTAACAAAAATTCATTGCCAAAATTATTCTGGCTCTTGAATCTGGAACGAGTTCCAAAGTTTAAAAAAATATAACAATTTTATTATATTACAATTAACATGAACCCAGTGTATGGAAAGGTTATTTCGATGTACGTAATTAAATAAATGGCTATCTATAATTGATATTGACGGCAAATAAATGGCTATCAGCTGATAAATTTATCAATTAACTTGACGATATCAGTAAAAGTGTCCATAATTCGCGCACCCACGCATGATCACATATCAATTTGTAACCATATATAAGCGTTTTAATATTGCATTAAATGTGATTCTTATTAGCGCGAAAATATTTTGATATATTAAGTAATAGAAATAATTAAATGTATGTGAGTCAAATTCTATTTGAAACAATTTGAATTGAAATTAATTTCAATTGTATTTTCTAATATAAATAAACTTTGTTATACTAAACTAAATTAAGAATTTATTTTCGTTTATTTTATGAGGCTTTCATTACTGATATCTGCAATTTTTCTCGCCTTAGCACTTTTCAATTTACTGAATATAAGGCATTATTCAAAATATTTTGAATATATTCCAAACATAGCAGCAACAGAAACCAATGTGTGCGCGCGTTTAAATAATGCTAAAAATAATAATACAAATTCCAAAAGCAACAAAAGCGAAAAGGCTAAAGAATTTTCTCATGTTGTTGGTTTAGTGCTCTGTGTTTTGTGTACTTTGGGCGGCCAATAACAAAAAATATTGCTCATACGAAGCATTGGTTGCGCTCAGTTCCCATCGCCAGCGCCAGCCAATCGTCAAAAAGTTGCTCCGTCAGTTTGTAATCAACGTGTGCTAATAGCAACTGTGCGGTGCATAAAACAATTTTTTGTATGGTTTTGCAAATAAAAACAAACTATTGTGTTAAAGCCTGAATTTAAAATACAATTGCTTAAAAATATATATGTATATGAAATATTTTAAATAAATAATCATATATGGATCAATAAATGCGAGGCATTTTTCACGGGAACAGACAATTTAATAATATTATAAACGCTTTATGTACCTGGATTATGTGTTGACTATTTAGGCCAATAGTAGAGGACTACACAAAAATTTATCCAACAAAGAATATAATCTATACTCGCGTTTATTTCTCAAGAAATTATTGCAATTGAAAAAATAATCAAAACGGTGTATTGTGCGTTTGTACTATTGCATATTTGTCTTAACAGGTGTGTCAAAATAGCAAATTAATAAACATTAGTTACAAACAAATATACAATGTGTGACTGAAGGTTACATTTTAAGCATACATACTTACGTGAATTTTCTATTCTGTGCTAGGAATTTTAAAATATAAACATGTTATTATTGCGACTCTTAATATCCGAGACTATAGAAGCTAATCAGGTCAAATTTGGTAAGTCTTTGTTAGCAATTAATATTAATTTAAAGATTCAGAGGTATTTGAATGATAGCTGACAGTGTGTGTGTTTCTTTATAATAAATTCCTAACAAAGTTACTTTCTTTTAGATACTTTGTATGTGCATCAATCGGCGCAGAATCGTTTATCAGCGAACAATAGTTGAAGTCGCATTTAATATGCACAAGAAAAAAATTATATTTAACAAATATAAACAAGGAAATTATATGAAAAATATGACTAACAACTGAAATGTCTACTGATTATATGTGAATAATGAACTCCTATTTGAAAAGTATGGGCTGGCCGAAGTCGATGGCTGTGGCTGTATTCTTACTACTTATATTGGTAACCGTAATTGGCAACATGCTCGTCATATTAGCGGTTTTGACCACTCGAAGACTGCGAACGGTTACAAATTGCTTTGTTATGAGTTTGGCAGTTGCTGATTTACTAGTCGGCATTTTTGTTATGCCGCCGGCAGTAGCTGTACACGTCATTGGTATGTATCTAAATAAATTATATATATTTTTGATTTGTTGGTTTTAAAATTATGAAAGGTGTGCAAATGTATGTAACAGACAATATATCAAAAGCTGAGTCGCTGAGAGATATTGAATTTGGTAGAGAGATACAAATTATGTGAGAGATGGCTTCTTATTGTTTTTGCATTCACTATTTTAATTTGTATGTGTGAAAGTTTAATCAAACTTATTGCCGGCTAAAGCCTGGCTTTACCTCCCAGACTACAAACATATTACCACCTTTTTTTAAATTCCCATCCTCTGCCTACATTGTGTAAGAATTTCGATGACTTCTTCGCATATTGCTTAATTGTAACAAACTTTTTTTCTGTGTCCGCTTAAAGAATGCTTTAAACAATTTTTGCTACGTTAAAAGAAAAAACGAAAATATTCTATAGCCAAGAGCAAATCAAAAGGTAATTACATGCCTTTATGGTTCCCAAAATGCCTAGTATTAAAACTTTTACTTTTAAGAACTTTCTGCAAGCAAATGGGTAAATTACAAAAAATTCAATTGGTGTACAACCTATGTACAATGCGCTTGTTGGTATGCCAGTTGTTTTAGAAGCCAAACAACTTCAGTGGCAGCTTCCAAACCAGAAAACTTTGCCTTTCAACAGCCCTTTTGTGGGTTGGGAGCAACCATTGTTATTTTTGTACCCTTGCAAACATTACACGGTTAGACATGCTTACAAAATTGTTAAACATGATGATGTATGTAAAAGTAACAAGTATTTGAAAAGTTGATTGCTGTGGAAACTTTCAGTAAAAATATACATTTTTGGTAGCATTGAAATGAATGTTTGAACATAGAATTTTCGTTCTATGGGAAACAAATAAGCATCAACTGGTAAAGTTTGCAGTTATTGCAAATGAGAACTTCAAATAAATATAATTATTCACAGATTGGAATGTAATTTGTAACCGTTGCGTTCATATTAACTGACTAATTCTATTACTTTTAGTCTATTATTAAACAGTCTGATGAATTGAGTGCATTTATTAAATACCATAAAGGGCCTTTCTAATAAATATCACATCATTAATTATACCCAACTTGTTGTGGGTATTTCAGCTTTGGCATGCCAAAGACAGATTTCCGTTAGTGTCTTTGTTTTTATATCAATAACTCCATTATGCAGGTTCATGGCAACTTGGATGGGTGCTTTGCGATATTTGGATCTCTTTCGATATACTACTCTGCACGGCATCTATTCTTAGTTTGTGTGCCATAAGTTTAGATAGGTGAGTAATTAAAAACTAATCATGTTAAAACTTTTTTGTCATGTTAAGGACTATAAATGACTTACCAATCCCTTGGCGACAATTGCGTTTTCTATATATACATATATATATACTTTTTTTGTATTTTTATGCATACAAATTAGTTATGTGTGTACATGCGTACATGCGATCCCAGTTTTATGACTAATATATGAGAGAACATCTATTAGCTAGCCGGCTAAGCCAACAAACCCTTAATTTTTATGTCGTACGTTAATTCGTTGGTATAAAAAGACACAATTCATTTGCATGACGCATAGACGCATAAAAAAGGTGAAAATACTGTGCAAAGATATTTTTATTGACCCATCCTGTGCATGGCGTTTAAAGTCAACATCAACGGGGTCGGGGGCAAAGACAAAGATAGTAGTACAATAGTAGCGTTAACCCGACACTGCGAAATGTGGGTGGTACGAAATGGGTACGTAGAGGCTCGCTGCTTTTGTTGGAAGTTTCAATTACATTTTAATGGCATTTCCAAGTTTGCTGTTGACGCCATGCTGCGCTGTTTGCTGGGGACGTTCGTCAACAGCTTTATACACAATATGCCGCTTGGGTTTTTGTTTTCATTTACTCTGTTTTTATTGCTTTGTACTTAGGTATCTCGCAGTGACACAACCGTTGACATATTCGAAAAAGTGGCGTTGCAAACGATTGGCATTGTTAATGATTCTCGGAGTTTGGTTACTGGCATTCGTTATTACTTGTCCACCGATGCTCGGCTGGTAAGTGTGCTCATAATCATTATGCTGATGTACGACTAGATATTGCATTTTAAATAGATACATGATACGTGCAATTCCTAGATATATATATATATTTCATATTTGCGTAATTATACATTTTTGAAAATTTTTATGTAGTAATTATGAGTAATAAACTTTAATTACATTTACATTTGCTTAAACACATTTTTTTGTTTTACGTTACGACCGAGAGTTCGGACGTGAACCAAGCTTTTAGGAATATTGCAAATTTCTTTGGCAAAGATTTTTCATTACTTTTATAGCTTTTAAAAAAAATTTAATCTGTTACAAATGTATTTGTATTTGCAAATAATCATTATGGTTTCATTGGTATTTATTTGCATTTATTTTTCTTTTGAATCTTTGAAATTAATTCTCCTTATGTCTCCGTCAACCTTTTTCTATTGTTTTAATGACAGGTACGAGCCAGGCAGGAATCGCCATGAACAGGACTTTGTTGACTGTCGCTACAATCAGAACAAAGGATATGTCGTTTACTCGGCAATGGGTTCATTTTTTATACCACTCACAGTTATGTTATATGTGTACGTTAGGATTGGTTATATCTTGACATCACGACGACAGCGGATTGTACGCGATGCGGTAAACATTTAATGTTTTTTTTTGTTGTTTTCTAATAACTGTTTTATTCATTTGATCTGTGCTAGAACTCGGAACGCACGGCTGATCATGATGTCGATGGCGACAACTTTATCTCCGAATCGGAATTGTATCGTTGCAATCCACACAAATGCTTGCCATGCTGTGAAGCTCGCTGCAGTGTGATAAGGACCCATGCAAATCCGATATTCAGCACTGGTAGCCTCAAATGCAGTAAGTGCCAGGAGGCAAAGCTGAACGATAAGCGCATGAAATTGAAACATCAACCGACATTCTATGAACTTATGGAAATATCACGAACATCCTCGCTGATTCACTGCCCAGCCGACAATTGCAGATATCATACACGATGTGCGTCCTCATTGTCCATACCAGCGTTGTACTATAACGAAAGCCAATCCTTGGGGGGCACATCAAGTTTGGCCACGGCAAATCATAATGCGGGCAAAAGGTCGTCGACAACATCGCATCAGCTGCAGAGGCAATTGGCCAGTCATCGCATTCCAATGCGAGTCTCGACCAAAATCAAAACCACCAAAGCGACCAAAACACTGACGATTGTTATGGGTGGTCTGATCGCTTGTTGGACACCGTTCTTTACATATTACCTGCTGGTACCCTTTCTGCCAAAAAAAATCGAGGGTCTGATGTCGTTCTTTACCTGGGTCGGCTGGCTAAACTGTGCCATTAATCCCTTCATTTATGCCTTTAATCCGGATTTCCGAGCGGCCTTTTGGCGCTTAACATGTCGTCGCATCTGTAAACAGAAACTGCCCCGAAATCATATAAACATGTTTCGCGCCTAAAGCGTTCAAATGCACAGTAAAAAACATCTAGCTTTAAGAGTATATTAATTCTTTACGATGTCTCTAAATTTTATTTTAATCAAAGCATAGATAAGAACACTTTTGAAATAAAACAAAATGTATTTAAATCTTGTATTTCCTTATAATTATAATTAAAACAAATGTACAACACAAATGTGAATTTGATTGAGTGAGATGGAGGATACATATATTCCTGATGATCATCAGTCCAGCTAAAAATGTGAAATAATTTAATGTGGAAAAGTAGTCAAAAGAACATTTGCAGATTCGTCTAAGAGTCCGTATTCGAATCCCCGGACTAGTTGTTGTCATTGTAATAATAATAATAATGTAAAAACGTTGGGTTCACTCTTTTGAGCACAACGATGTACGGGATACCGAAGATTAAATACTCTTGCATGCATTGCGATTAAGTTAGTTAGGAAATGCCCTTCTGACACATTTCGTGACCAACTTGAAAGCGACAAATGAGAATGCGGTCATCATAATTGTAGTGACGTAATCACACTATGTACTATTTATTGTACAACATTAAGAAGCAAGAAGGGCAAGGAAAAGGAGTCTCCAATGAATTACAACAAACAGTGTAAATGTGTTTAATACCACTGTAGTTTGGTTATTCGGTTGCTAAGGCCTTTGCCCTGACATCATTTGAATTTTTAAAGCTTGCGTGAATGGATCTATATATATATATATATATATTTATTTGTAAAGGCCTATAAATTTCACAAGCATTCAGATGTCAACTACTGCTTTTAACACTAGCTTACCAATTAGTTTGTTTGTGAATGTTCATTGTCATTTATATATGGAATTACCTTTATTAATGATATCATTGATAAAGCCTTTTTTTGGCTTGTGTATTTGAATATAACTGCCGTGTCATGAAACGGCGATCTCAACATTTGTATATTTCTAGACTTCGAATCTTATGTTTTGAATTTACCTCAAGGTACTTAAAACTATTTTGGAAATAATTTTAATCCAAAAAAAGTATTAAAATGTAAAACATAATATCTGAAAATAAAATGATACACATATGAATATGTTAATCTCTTTGCAAGAATCATTCTAATAGCGGGAACAAATTTAAGGCAGGTCCTAGAAGCATTAGTGCTGGCTTTGCCAATACTAAGACTAACTCTACCATAACTGGACGATATTAACTTATGTACTAGGTAGCTTAAAGGGAATATATTTTAATTGATATTAATTTGTCGGTGAGCTCGAGTTTTGAGATTTAGTTTTATTCATCATATGTATGTGTTTTGTTGTATTTAACATGCTTACTTATATGTGTATGATAATTTACAACGAATTGATTTAGCTGCTATTACAACAATTGACTAATTCGCAATTGACTGCAATTTGTTTGTGTCGTTTTAATTTTATATGTGTAGTATATGAAGGCAATGAAAAATTGATCAAATACATGCTACCACTACAATTAAATTTTAAATGTTTTCTTGATTTGATTAGGGCTAAATCACAATAGGAAGGAAATATATGTATATTTATATATATTCATCATTTGAACTACTTATGCTTACAATACTACAATGTTTCTTGTGGAAGTTGTAATCTGATTCCAAAATTCCATAACAAGGACGCTTAGTTGGCAAAAATATGTATAAATACTATGTTTCTACTTACATATGTATGTACATATGCATTGTATATACATTTATTTTCATTTTTATACTCTGATACCGAAGGTACTCATAGTATATTGGTTTTTGTCGAATGTCCGTCAGGCCGTCCGTCTGTCCGTCTGTCCGTCTGTCCGTCTGTCCGTCTGTCCGTCTGTCCGTCTGTCCGTCCGTCCGTCTGTCTGTCTGGATGAACGCGCGTATTTCCGAAACGATATTAGATAGACTCTTGAAATCTTTTGCGTTATGATTATAGCTATCTGCTTCAGATCAAGTTTATTCCAAATTTATGCCACGCCCACGGGGAGGCTGGCAAATCGATAACATGTCGATACACCTCAAATCACAAATCGATTAAACGTGAATAACTCCCACAATTTTGAAGCTAGAGTAATCAAATTTGGTAGGTATATTGCTGGTGACCTCCCGAAAAAATTGGATCCTAGGTTAATCGGCCACGCCCATTATTACGCCCACCAGCCCCCTCCAAAATTAATTTGAAATGCTTATATCTCCCGCAGTTTTAAAGCTAAAGTCACATATTTGGAATATATATTACTGGTGACGTCCTCTACAGATTACAGAAACAAAATTTCACTCACGCCCACTCCCGCCCCCGTAATCGCGAAAATCGATATACATGAATGCACAATTCGATAACACGTGTATATTTCCCGCAATTTTGAAGCTAGAGTCCCCAAATTTGGAATTTAGACTAGGGCTGACCAGCCCAAAAGATTGCGTCCTGGATTTTCCGGCCACGCCCACTGGAACGCCCCCCAGCCACCCCGCCCCCACGAAACACGGAAGCCTATATCTCGCACAGTTTAAGAGCTAGGGCCACCAAAATTGGAGGATAGACTTATTGTCAGCCCCTAAAGATCGGCAAAAAATTTTGGGGCCCCGCCCCCTCCCGCCCCCAAAAATCGCGAAAATGTATATCTTCCACAGTTTTAGAGCTAGAGTCACCAAAATTGGAGGATAGACTTATTGTCAGCCCTTCTAAAGATCAGCAAAAAATTTTGGGGCCCCGCCCCCTCCCGCCCCCAAAAATCGCGAAAATTTATATCTTCACACAGAGCTAGAGGTCATTAAACTTGGAAGATAGAATTCTGGTCAGCCCCTCTAAATATCGGTAAAAAAATTTGGGGCCACGCCCCCTCCCGCCCCCAAAAATCGCGAAAATGTATATCTTCACAGTTTTAGAGCGAGAGTCAGAAATTTGTAAAATAGACTTCTTGTCACTCCCTCTAAAGATCAGCCAAATTTTGGGGCCACGCCCTTCCGCCCCAAAAATCGCGAAAGCTTATATCTTCCACAGTTTTAGAGCTAGAGTCACCAAAATTGGTAGATAGACTTCTGGTCACCCCTCTTAAGATCGACCAAAAATTTTCTGTTCACTTGCTTTCAGCTGTTCTTAAATGGTGACAGAGTCAGTTGTTGCGTCAGCTCCGCCCGACTGCAACGTTTCACCTATAGGTGACATATGTATATATACGAAAAAAATTGGGTGCACAATTCTCGTAGTTTGTATCTATGACTGTCTTGAAAAAATGCATAGGCATTATGTAATTGCAATAGGACAAGTACCGGGAAGTAAGGGAAAAAACGTGACGGAAATTACTAAATCGATTCGTGTCGTCCTAGCACATGTCCTTTCGAGAATGAAATATGTATGTATGTATGTACAAATGAATGTAAGCGTCTCACAACGAATGTGATATGAAACGCATCACAAAAGATTCTAGATTGTAAGCTGACTACAAGTATTGAATACTTTTAGCTGACGATAATTGTGTGTTATTTCTGAGAAAACCACACCCAACATTGTAAGCTGAATAAATTTACATTTAATTATACTGTGCAAAAGTTTTGTAGCTACACTCAGAAAAAATATGTTTGAGGATTCAGAAAATCGATATATTTATTGCAGAAGAGGGAATCTGCTATATTTTCCAGAAAGTTAACTCTTAGGACTTGCAAAGATTGTAGCGAATTATTATTAATAGTTTGTGAATGTTTAAATACAAAATATATTTACGCAATTATCAATTTAAAGAAATTTCAAAAATCAATATATGAATTTTATGATCCGGGTTCGAGTTTCAAGCTCATGTATGGTTGTTTTCAAGGTCGAATGACATACTAGTCGTGTTGATAGCTTTTAACTAAACCCCGTACTACAAATAATAGTAATAGTCATAACAATTGAAGGCACATTATCGAAATTCTAGTGCATATTTTTTCTGAGTGTATACTTTTACCAGCATAACATTAGAGAATGTCTTCAAATTATATACATGTCCCACATTGTTCATCGCAAATTCTAGTTGTATAATCGACTAGCTGTGGGAATTGACGCCTTGCCACCTAGCCCAATCCCATTATCACCCTATCTGTGTGGGTGTGGGAGGATTGGGAGGTGTTAGTGACACGCCATGACTATCGCCGAATGGACATGGTATTTGTGGGAAACTGTGGCTTCTGCTCGTCACTGCAAAAACGCTGACAGGTCAAGCGCCAGAAAGCGGCACGAAAGTCGACGCTGTAAAATGCGTAGATAAATGGATTGATAGCGCTGTTGAACCAACCGAGCCAGGTGAGTGCCTTGGCCAGTGTGGTGCTGACTTGGTGCTCGGCTAGGAATGGTGTTATAAGATAGTAGACGAAGAACGGCAACCAGCAGGCAATGAAACCGCCAACGACAATGCTCAATGTCTGTGTCGTTTTGTTCTCCTTCTTCAGTGATGTAATGCGATTCGAGAGAGATTTAATATTGGTTGTTGCTGTTGCTGCTGTTGTTGTTGTGCTGCTGGCATCTGCTGTACCCGCTCCACTGCCAGACTGATGATGATGATGATGATGGTGGCTACGCAATCGGTCGCCACCACCACCTACACTCAGATGCGAGTGCCGAAAGCTGTGTGCGCGCACCTGTTGTTGTTGTTGTTGTTGCTGTTGTTGTTGTTGTTGTTGTTGCGGTTGTCCCTGCCATTGCGCATCTAATAAACTGCTGCTGGGTCCAATGCCACTTGCCATTGTGGTCATTGTCGTCGAAGCGGTCGAAGTGCGTTTCAGGGATAATGAGGCGGGACGTGTTAGCTCATAGCAACTGCTTTTTCCACTTCCACTCTGGTTGGATGACGGCAGTGCCAGCAAGGACTGGCAATTTTCAGCATTAATACCAATAGCTGCTTTAGTCATGCCGAGATTGTCGCTATCGCTCACTACGATTTCCTGCAGTTCCTTCGATATCGTCTGATTTGAGAATGTCCGTGCCGTGGCCTGTTTGCTTTTAAAGCCCGTACTATGATCCTGCTCGGAAAACTCATTTTCAACATCGGCGGCAGTGTAGCGCTTAAATTTCTGTGCAGGAGAAGCAAAATATCATATAAATTGTATTACTTTTAGTATGGGTTGTAATTAGTTTATTTCTTGAATTTTAATTATTTTTATGCGCAAAAAAAATGCTTAAATAGCTCTGAATATGATTAATTAGCATAATAAAATAATGCAATTTAGTTTTTGATGTTTAACTAAGTCAAAGAGCAGCATTTTTATTTATTAACAACATTTTTTGTTCAATGTACAAAAATATTAAACAAACTAAATATTTAAATAGTTTTAAATATAATTAATGAGCACATAATTGCAATATTTTTAATTGGTCTTGTTAGTTTTTGACATTTTTATTTATTAATAACATTTGGTTTTTCAATATACAAAAATATTAAGCAAACTAAATATTTAAATGGTAAATATAATTAATATGCACATAATTGCATTGTTTTAAATAGGTTTAATTAGCATTTGATGAATAAAATCAAACAGCGCCATTATTATGCAATGTGTTATATTAAGGAAATATTAAAGTGCATGACAAACAAATTTTGAATTATGTATCAACATGCAGCTGATATATAAAGCAAGCCTTACAATTTATGAAATGGATGCCAGAGACAGGCCATTGGTATTTTTATACAATTTATACTGATATTCTTTTGAGCACATAGCTGCTTGTTTATGTTTATAGATTTGGCTTAATGCTTACCTTATTATGAACATTAATGTCCGTCATGTTGTCGTGTCTGTTCGCTATAACACAGGAAATCTTGGCATAAACGTAAATCATAACTGCCATTGGTATGAAGAATGAACCCATTGCAGAGAAAATTACGTAGCCTTCGTTTTGGTTATAACGACACTCTCTTAAATCTCGGCGTCCAGGCTCGTACCTACGGCAATTAATAAATAAAGTTATATTTATGGGTAAATGAACCATAAAATATTTAATCAATATCAAGATGACCAATAGCCGTGTTGCCAATAAAGAGTAACGTTTCTGCCACCATTGTTTGTACCAATTAATATTTCTTTTATTTTTTGGTAACTACATTTTTCTATTTCTATTGTTTTCAGGAAATGGCCGAATACTTCATCATATATGTTGTAAATCATTTAGCCTTCATCCAAATGCTATATTTAATCATACAAACATCACCTTCGGTCGAAAATGCTGTTTAAATTATACAACAAAATCGCATATAACCAAGGACGTCACCAACGTTACATAATTGCTAGGAGGGGGCGGGGCGGGGCGGGGTTTCTACACGAATATTTATCGCATATTTTTTTTTTAATTTCATGTGTTCATGTGTGCGTACGGCCTTCTACATTAATTTTACCTTACGGCTCATTACACACATACTTATGCACGCAAATTTCCGACTTTCTTTAAATTTATATGCATATGCACTCACCAGCCTAGCATGGGCGGACAGGTAATGGCCAAAGCCAGTATCCAAACGATAAGAATCATCAAGAGCGCCAGGCGCTTGGAACGCCGCTTCCGTGAGTAAGTTAGGGGCTGTGTAACAGCCAGGTATCTAGAAAGTTTTAGATATGGTTGTAGCACCTTCTTAGCGATGGTATTTGAAAAGCGTAATACCTATCAACACTGATGGCACACAAACTTAAAATAGATGCTGTGCACAGCAGTACATCAAAGGATATCCAAATATCGCAGAGCACCCAGCCAAGTTGCCACGAACCTGCAAAAAAGTAGCACAATTCAATTAGTGAAAATGTTCATTCAAATTAATGGTTTATTTGACAGACAAGTAAATTAAACTTGGGCTTGATAAAATGCAGCTACAGTCGTCGCTCGGTATTGAGAACTTTCAGAAATGGCAATGACCCAGAAAATATATTTGTCGATTAGAAGAAACACTTTATCTTTTGTATTTTGACTAGCAATTTTTGAAAGCCCTTCAAATTAAGTACACAAAAATCAATAAAATAAAAATATTGTAATACTCCTATATTTAAAATATACATTTTGTATATTTATTAATAAAAATTGTTTTCCAGTCAAACTTCTCCAACGAAAACTACCGTAACTCGTATTTTCCGTAGCTAGAACAACATATAAAATAACATATCAAGAGCTACCTTATATAGTTTTCTAACCTTAAGACTATAGCTTTTATCATTACTTCTTTGTGTCAAATAGTGGTTCGTGTTGGAGAAGTTTGACTGTATTTGCCAATTAGAATACAATTTTAAGCAAAACGATTTAGTTTGTGCCAGTAGATAAGCTTACCAATGAGATGCACAGCTACTGCCGGTGGCATTACGAAAATGCCAACAAGTAAATCAGCAATAGCTAAACTCATGACAAAACAATTCGTAACGGTGCGAAGTCTTCGAGTGGTGAGAACAGCTAATATAATGAGAGTATTTCCAATAACGGTGACAACGATAAACGTGCAGAAGACGGCAATCAAGCAGATGCCCTGCCATGATAGAACGAGATCATAGAAGTGGGCCCATTCGGCTGCTGCAGCAGATTCGTTGTAGTAATTGAACACTGTTAAGGCGGGCCCTGAGTCGCCAAAGGTGTAATTTGCAGACTCATTAAGTTTTGAGTGCAACTGCGATGGTGTCTCTGCTGTACTACTGGCGGCTGCATAGGTGGCTCTGAGGGTGGTGGATGATGTAGATGGTGACAGGGAGTGATTGCCCGTGTTCCATGCATCTAGGAAGTCATCGTGTTCTATGGAAATGTTTTGCTGCAATCCAATGACGCCGCTGGTGGCAAGGAAAGTGGTTGCCACATACATCAGTGGCGGGAATAAGGCGTTTGGATTATCCAACTGTAAGTGGATAGCCATATATGCAGTAGTTAATCTTTTTAAATCAACATAGTTCACAGCTCAAGCTTCACAGTAACTGGAAGATTTTCGTAGATGTAGATATGCGATAGCTTTATGTTGCCATCGAAGTTGAATTGAATTGGTTTCATCATTTTTTTGCATTGGTAATTTTGTGTTTTGTTCTGAATGATGTCCTGCAATGATACAGTAAGAGAGCAAATACAGTTTTATACTATTGTAATTGTTTTATTTTCCTTTGAATTATTTATTCATTTTTAATTATATATGGTTTCATATGAATTTAATCTTTTTAAGTCCGAATGATAAAAGAGTTCGGGGCATTCAAAAGCCTTATTTATTATCGATTATTATTTTGAAAACTTTAAATACGTATATGAACAAAAGGTTTCTTTTATTACCATAAAAATAAAGCTCAAAACACAGTCAATGTATTTGATAATATGATATTCTCCTTTAAGAGCTTAATTTTCATATTCATGCAGCACAAAGAGAAATTTGTGCAAAAACAGGACAATTTAATTGCAAATTTCATTACAAAATTATAAAAACCTCTTCCTAGGAATACAAATAATTGCTCCAAATGGGTGACACATCTGATTGATATTTGATATTTTGTTGCCTTGTGTCGGTATATCAAACATGATTGGCAAACCGATTCATTAAACCTTATCAATCTGCCAAAATCAGATTAATCTACATGATTGTATTGGAATTTGAAATTATTGTTCCGAAAATAGCTTAATGATTTTCACTTTACGTTATTTTTAGGCACATGAGCCAATTTTTTCACACACTTTAATCGCATTAATTATTTAACGATAGTTGCGCACAAAAGAATAGAAGATAAAACCATTTAATTATCACAGCTATGAGCACTATTAAAAAAGAGCCGCTTGGCAATAAACACAAATAAAATGTATATTGAATATCCGACACTTATTTCCTTCACATATTTATGTATATTGTATGGACTTTTGT
This sequence comes from Drosophila flavopinicola, assembly GCA_035042425.1. Classification (NCBI taxonomy): domain Eukaryota; kingdom Metazoa; phylum Arthropoda; class Insecta; order Diptera; family Drosophilidae; genus Drosophila; species Drosophila flavopinicola. The sequence continues at coordinate 1,380,438 of JAWNLL010000233.1, forward strand.
TATTTCCTATGAGGTCGCACCGACAAATAATGGTAAACTGATGAAAGTAATGAAAAAGCACCCGCCATGCCTGAAATTCGACAGTTCCCGACGTTGCCTCTGACAATAATGTGGTATTAAGTATTATTTATTTAACGTCTGATAGCGTTCACCAAATGCCTTCGCTGTCGTAGATTGCTATTGCGTGTGTGGTCATGTGTGTGTGTGTGTGTGTGTGTGTGTGTGTGTGTATCTGTGTCTGTGCCTGCGTATTTGTATGCGATAAGCAAATTATAACCGAATCGAGATAGACAAGGTGGCATTCGCAAGTATATAAAAGTAAACCTTATGTAAGCATAAGGATTATCGAAAGCGATTTTCACACTTTACTACTTGCACTAATGTTTTTGGTATTGTTACGTATACGTATTTTTAAATTGTAATTGTCTTTTTTTTTATATATATACTATATAAATTAACTCGAATCCATACAAAGTACTTTCGAAGCATTCATCAGCCCGTCATTCAGTTGCTTATCGCACATTTGATAACAAATCAACCGATTCCCTAATGCAATTATTTACAAACCCTCATGCAAACTAGATATATGTATATTTATACATATATATTTTTCTGGTTACAATTTATATGTGAGTTCATTATTTAGATAAGTTGGTTTCTTATGACGTAGGTATAACAAATAATTGTCCAACAAAATTGATTTCTTCTGTCAAGCATATGTATCAGAAGATTCCTTTTCTTGTCTGTTTCTTACAGACATAACCGCTAGCATTTTGACAGTATAACTGTCTATGACTATAACAATAAGTGACCGTATTTAAAATGTTCTACATATGCAATACCATTTTTAATTATTAAACATATGTATCTAAAAACTACAAGCAGATTTCAAGAATGAATTTTCATGAATCAAAGTTTCTTATAGAGAAAATTCATTAAATTTAGGGAATTTTGACCACATCATAATTTTCGAGGTGCCAATGGAAGATTTATTTCACACTAAAAATTCAATTGCCTAATATTTTGTGGGAACAGGAAGCAATTGTAAACATGTGAAAGTGTGCAAATGTTTGCATACGTGAGTACATTTTGTACACATATGCACACATATATATATATATAAATATAAATATTACTATGTGCATGCATATGTATGTAGAGTACACGATATATACATATTATATATCTACGTAGCATAAAATTGCTCAAATAGTATAGAACATGTTTCCCAAACTGACTTTTTAATGAAAATCAATAGTAAATTTACATATTCCCCAACACACAGCAGCATATAAATAATTGAGTATGAATAGTTACATTTCTAGATATTTGCAATTGAAAGTTCCGCAGAAACATACAAAACGAATTAGAGCAATAAAAAAAAAATCCAATCTGCTGTACCAATTTTTTGGCGCTTACGTTATTTGTTGCGGTTACGGTTTGATATGTGTAGTACAAACATAAATGTACTATATATGTGTGTATGGCCAATGGTCATGTATTTAGGAAAATTTTCCCTTACGTATTGTTGTATACATATCTGCAACACATTATCTGCCATTTGGCTTTTATGGGTGGAGCGACAGCTGGCGACCTTCCCTTATTACTTAATTCCCCAACAACAATACATTTATTACATCTAAAGCCTCTAATTCATATTTATATACTAACACATAATTTCAATGCAAATGAACATACGTGCATGCATACATCTATTTATATATATATATTCCTTTATTTACGCATGTATACATACTTATGCGTATCTAAATTGTATCTGAATTGCGTGGGTGTGTGTGCATACATATGTTTCATTTATAAAAGTTGCGAAAAAAGAAGCCACTTTATTTGGGTTGAATCTGAGCATTAAAATGCCATTAAAAATGCCAGCTGTCAATAATGGATATAAGAACAGCTGTTGGAACATTTGCCACAATACGTTTTTACTACTTGGCGGCTAAAAGAAATGATTATTATTAGATGCATTTGTTGCCTTTTACTTCTCTTAAGATATGCTGCATTTTGAATTGCTAATTGAAATTTGGCAGAAAAAAATAGCATGCAAATGTTACGATTGATTTAAAATGCTTGCTTGCTTTTAACTTTTAACTTAATTTCTGAATTTCATTTAATAATTGAATTAAAAAGTACACAAATTATTGAAAGGAACATGTTATTGGCATAGATGTGTTAAGTCTCTAAGGCAACGAATGTTACATAAAAATGTACTTATTGCAATTAATCATTACCTTAGTTGCCGCTTGCATTCAGTATTTATCAGGCATTGGCCCAAGTTTACTTGCACATTTGTTTTTATTTGTACTGCGCTAAATGTAAAAAACTTGTGTCCATTATCATTATCAGTATTCCCTTAATTATGCGCACACATACATATAGAGTAGTACATATGTGTGCATGTACAAGTACAATACACTTAACATTGCACTAACAGTAGTTTTGCCCAAGGCGCCCTATGGAGTAATTTCTATATGTGTGTAACCAAGTGGGCTTTTAAGTAAATGATGAAGCAATGATTGTTGATTCATAGGAAGTATATGTGGGCTTCTAGCTTGGCACTTGTTTTAATTGCACGCTTCCGTTCCTTGTCAAGTCCACTTCGCACTCTTACTAAATTGTATTTCACATTTTGCATTGGTCACTGGCAGGTGTTAGTTCTTTTCGAGATAACATATGTGCTATGTCTGTTACGATATTGTTTTGTGTAACAGGGCTGGCTTTAATTACTATCAAACCACATATGATCAATTCGACGTATTCGTCTAACGATTTTGTTAATATTCGCAATCACCCGCTCGTAATTCACAGACGCGACTGCATCGGTTCAGAGCTCTTCCAAAACTGCCGCCTGCTTTGACAACCGTAACACACAACACACAACAGAGAGAACGTGTATCTGCAAGTGTGCTTTTGAATACAAAAGATACATGCCACGAGTGTTCTGCACGTTTCCCTCTGTAGTAAAATATGCTTGTGTGTGTGTGTGTGGGGAAATTCTGTGTAAGCAGGCGTACCACAACAGTTTCCAATATGTGGGTCCCGTTCTTATACAGCTGCCATACATATATACATATATATATATACATACATGTGTGTGTGTGTAGTTCATATTTGAGATTAGAACCGTAAAGTCTGTGCCCTGCTCTTAATCCTTTTATCGTGGTTTTTATTTGGTTGCGTATTTGCATTTCGTAGATTCTTCTTAAGTACAAATACGTTAGATTTATAAATAACCATTTTTATTAGTGCCTTAAAATTTTGTTGTGTATGCCGGCGGATCTCACTTAAATGTTAATACCATTGTATGCTTCTCTATATTGTTGTCCGTCTACTGCATCAACAATTAAACATTTCTGGGAAAGAACATATCTGAGAAATACCCTGCAAACATACATGAGCTTTGAGCATACGGATTTAAATAAATTTCCTAGTCATTTCTTAAATATTTGGTCTGTTTTAATCTCTTGCTTAATGACGAAGAATTCATAAATATAACTTAACATCATCTTTAGTCTAATAAATAAGATCTTTATATTACCAATGGTATCTTGGAACCTTTTGAAATGTAATAAAATGATATGTTTACTGCTTATTACTACTATTAATGTATATTGACTAAAAGAGGACATATTGGTGAATCAATAATAATTTATTGCAAAATTACTATTGTCCACTTCCATTATGAATTATAATAAAATGATAAGTTTACAACTTATTACTACTAATTATGTATGTTTACTAAAAGAGGGCATATCAATAATAATTTATTGTAAGACTTCACAAGTTCGTTTGCAAAATGAGTATTGTCCATTTACATTAACATGCAGTATAGTACAAAGTGGAACGTAGGTTCAAGGAAATAGTAAAAGGAATTCATAATCACGCGCATGCGCATTGCTATTTGAATATGTCCTGGAACAAATTGAGTCACATTTGAATTGTAACTGATATATAAAAGTAAACAGCGTAAATGTATGTTCGTAATTAGGCAAATAGCGCATCCATCTTATATTAAACCCAGTCTTCAGACATTAATGTCAATGAGATGTACAAATTCAAATTTCCCAAGATCTATATAATGATATGAACAACAAAAGGGCTTATGTCATTAGAACAATCTCATGCATTATACGTATTTCGATTATAAAGTATATATAATCACATATCTAAAGCACATAAATAAATTTTTAAATAGTTAAGACCTCTTTTTGTAAATTTTGTATGCAATATGGTTAAAACACTCAACGAATTGCTGGAAAAATTTAGCAAAAAGTGATATTCAAACAGGCGATTTCTCCTGTAGTAGCTTTAACTTTGAAATGAGAGCTGCAATAAGTAATCTGTTTGCAAATTTACTACTACACATGGACTTCCTCACATTCACAAAAGTTCCATTATAATGTAAAGTTATTTTGCATGAAAACGCCTACGTGCTATAATTTTTTTTATTGCATAACGTCACAGGATACGAGAGTTTATTACCACAGTGGCGGACTATCTTTATAATATGAGTCACATTATGACACAATAACTATTTATACGCATTGCTATTGATTTGTTACTTGAAGAGAACTGGCAATGGAGAACGATTCCTTATATTTTAAGATAATAAATTAGGTAATAATGCAAGTAAATTTCTATTTAATTTAATTCAATTTTGTTTTATTGTGCTGACAAATTATGCATATGTTTTGCAATTACAGCTATCAGGATCCACTGATATGTAGAATAAATTTAGAGGAAAACCATAAACAAATTGGCATTTTGCTTGAAAGTTGGTTTAGTTTTGCCAAAGTTATGAGTGTATAAGCTTTTCAAAGAGCTGTTTTAGGGGCTCAAGAAGCAATTTACAAGTCAAAATGTGGTTAAATTTTGTCTGTTTGGATTGTTTCCCACTTATTTTGTTTTTGACATAATTTTCGGATTCAGTGTTTAACATCTCATACCCAATTGAAGCAATAGGGTACAATTCCAAAATATGTAAGCATTTGAAAATTATTATTTCTCTAATCGATGTTAGATTAACAATGAGCATTTGCTATCAATGCATAATCTATGTCGAATACACATACTACTTAGATACTCATGCACAAAATGCCAATCGCGTTTGCACTCCCAAATGTGGAAATAAAAAATTAATTGACCGCCATACAAAGTGTAGTAACCGCGAAAACCACACAAGTGCATAGTGTGGTGAGGCAGATAGAAGCAAATTGAAAAATTCAAAACTACCAAAGCCTACTTATCCAACATACCAAATGTACTTACATATGTACATATGTATGTAAAGGAGCATTGCGCACTGATGCATATTTGCACGTGTGGCGAATTAAAATAGATTCTAAATTGCCACAATACATTTTACAACATAATGTTTATTTATTTAATTAAACTAATTGAAGCATCTATATAAAAGATTTATGTACTAATTGGATATGTATTAAATGCTTTAAAATGCATTCAACGTTGTTTTTATAACCGTTATGCATTCAATAGTAAGCTTAACGTAAATTATACTTACGCTTAAGCTATTTAAAATATGGCTTTTTAAAGAATCTTTTACACATCAACTTTCGCCACACTAAAGGAGAACCAAGAACGTTGACGAATGTTTGACATGCAATATTTTGCGCACTAAAAGGATGTGAAAACAATATTCAAGCAAATTAATTAATTGCGTTAAGGTGAAATGTTACACAAAATCAGAAAGACCAACAGCAAACATGTGTCCTCCTTACTTTACTTACAAAAAAGTTGTACTCTACATTAGGCAACGTACGTGACTTAAAGTTGACTCCTTGCCGGTGAGTTTAACTAGGAGATATAATGTACCGGAATTGAATAGTTCTTTTACACAACTTTTGAGATCGACACGTGTAGAGAACAGACAGAGCATAAGTAAATCGCGTAGATCTGGAATATACATACATATGGATTATTGGTAGTTGAAGTTGTCTCCTCTTGATTGTTGCAACATAAGTGGAGGTAAACTTTATTGCACCCTTTATGCATACGCATTTTATGGGTGCACGATGTAAACCTGAGTCCTGTGCTGATGCGCTCAGGTGTAGGTAAAATAAAAACAAATTATGCGTGAAATTCAATTATTCAAGACCTTTAAAACAGCAACCAGCCAGCAAAGGGCAAAGTTTTGCGCAAACTTTATGACTATCGAGCCGTTGAGTGCGGATATGTGGGTCTAGGCGAACACATGTCTATGGGGCAAGTATGCCGAATAAAGTATGCTTATGTTGCAGCGCTTTACAGTGAGAAATGTGAGAGGCATTCAGTCAGTATTGGCGGTACAGCATTTGCAGCAAATTGACTTAGCAGGTTTTAATCTAATCTAAAAGATGCGCTTTCTCTTCTTTCAACATTGATAACTTTGTTACGGCTAAATCAAAATTGCGGCCATGTTTTGACCTCTACTTTGATTTGAAAGCTTTCATTTATATAATCAAATTATAAAGTACTTACTTAACTTGTGATGCAAACTTGTCGAACATTTGCTCTCACAATAGATTGTGCTTCAGTGCCTTCAAGAAGTTTTCCTTACTAGAGCATCTAAGAAAAGAACAATAAAGTATGCTAAAGAGTGCTGTAAATAACAGTTTTGTTTTGCTTCAGTTTGAAAATTTGGTTTATTTAACAGGTAACGTACACATATAACCGCATTTTTATATTTTACACTGTAATTATTATTGTTAAATCTTACTTTGCAATTTGTAAAGGGGAAATTATTGTTTCACAATCTATTATTACAGTTCTGTTTCAGATTTATTCTGGTATAAGTATGTATATCGAATTCTATTCTAACACCTGCTGGTATTTATAGAGGTAGGATAACAATTGTCAGATGCCATTTAAATAAAAAGAAATGCGTACTGTAGTCAGCAGCTTCCCGTTATTTTACGTAAATCTGCTAATAAGCTGATAAATCGAATTTAAGTGTACGATGTTTTTAAAAGAAAATATTTACTATGGATTTGATTACATTAAAAGTACACACAAATTTAAGTACCCACTTCTTCAATAAAAATATATAGACAGATTGTGACCATCAACCCCATTAAAAAGGGGTGAAGTCACTTGTTAGGCAATTAGTGTGATCTAGAATATAGGGAACACACTTTTATTGACCGTAGAGTATAAATGACAGTTTTATTTTGGAGACAGAGATAGAGAACAGAGAGAGATGTTCCAATTATGGGTAAAACTGCAAAACATCACTAGAGTTAGTCATGTTTAGTAATATGCTATTTCGAAAAATATACACATATGTAGTTAGTTAATTCATTCCCAAACATTTGAATATCACTTGGTGTGTAAGGGTTGTTAGTTTCTTTTCAAATTCAATTCTCTTGCATGAAAGTTGTGTTACATTGCGTTTTTAAAACGCCACTAAAACGATTAGCATTTATATAAAGTTATTTGGTTGCGTACATCAAATTTAACTTAATGTTAACATCATGATTTTTACAAACATTTTCATATCTTTGCCAAGTAAGTATTAATTATTACAAATATTTATTTAAGTATATTCAATGATTACTTTTAGAATAAATTCGATAAAGTTTTTCATTTAATTTAATGAATTTTTATGGCGATATCATTATATCATATAAATCAATTGTGATTAATTGTAATTAAATTGCCATCAGGACATACTGTATGTACATATTAATAATTGTTTGTTAATATGTACTGTATGTACATATTTTTTGTTTGTATGTACGCTGCATACTTATACATATAACATATGCATATATATATACATAGATATATATATATATAAATACATCAAATTATAAATAATTATATTTAGTCTGCATATTTCCTATATTTTATAAAAATATTTTTTATTCTATATGAATTTGTCGTCATGCGTGTTGGGTTTGGAATATAGCGCCATTTGGCCTATCTATGGGTTTTGATTAAATACATTTAATAATTCATTCCGAATGTTTTGGCGCAATAAATATATATATTTGGCACTAATAATTCTGTTATTTTATACCCTGAACACATTCAAAATTGTTAAAAAGGTTATAATAAAATTGTAAAAAGTATGTAACAGGCAAAGGGTAGCATCTCCGACCCTATATTGGAGTACAAGTTATCGGAATCCCAGGTCAGATCAAGTTTGCTTCACTTTATTTATAATTCGTCCCGTTCAAGAGTTATGGATAAATTTCAATATCAGACAAGCATTTTTTTAAAGTGAGCTGTAAGTGTATGCCAAGCAAATTTCACAAAGTTCGGACAATCAACACTGAGGTTGTTTAAGATTTAAAAGCTCGGGAAAGAACCAGGCTCAGTGGTTAAACTGCTTGCACTGCTTGCAGCGTGTATGTACACAAATATGAGCTATGTAAGGACTGGGTTCAGGGTATCTCCTAGTCGGGCACTCCCGACTAGAGTACTCTTACTTGTTTTTAATATAGACTTGCATAAATACAAAAATTGTGAACATTTCTAACTATTTAGTTGAATATAATATATGTATATCGAATTATATACTTTAAGCAATGAAATTGTACACTAATTTAAATTTAAACATACATACATAACTATATGCTTGCTGTAACACTCTTATCTATCCGAATTCTGTTTCTTGGCAAACTTGTTTTACTAAAAATCGCTGTAGTCTACTTTCAGTGCGCTTTAGGTATTCTTAAAACGTCCTTTGGTGGTGGAGTTAAGACAATCGAAATTGATCTCAGTTGTTGTTTTTCCATCTCGAAAGCAATAATCGCCAGCGATTTTTACGTCTTCTGCTTCAAATTTGCCATATTAATAAATGATTGGTGCTGTCCTCGCGACCAGCAATTTCGCTCAGTGAGTTGGCACCAGAATTGCGAAAATCTTCATAGCCATCACCGCCAGATATGATAAGTATATTTTTTGTTTCCGATTTAGTTTTTGAGTTGTTCTTCGTTGAACTATAATACAAAAAGACAAAATAATAATCATGTGTATTAGAGGCTAGCCTAATTTAAACTCACCCTTGCTTGGTGTACTCATCGCTGGTGCTGCTTCCAGTTTCACGTGCGGATGCCGCTGCCATCATTTGGGAGCAGCCCTCCAGTCCATGTGACGGCGTCTCCACAAAGGTTAGGAAACGCACGTGCCCGGTGTGACCGTGTGGTATGCCTGTGGGAACGACATTGTGTGCACCCTTCTCATAACCCTGGGCTGGTATGGTGAGTAATACGCCTGCACTGGTTCCTATCCAAATGAGATCCTTACAGCAGAGCAGGGAAGTGACGCGCAGGCAAGCGGCTTTGTGTTGCCGAATAATCTCGTCACAATTGGACAACATCTTATTAACGGCAGGAGCGAGGTTGACTTCAGTAATCAGTTGGTGGCTATTAAATAAAGTAGACAGTCAGTAAATCATTCAGAGCTGAAGTTAGATCACGATATCACTCACGTATTGGAATGAAAGCATTTAATATGAGCTGAGTTTTGTATGGAGATCCACACATAATTATTTGCTATTGTCATGTTCGTAATTGGTTTTGAGTCCGAAGAAATTTGTATTTGATTAACAACCTGCAAAATACAAACAAAAATAAACTGATTAGGCTTTCGTCGCAATTAGGTACTTTGTTTATTTTACCGAAAAGGATTCAGTATCTAGCACTTTTATAATCCCCTGGATGGAGCACCATAATTTGCCATTTACGTTCAGCAGCTTTGTCACAGGACTCGTAACTGTGCCAATTGAGAGGCAATGCGATAAGCATGTATTCCACGATGTGGCTGAAAAGTTAACAACATTTTGTTACTATCAATTTATTTATTTACATTTTACTTGTAAAACTTACCACCATCTCGGAGATAAACACATATATCACCATTAGCTAAGGATACAAAAACACGATTGTCCAGGTACCTACAATGTAAAATGCTTTCAATAAAAAAAACATATCATGAATTTAGTAAGCAATATACTTACAGTATGGAAAATACAGCTGAGTGATGTTCAATTTTAATACGATTTTTCTTAATGCGAATATTGTCCGTACTGTTGTAAACATGAATGCATCCGTCTTCAGTACCTATCCACATTGTTGATTGATTAGATTCACTTTCATCGGGATTAGAGTCCTGTAAATAAGCCACAGGCCGTGAGATTAGAGCAAAGAACATACAATTCTTAAACAAAATAGTGTTTTAAGCACATCATTTGAAGTAGTTAGTTAACAAGGACAAATAGCACATAAACTAATACATTTACTTACTTGTTGCACATGTTGATATGTGGCATGTAGGGAAGGCGCAGGGCTGGGCATACGTTGTTCAATGGGCGCAGTCGAGATAGCATCCGTCTCGTCATCGCTGGAACTTAAATTTAAATCTAGCTGAGTATCACTTTGATTACTGGTCGCATCAGCACCATTGCCAGCAATCGGAGCAGGGATTTTCTTCTTCTCTGGCGCCGCCAAAGAGGTAGCAGGTTGAGCAATGGGAGAGATGCTTTTGCGATAATCCCGCAATTGTTGCGTGTAGCTGTGCTGCGGTGTACTGCTGCGCAGGACCTGTTGCTTATCCTCCTGTCCACTGGACTGATCGTCGACGCTGACACTGTACGCTGGCACCGATGCAACGCAAAGTATGCGTGCATTGCAGACACCATTGCAGCTGGTTACGTTGGGTTCCGGATGCAGCGACATGATGCACACTTGGCCCACATAGCCATCGCTATTGCAGACCCACACATCTCGCTTATCGCTCAGCGTTGCGGCCGCACAGGTGAACTGGAGACCCGCTCGTGTTTTCCGTATTGGTATGGATGTGAGGAATTCTGGTATAGGATGTCGCTCGAGTGTGGCGGCTGTAAATAAGTATTATATATGTATGAAAGTTTCCACTGATATCTGTTAACTAAAGTCAGACGTTTAGCATTCTAAACATCGATATGTGAAACTTTTAAATTAATTTCAACTTTTAATTGGTTTCGAGTTTGAGTTGTCTCTCAAAAAAATACTTAATACACATATGTGTTATTATACCCTGAACCCATTAAAAATGGGTAAAAAGGGTATTATGGTTTTGTGCAAAAGTATGTAACAGGCATAAGGAAGCATCTCCGACCATATAAAGTATATATATTCTTGATCAGTATCAACAGTCGAGTCGATTTAGCCATGTCCGTCTGTCTGTCTGTCCGTCCGTCCGTCCGTCCGTCCGTCCGTCCGTCTGTCTGTATGAACACGCGGATATCAGAGACTACAAGAGCTAGAGACTTCATATTTGGAACATAAGTTCTCCTAATCCCGGGACAGATCAAGTTTATTTCATTTTATCGATAACTCGTACCGTTTAAAAGTTATCGATAAATTTCGATTTCAGACTTGCGTTTTTGGGACATAACTTCAAAGTTATAAAAGCTAGAGGCTCCAAACTTGGCATATATAATCTCGAATAGCATACACATGTAACAAATATTTCACTTTTTGGATACCACCCCCCAAACCCCCAAAAAGTTCAAAAAACCCATTTTTGAAGGTACGACCTTGCAATTTGGTTTGGTCACACATATTATTGACAATTGTTTGCCCCAAAAATTTCAATAAGATCGGACAATAAACATAGAAGTTATTTAAGATTTAACTTTCCATTGTGTGGGGCTCAGCGAAAAAGCAAGCTAACTGCTTAAACCGCATGCACTGCTTATACTGCAGCATGTGTGTGCTTAGATTAGTATGAATGATTGTAAGGACTGGGTTCAGGGTATCTCGTAGTCGGGCACCCCGACTAGAGCACTCCTACTTGTTTTTTCTAAGAAACTTTCCTTTTCATAGACAAATCATTTCAATAGGCGCAAAGAGCTTTATTAGGAGTCATGTAGATGACGAAAATGAGCTTACAACAACAATTATAATCCATTCTCAAGGAAATTCTAGCACGTAATAAGCCAAATTCTATATATGTGGATTAACCATTTTGTATAGTTGTTCAACATACCCAGTTTAAGTTTAGCTTCATTGAATGCCTCCTCCCAGCTAGTACGCTTTTCTGTCTTGTTAAATACCACCGTCAACTTTTGGCTTCCATTGCTAAAATCAAAGAAAATTGTTTATTCTAAGTCATTGAATTTAAAAGGGGCTTGCTTACGGTGAGCTAACTGTTAATTCCAACATATTTAGCTGGGTATCATTTGTTTGACGCTCGGATAGCTGTCGCTGAATGTCCCGATGAAGTTCGCGTATGACATCCTCTAGATACTGATGTGGATATTTTAATGATGCCGTGATATCAGTTATTTGTTGCAGCTTATTGCAGTCATCGGCCAGGTTTTCTATCTCGGTAACGATGCGTTTTATGTTTTCATCTTTAGCTAGATTAAATTGTACACTTAGCATATGTCAGACTATAATGAATAAATACTTACACTTGACAATCTCGAGGCAATCAAGAGAAATTTTTGTAAGGAACTTATATTTGTTGGTGTCCAAAGTGGTGGCCACTGAGCCGGGGCAAATTGAGCTGTTTGGTTTCCTAATGGTGCCACTGCGCTTCTTGATGCTCGTCAAAACCAATAGATCATTGAATAGAAAAAAACCACGATCCTTGCGAGCACCCTGCCCCGACGGCATGGATACTAAATCGAATAGTAAAAACTGCCGCTCGGGCGCTATCAAATCAGTTATGCCCTCTATTACGCCTTCCAATTCCCGCAAAGTTGCCTCGCGCTGTCCATTCTCCATGATCTCACGTTCCTTACAGTTGATGTGCACTAAAATGTCATGCACCAGCTTAAGAACATCCTGTAAATGTTTCTGATCGGGATGATCGTGATCTGTATGCTTGATGAGGCGTTGGAAGAGCAGCTCGTAGCTAAAGAAAATAAAGACAACAATTTAATTAAAAAATTCAAAATTACATACTGCCACATAGCTAAAGTTCAGATATATTCCCTTAGCTATACAACTAAGAGACTAGTTGGTTTAGAAGCAGATAGCCTTCTTTAATGTACTCTGTCAACAAGGGTATAAAAGCATTGTTATGCACTTACTTGGGAAATTTTTGTACTGGTTTAATAAGTAGATTATCCAGCGTCAGTTTGCCTTTGTGTTCGCGGGATGTAGATTCCAGGAATTTGGAAAAAGAGGGTCGCTGATGCTTCATCGAACGAATCGCATTTTTTGCACGATTACAGTTGTTAACAAAGGATGTATAAACCTCAAGTACCTCTAGCTTTGAGAACTATAATGGGGTATCGGTTTTTTTAAAACAGCTTTAATTCCACATGTTAATAGTAAAGAGAAATACTTACGGTCTCGATAAACGCATCTCCAACCTTTTGCTGTATATCCCAGTCGTCAAGACGTTGCTTTAGCTCGCCCAGAAATTTCTCATGAATTTCCAAAATATCGGGCACCATAAAGAATATCTCATCGACGGTTCGTGTATCAATCATGCCCGCGTGTTCCGGTGATTTCAATACTTTGAGATACTTGAGCACAACGATTTGCAATGACTCCACATAGGACTGCTCGTTGCGGTAAATTTCCTGTACCACATAGGTGCGTGTGTCCTAAAAGAAGATTACAAAAATGCAAAAAATTATGATTTATTGGAAATTGGTTTATAGCTGTGTTTTCTATAATATGTATAAGCTAGTTGCCACCTGACTTACGCCATCATAACCGCCCAGATTCCATTTGCAACTGATATCGAACTGGGCTCGCCTCTCCGAATCATCCTCCGAATCGGAGCAAGTGATTGAAGTCATTTTCTTTAGCCTATCACATTTGTCATTTTGATGAGGCGCCGTTGCGAACCAGCCTTACTCAGCCGAGCCACCGTGGTTGTGGCCAGGGTGACAGCTTGCGATACACTGCTGCTGCTGCTGTTGCTGCTAGCCGGCAATGTGGATGTGGATGTGGATGCTGTTGCCGCCAGCTGCTGTTGTGTCTGTGGCAACAGCGTGGCAGCAACGGTATTCGAGGGTGCAGTTATGGTTGCTTGTAAATCCAATAGACTTAAACGTAGATTTTCGCGATTGTGCGACATTTTTAATTAATGATTATCTTTATTGTTTGTTGTTTGTTGTTTGAACTGTTATTGATTTGTACTACACTGTTTATTGTTTGTTGTTTAATACGTTTCTCTCTACTTTGGAAATAAAAACGACTGTTTCAGCTTTCGGTGGCACACACTAAACTCGCGTGCTCGCCCATCGATAAAAGGCAGGTAACTAAAATTGCAAATGATTTTATTGGTCTAAGTGCTTCGACAACAAGCAAAGCAGTCGTGTAATGAGTACTGGAGCAGCAGGAATTGAAGCTGGAGAAATCTGCGTAGATGGCGAGTGGGTGAACGACTACAACCCACGTGCCACGAGAGTACACTCAGTTCTTGTGGTTCTTCACTCAGTCGTAACAGACAACAGAAGATTTAAGTAACCTTGTGGCTTCTCGGCCATAAGAAGCTGTTTGTGTGGTTTCTCAGTCGGAAAGTATGTATGTATACGGCATGTAACACAACAACAAAAAAACCAAGGGTATTTTCATAAATACACACGCATACACATACACACATACATATTGTAAAAGGATGTACGCTGTCAAATCAGATTCCGATGGAAACAGAAAAATGGCATAAATTTGTTATATTAAATTCACAATATTTGAGCAATTGTTAATCAAAATTTGGAAAACAATTTGATGTGTATTTCTAAATTTAATGCTGATTTTCTTGTGAAAATTCGTGTGAATAGCAAAGATCAAATACCCTTTCAGACATAATGAATTCAATTGATACACGAACAGGAATTTAATAACAACGTATTAGAAAATATTTGCATTAGAAACATGTTTGTTTTGTTATATGCATATATATACACATATCTATATATATATGTATTCAACAAAGCTAGTATCTATGTGTATCCAACGAATACATTAAATGTGCTTGAAGCACATTCCAAAAACGAAGAGATTTTAAATATATTTGCACTTTTACAAATTTTATTTTATTGCCTTTTGTTGCTGAGCTTGAAGCTCCAAGTGCGATTTAACAGTACACAAGTGAAACACACAATACAATTACAATTTTTTTGAGCTGCGCAGCGCAACAAGAGGTTGGGAATGGTAGCCGAAGTGCTTTTGTGTATACACATGTATGTATGTATGTACATTCACATGCATACACATACTCATGTACATACATAGCAATTTAATTGTTTTGTTTTTTGTTATTGTTTTTAACGTTGAGCACTTTGCAATCCTTTTATCTTAGTGCCGTTTAAATTGTAGTTATCCGTACATCCTTACATACATTTACATATGTACATATACACATGTCTTTATGTATATGCTCGAACGTAAAACGCAATGCAAAGGTATTTTTTACACGAAAATTAGCATACGATTCGGAAAACCGTTAAATACATCGAGCTTTGCGTGTTTTTTTTTAAAACTGATATTAATTTGGCTTATTGCAATTGTTGTCTGGTTTTGTTGAGTGAATCTATTTTCCACAACACCACAAAATAAAACAAACGAAACACGAAAAATTTCGCCACACAACTGAGGTACAAAAAGCAAATAAGAATTTAAACGCGCGCATTGGCGTTGGCGGAGAAGACTCTGTTGCTGCGCGAGGGAGAGCAGCGTATGTGTGTATGCGGGTGTGTGTGTGTGCGAGTGTGTGCGGGTGTGTGCGAGTGTGTGCGAGTATGTGAGTGAATGCGACGCGGTTTAATACTCACATTGTTGGTAGCGCATACAACTAGCTGCACAGGAGTGTGCTACTCAACACGTTGAAAAACATTCCATTGTGCCAAATACACACTTCAATTCCATTTTTCATATTCCAATCGAAAACAGACAGCCCACCCCCAACAAGCCGAACGCTCACGAACTGGAATATAAACGAGCACTTTTCGGTTCGGACTGCATGCGACAAGTGGCCGGGAAACTCTATGCGAGCATTGTAAGTTGAAAGATGCATTTGTCATACTGTTTTGGCCTTGCATTCTCAATCAATGTATACTTCATTTAAACTATGTACTGCTTGACACTTTGAAATATAGTGTATTCTTTCAGCAGTAATAATACTCCAGAAATCATAATTTTGGAAAACGTTTTTAATAAATTTTAATTATGGCATCCTTATTTGTATCATAATTGGTTTAGCATAGAAAAATTTGATTACAAATATGCAAGAGTATCTAAAAATGCAATATCTTTACCTCTCGAACCAACACGTTTAGTGACCACTCCAAAACTGTGTCCTATTCCCATCAACCATTAACTAACGCCCGAAAAAAAAATTATAGAGTTTACAACTAATGTTGTTTTTATATAAGACATGACGAAGTGCTATTCTACTTTCACAACAAATTTAACCCAAAAAATGCTATTGCTTTAACCACGGTGCATGGAGCGAAACAAAGAGATGAAATAAGCCACAGAGGCGCTCTTCCTAACACAGTGACACATTTCCAATGCGCAGTGGTTGTTGGAGCATGCGCACACAATAAGCATTCTGATTTTCCAATCAATTTCCCAAATGCTCTGCAAACAATACAAAATCTGCCGCTCACGTCTGTATGTCTGTACATACGTACGGTTGGTTTTCCCAATGACCAACACAATTTTGTTGATGGAAAAAATCAAGAACTTCACAGATGGGAGATCAATGCGCGATGAAACAAGGGCCAAAGAAACTTTCTTATTAAAATTGGAATGATATTTAAACGTCAACAATAATTGTAAGAAATTTCAAAATGTTTTATATTAACATTAAAATTATAATTTAAATTCTTTTCCACATAACTTTTGAACACTTCAATATATATTACTATATACTCTTTTAAAAGAAAATAGTATATATTTACTTTGTGCTGAAGTGTGTAATGCATAGAAGTAAGCGTCGGAGACCCCAAGAGTTACCTCCACTATGCTTTGAATGACAAAACAAATTGATCTAGCAATATGCGTCTGTCTGTCTGTATGTATGTAGTCCCACAGTTTTTGAGTTATCGCAATGACTTGTTACTTAAAGGGATATAAGATTGGTCGGAGCAGGCCAGATCGGACCACTATACCTTATCGCTGCCATACAACTGGAAGTCGGTTTTAACCATATATTCCATGTTTTTAAACCTATCGCCTTCAAATTCCTGGCATACATGAACATCCTTATAAAACAAAATAAAATTATCAAAATTGAAAAGACTTAAATGTAGAATAAAAGTAGAGGAAAAACTATGAACAAATTGGTCTGGAGCTTCAAAATCGGTTCAGTTTTGGCAAAGTTATGACAGTGTAAAATCTCAAAGAGCATTTCTAGTTGTACCAAAAATCATGTCTGAAGACAAAATTGTTGTTATTGACTAAGAAAATAATTTATTCACTTTGTGATGAAGTGTGTAGTGCATAGAAGTAAGCGCCGAAAATCCCCAAAAGTTTCCTCCAGTATGCAAAACAAATACAAGCTAGTGAAATATATCCATAGACTCGAAAAGAGTATACAATTTTCGGCACGCCGAAGATAGTCCTTCCCCACTAGTTTTTATATTGACCTTTATAATATTGAAAATCATAATCGATTATAAGTTTCAGCACGATAGATTTAATGCGTTTGGATTAAAAAAGAGAAAAGAAACATCCTTACTTACAATGCACACTTTTATTACACCATTTTTGATGAATAAACAAATGGCAGTATTCGCAGCCCAATATATAGAGACAGTAGGTTAATACTAGTCACTCACCGCAATCGTTTTCTGCCGCTGCTCGGATAACATATTCTCGCTGGATCCTTTAAGCAGTTCCGCCAGCAGAGCTGCTGTGGGTGGCACCTTGGATTTGTTGTTGCTGCTGGTGCTGCTGCTGCCACTGCTGATGGCATCAGTATTGCGTTTAGCATGATGATGATGATGCGTATGATGATGTTGAGGTTTGTTTTCGCCACTCATCGACTGACTACGCTTGCTGTGATGCGATTTGGGTTGGGGCGCCTCGGATGCGGCACGTTTCATCTGATGTGGCGGCTGCTTATCGGCCGCTGATATCGTCTCATTTAGATCCTTGGCCGATACCGAAATTGGCAGCATTGCGCACTTGCTGTTCACGTGCTCGATCTGCGAAGGAGTCGAGGCAGCCCGAGCATGAGTCGGGACGGGCAAGTAGGCATTCGACTTTCGCACACGCATCGAACTTGAATATTGCGGCATGTGGTTGCGTATGGAGCCAAGTGAAGGCTTTGACTCACGACGTGGATGCAGGCTAAAAGCAAATAGAAAAAAGATAATTATTTGTTGTGGTTGCTTAGCGACCAATCTAATGTGCCTGATGCATTGAAACAAGCCAAAACGTTTCTGCACCCAGTTTAATAACAGCTGGTTAAACATATGATTTTTGATTATAATCAAATTATTGTGGAATCAGTGAATAGTAAACTCTGCTAATGTAAGCTTTCAACAGATACATATAATATATTTTAGATTATGATAATAATCTGTAATGATTAAACTATGATCATGCTTATTTTCAATAGATTCAGCTTTAAATGTTAACAACAAAATTCCTCGTCTTGATTAAAAAATTATTCATTCTATAAAAACTTCAGACTTCAAAAAAAAATTATGTTTGCAAACAAGTGCTAACTTGGAAATAAATAAAAAAAAAATTCTGTGTTGTCACCTGACATCAAGAAGATAACAAACTTGATTTAAGGACCGAAAATCAAAACTCATCTTACTATTTTTGGGAACAATATGTTTTGCCGACGAAACTCACCTGTCCGAGTCACGCATTTCCTCGAGAATCTCCTCGAAATGCATTCGATTTGGCTTTTTCAGCTCTGCCTCCAACATTTGACCATAAGGACCGCGGACAGTCAGCGGACGCTTGGAATAGCGTTTGCTTTCGTAATCTCCGCTGGGCGTGGGACTCCAACTGATGCGCTCTTCGGTATCGGACATGGAATCGGTTTGCAGGAAGCTGTTGCTTTTGCTATTGTTGTTGCTGGCCACATCGTCCTTCTCCTCGCTGCTTTGGCAGCTGAAGCTGCTCAGCAATTGCGGTTTCTCGTGTGATCCTCGCCACGTGGGCGATGCCTTCTCCAGCTCCGGCGTATTCATCTCGAACATCAGTGGACTATTGCTGTCCTCTGGTGAATCGGGCTTTATCGCTTGGAAATTCGCAATAGATATGTCCAATGCGAGTCCGCGATGTGGTGCAGCCGGCTGATGCCAGTCGGAATTATCGATATACATGCCCTTGCGCTTTGTGGACTTGTCCAGATGCCGCTTGTGCCGCTCCCCAGTGCTGTGTCGCGGCGTCGCTATTGCCTCCGAGCCTCCGCGCAGCTCCAAATCGAGCTCATCCTGTCTCTGGTCATCCACAGAATCGTCCAGATTACCCGGATCGCTGGACAGCTCAGCTTGGCTTGGACTTACGGCTTCGCCCTCCTCAGAGCTGCGACTCACGGATATGGTTGGCAGAGTTGACAGCGTTTCCGTTTGCATTATTTTGCATGCGGCTCGCGAGACGGGTGGCTGCATTATTTCCGGCACAATGCCAAACTCGGGCGCCAGCTCCACCCACTCCTGGGCGGGTGTCTCCAGCCACTCTTGAGCGGCGCATTCGTAAACCGGCACGGGTATCAGACAAGTGGTGGCTGTTTGTAAGATATTATCCGGTGGCGATTCAAGCGGCAGCTGCTCCTCCAGCAGTCGGGCCAGATTGGGCTCGACTATGCTGGGAGGCTCCTCCTCCTTCGCATTGCACTCGCTCTCCGAGTGGATGGTGTCCGATAGCGATTCCATTTTGGCGTGTGCCGCTATCACACTGCTAGCTGTGGCTGGCTGCACGCTGGCGATACTGCAGTTGTCCGTATTAAATATATCTTCCTCGGCTATTGAATCGGGCACGTCTTCCAGCACGTTCTCGAGTGACTTCTCCTGGCCGTAGTTCAGATTAATGCACACGGCCGTACTTTTGAGGGGTATGTGGACCCAGCCGGGGTCTGGCGACTCGTTGCTCGTTTTACTGCTGCTTGGCAGCAAAGGGGGGCTCTCAATGGCCTTGTCCCGCCGCAGTCGATCGCGCAACGCACTTAAAGTTGATTTACAATCAATCTGTGAGAACGAAACGGAACGAAACGGTAAAATCCCTTTAGCCGTGCGACTCTCTGCTCTGGACAGCTGCGTTGCCCACTCGCTACTGCCATCACCCACTGGTGATGGCGGTGATTTTGACTTCTCGCGAGTGCACAACATGAAAGCTTCCAAATTGGAGAGACTCGCGTTTGGTCGAATTGAGTGGAAGACTCTTTGTGTACTGTTGCTACAGTTGTTGTTGCTGTTATTGTTATTGTTGTTGTTGTTGCTGCTGCTGCTATTGCTGCTCTGCTTTTGTAACTGACTACTCACTGGTGCCGCATCTTCGATTGGCTGACTTGGATCGCCCACACTTTGGCCTGAGTCCTGCAGTTCCAGGCTGCTGGCCGTTGAATTGCTGTGCGGCAGGCGGGGCCTGCGAGGGGGTGGCACAGGCGGCGGTGTTGGGGTCGATGAGGCACGTGAACTGCTGCCGCCACGCAAGAGTTCCGTTAGCTCTTTGAGTCGCTCGGATCTATCGGAAGTCTTGCATTTTTTCTCCGTACCGGTTGCCCGCGAGTTGGAGGCGCCGGAGGACTCGGTGGTAGCTGGCGGCGTTGATTTGCGTCCAAAAGTTAGGCGCTGAAAGCGATCCAGGGTATTACGTCGTTTTTCCATTGTGTGCTGAAAACACAAACAGAAGTCAATGGGCAGAAAGTTAATCGAATTATTTTCCAGTACACAGTTCACACGGCAGCGACAAAATGATCTTCGTATTGTTCTATCTGCGGACGTCATCTCTCTCTCTCTCTCGCTCCCTCTCTCTTTTCTTTTATGTTCTCTTCTTTTAAAATAAAAATAAACATGTGCATTCAAAAGCAAGCGTTTAGAAGCAACATCATGTTCAAATTCAAAATGTTTGAAAGAAAGCGCTCTTGAAGAGTTTACTTTGTCTAGGAGATACCCTACATGTAGTTTGAAACACCAATTTCTTAATATCATAAATTAAGTGTACAGGAATTAAATAATATTTATAAAAAAATATACTTTAATTATAATTAGAAAAAAAACGAAGTTTTGATCAAAAGCCAATATTACCATTTGTATATACTTTAAATTTTCAAAAACGTATACCTAACAAATAATAATTACATTTAATTCTGTATTGCTATAACTATATTGAAAATAAACAATATCCCTTACTTAGATGATTCTCGAATTCGAACAGAAACTGAATTGAAATTTAACCGTTTTTGAAATTGAGCATACCTGGTTTTCGAAAACAATTTGGGCGCCAGATTATCTTAAACGTGATTATATTTTTCAGTGCACAGTGACACATAAAACACAATGTAAGGCAAAACAGAAATGCTGTGGATACAAAAACATATACATATGCATACATATGTATATATATGTATATGTACAAAATAAGGAAAAAAACTCAGTATATACGCACACAGTGATATTTTTAGTATAAACAACAAGAATTTATACCGAATACAAAAGAGAGAGCGAGAGTAAAGAGCAGCTAGACAAACTCAAAATTGTGGATACCACATAGACACATATTAAAAGAATCTTACAAAAAGCACACCGTTGAGCATCCACAGAGAACAACAAAATCACAAACAAATTGTGGCACCATTAGCACAATTATATATGTACATATGTATGTACATATATTAGGCATGTGTATACCTCGTAATTATGTCTGTAAGTAAATACGCGTTTAAATGCGCATATGTATATTATACATATCTATGCATACGTATCAGCACGTAATCAAACTGACCATTTTTACATCCTCTATCTACTTTGTATCCATATGCTATGTATATATGTATATACATATACATCAATATATATGAATGAATGAGCATACGGAGAACGTACTTATTTAATATGCTTAGAGTACAGCGTTATTTCACACTTATAAATTATTTATTTTGTTTTGAAAAGGCAAATTTAGTTTATAAAAATTTATTAAGTTTAGGCAAACCAATAAACAATTTTTAAATCATTTGTTGATTTCGCATTGACTTGCAATTTTGTGCTCACTATATAAAGATTACACTAATGCTTGTAAAATCAAAAACAACACATACAAATCAATTTTGAAATAAATTTTAAGTTGGTTAGTTAGATTATAATGTTTAAATTGCTGCAAATGTTACATTTAACTGCATTTATGTTTATTTGATGAATGAAACCGGTAAAAAAGGCGGTCAAATAAATAAATTATATTTTCCATAGGGAAAAAATTATTTGCGAATAAGAACCAAATCATTATAATTTTCAATCGAAAAGTGTATTTGAATCTATATGTGTCTTATGTGTGAACGCATGTGAATATGAATATATCCCTTAGTCAAGCGCTATTATTATTTTTCCGCTTTCCCATGGCACTCAATTATTTGACAATACTTACATCTTTGTCGCAGTTAAGGCCAACTGTGGAATACGCATATGGGGAACAGTCAAATGTTTGTATAATTGGCAGGTGCTTCAATTGCAGTGGAGTTACTGCGATTGTCTGCTGAGGTATTGTACAATATGTCAGATTGTGCAACGAGATGCTAGCGAATGTTGAGTGCAATGACACGTTTGAAGAACTGGCCGATTGGTCCAAGTTGTGTATAAAGACCGTTTTGTCGCTGCAATTTGAGATTGAATCATCTGGTAAATTTAAATCTAACTCATCAGCAATTGTTATTTTCGCTTGTGACTGCTGTGTCGCCGATGATGCCGTCAAATCAAAGTCAATCGGCTTTTCCGCCTCATATATATCAATACAGTTGTCATCTGTTTGTACATTTTTCAGATCCTCAGGCGTGACGGCTGCATTATAAAATCTACTACTAATGGCGTCACAATTTGGATGCGTTGCCAAATAGTTTTCCTTTTCCGCTGCTGGTTTTGGGATACAGTTTAGATTCAGCTCCTGTCTCAGATGTCCGTTACGATCGTAGCGCAGTAGGCATGTGGTCGTCGATGGCAATGATTTGTGCGATGTTGCCTCCAATTTACAGTTAGGATTGCTGTCAAGTGCAGGCAATTTGCAGCTATTTTCAGCTGCCACTGGTGTGCATCCGCTGGCGTACGTTGAATTCGAACAGCTGCTGGGTACGTGATGAGTATTTGGGGGCTCCAATGGGTGGGTTAGCTGCTTCTCCAAACGGCGTGTTTTCAGTGCGGGCTCAGCCGGATCCGGACTGCCACTGCTGCATGCGGTTACTTCGAAGCAGATCCGTGGTTTGGGCTTGGGCGGCACTGGCGGCGGTTGACGACGATCACAACGCAAATAGGATCGAAAATTATGCTGCCAATGGCTATTAGCGCGACACGACGGCTCATTGGCCCAATATTCCACTGCGGCACTAGGGCTGTTCGGTTCAGATGACGGCTGATCCTGCCCGATTTTGTTGATGGTATAACAACAAATGATTGGTAATACGCGGCGCGTTGATGATGACGCGTGTGACGTTTCAAGTTTTAAGGCCTTATCCGTTAGCGCTGTTGCTGTTGGTGTGTCTTGTGCGATAGTTGATGTTTTTGGCTGGCGTTGTTCTATTTCTATAAACGGCAGCGACAGCGACAGCGGGCCAACGCCAACGTCATCATCATCATCAGCATCAACGTCATTATCATTATCATTGGCTTCTTCCTCATCGGAGACAAAACGATACGACGACAAATCAGACACTGAATCTGTGTACGAGCGATAAAAAGCTACGATGCCAGGCTGCTGCTGATGCTGCTGCTGCTGCTGTCGCTGTTGCTGCTGCTGATGTTGCCGTTGCTGTTGCCGTTGCTGTTGCTGGTGTCTCTCTCCACAGCAACGCTCACAGAAGGCCCATGCTGGCGAGCTTTCTGTAGCATTTTCGTTTGGGCGCCGAAGCTTTTCACACAGTTGTTGCATCTGATTTTGCTTTCGGTTTGGCGGATCGTAATCCTCATTGTTGTTGCTGCTGTTGCCCAATTGCGCTAAGTTTGCCGACAGCGGTATATTTTTAAAAATCATTGATTCCAATAATTACAGTTTTTAGAAGTCTCCAAATTGTATCAATTTTACTTTTACTCAGTTAGTTGGTTGTTGGCTGGTATCCTTTCAGCACTTCCAGTCTGTTTTTCATAGCTGCAATGCGAAAAGATTTTTATTATTTACAAATTCTCAACGAGCTTTGGTTTTTATACATACAGTTGGCAGTGTGAATAAGTCTTCCCTTCTCTGTATTACGCATGTAGTTCTAAATAGCCTGAAATATGCGAATACACTTTTAATTAATATATTATAACATGAATTAACGTAGAACGATATGTTTTTAAAGAAATATACTACTCAAACGAAATATCAGAGCCCTTGTCTAATAGTACCATACGATTTTTTATCAAATATATTCCTTTTCCACATAAGAATGTAGTGTTTTATAAAAAAAACTTTCTTTGCAAATAAAATGGCGATCTGCCATTTTCAGTGGAAGCCTCAAAGTGTGCCACACTATTTTGACGCATAAGCTAAAAAAATAAAATGCTTGTTGGCGTCAATTTGTAAAATATAGAACAAACAACCTGGGACCTTTAAAATGGGTTAATAATAACATTTGATTCCATATGGCTTATTTCCTGTTAGACAGACAGCACCGATTATAATCGGTAATCGATAACTATCTGTTGCCATTTTCGTATTTTACAAGATATAATAACTGAATGATTATCTGACTTGAATTTAATGAAAGTTCAAAGAACTGACTGACGATATAACTTCAACGTGCCAATTTGCCGCAACACTTTTAAATTGCAAAAGCACGCATATGTAAACAAAAGTTGTTACGCTATCATGACATCAAAGACATGTGTGTTATTCCGGTTTGAATCGCATTTTGTTACCGGAGAAAGGTTTCTTTTGTTTAACACAACAAATGGAAATTAATAGCAGTTGACTTTTCACTTGCATCGTTTTTCAAATCCTTACTTTTTTTTAGGTAATTATGCACTATAATTACCGGAGGTTTTAAATAGAAATGTTAAGAGTTGTATAATGTATGTATATAAATTGTGGTTCATTTAATGTTCTGAAATTATTTTTACGAGTCAATGGTTCTGATTAATAATTACATTGAATAAGGACGCTTAAAATAAAGTGCAGTCTTACGAAAGCCACTTTTGTCACCTATAGTAAATAAATATTACCAAATATACATATACACTCTATATTATTTAAAGTTAACTAATATTTTCAAGTTAACAAACATTACATAACAAGCTATCATCTAAAATTTAATTGACTCCAAAACTCAATTTTGTAAAATAAAATAAAAAGAGGTATACAATTATTATAGGAATTACAGTTCCCACCAAATAGTGATTTAAGAATTCAACACCAACTTTCGAGCATGCTACAGGGTATTCGAATCCTAATCAGCTAAATTCTTCTGTTTCATTGTTGCGAATTGGAATTGGGATTGGGATTGGAATGAAGAAGAAGAAGGTGTTGCTGACGTGCCGCTGAAGCGCGGCGCAGATTAATCATAGAGGCCCACTACAGAGAAAAGAAGTATTGCACTGCAATGCATTGCAGCGTTGAGCCGCTGTCACTTGTCAGTCAAAACAGCCAAGGCATTAAACGGCCTATAAAAATGTATAAAAATAGATTACGAGCATATCGCAGTTGCCATCACAGAGGCAGACACAGATACAGATACAGATACAGCTACAGATGCAGTCGCAACTTGTAACATAGCGCGTTGCGAAGCTTAATTGTTATTATTGTTGAGTGTTGAGAAGGCAGCCAGTTGGACGCCTTTGCATCCAGAGGGCCAAATGTTCGCAACATGTCAAAACTTGTATGGCTTTTTAATGATCATTTTTAGAACTTTGATGGCTTAAATTTTTATTATTTTTATACCCTGAACCCATTAAAAATGGGTAAAAAGGGTATTATGGTTTTGTGCAAAAGTATGTAACAGGCATAAGGAAGCATCTCCGACCATATAAAGTATATATATTCTTGATCAGTATCAACAGCCGAGTCGATTTAGCCATGTCCGTCTGTCTGTCCGTCTGTCCGTCTGTCCGTCTGTCCGTCTGTCCGTCTGACCGTCTGTCCGTCTGTCCGTCTGTCCGTCTGTCCGTCTGTCCGTCTGTCTGTCTGTATGAACACACAGATATCAGAGACTACAAGAGCTAGAGACTTCATATTTGGAACATAAGTTCTCCTAATCCCGGACAGATCAAGTTTATTTCATTTTATCGATAACTAATACCGTTTAAAAGTTATCGATAAATTTCGATTTCAGACTTGCGTTTTTGGGATATAACTTCAAAGTTATAAAAGATAGAGGCTCCAAACTTGGCATGTATAATCTCGAATAGCATACACATGTAACAAATATTTCACTTTTTGGATACCACCCCCCAAACCCCCCAAAAGTTAAAAAATGCATTTTTGAAGGTACGACCTTGCAATTTGGTTTGGTAACACATATTATGGACAATTGCTTGCCCCAAAAATTTCAATATGATCGGACAATAAACATAGAAGTTATTTAAGATTTAACTTTCCATTGTGTGGGGCTCAGCGAAAGAGCAAGCTAACTGCTTAAACCGCTTGCACTGCTTATACTGCAGCATGTGTGTGCTTAGATTAGTATGAATGATTTTAAGGACTGGGTTCAGGGTATCTCGTAGTCGGGCACTCCCGACTACAGCACTCTTACTTGTTTTAATTGAATATTGCATCGTCCAACCCAATCGAAAAAATTCAATTATTTTGATTTCACTTTTAGTTTTACAAAGGGAAAAATAAATATTACAAAAGATAACCACATTTCATTTCTTAATAGCATTGTCCCCTTAATCTCGCTCACGATTATAGTTTGGTTTTTAAATATTTTATTTTTAAGAATTTTACCTCTATAATATTTTATTGAAGGGCATGAATGCCTCGGTGCTCTGAAAGTGACTAAAAAATTTTCTGCTGACGTACTTATAAAGATCTTTGTGGCTTTGCAAAGTTGAGACGTTCGTTTTATCTACGATTTTTATCAAAGTATTTTGTAAGCAAATAAATAATAAGTTAAGATTTAAGCAAGAGTCAAAATATTTATACATATGCGCATTCGTTGTTAAAACAATTTTCAAGTTGTTAATAAGTAAAGAAGTAAATAATAGTAAAAAAAAATATATAAGCAGTAATTACAAATTTCAAAAATTAGAATTATGCAAAAATAAGAGGAATAATTTTCAATGCCTTAAATTTATCTCATTGTTTGCCAATCTGATAATCGAATTGTCCCACTGTGAATATTGCAAATAATGCATATTAAACTATAATATTCCAAACCGCTAAATCAAACTAAGCTGGTGTCTATACCTTGGCCTTACTTGGATCTAACATTCACATGAAATATAATCAGTTAGTTCAAGTACATGTCGGTTAAACAGAAATTCTTAATGTTTCTGTCCTATTGTAGTATACAAAATTAGTAATAGTTAAGTCAGCAGAAATACTTCTGGGGTATTTTGTAATATTCCATACCCGTTTCAATGTGTAAAAGGGTTATCATAAAGTTGTGCAAATATATGTCGCAAACAGTAGGAGACATCTCCGACCAAAGAATGTTATCGTATTCCATATGCAAATCAAGTTTATTTATATTTAGCTGATGAGTAGAGCAACTCAAATTTTCGGTACAAGGTGTCTACTGTTTTACTTTATTTGTTTACAACTACACGAAGCAGAATAACAATTACATTAGATAAGCAACAAGTGTTTTTAACCAAAAGGCAGCAAAGCTTTTGCATATTCTCTGCAGAATAGATATAAATGATAAAGATAAGAGTTTAAATAATCATTGTCAAATGTTTAATCAGAATATACACAAGCTTGCAGCCATGTCGCTAAGCGGTTACATTTTTGATAAATGGGTTTTAGTTTTTGTTATATATAACACAAATTAATATGATCATAAAGTTTCCGATCTGATAGTCTTTTTTGGAAAATGTCAAGTGTATGCATTCTCAACTAGTGAATTCTTGCTCATTTCGACTAAGCAATGTTGACTAAGTTTTTAGTTTTTTAGCCATGTAATCTGGTTCAGTTTAAGCCGCGTCGTTTCTCTTTTGATTTTCGATTAGGTGCACTCAGGAGTCATACTTTCACGACCTTTTTGTGGAGTGACCTAACAGTTCAAGTGACTGAACGAAAAACGATAAAACGATGAAGCATATTCAGTTGTGTACAACATTCAATTAGTAAATTTAAAGTTTGTCTGCTAGTTGTAGTTTTTCTGGCGTCTTTTTTTATTTTAGTCAAACAATGAGGCGGAACTTAACTTGATTTAAGTTTTTATGGAAAGTATCTGTACTTTTTTGCTCTGCATCTCTTACGCTAAACGAGAGATAAATTGCTTTATGAAAGTGCAACAGGAAGAAATTACGTAGACAATTCAGACATAAACGATGAAAAAACAAAAAAAAAACGTTATTGTGTTTGCTGATGAAATCCAAAAGATAACCAATTGGTCGCCTTATAAACTAATAATCGGTGGCTAGCAAGATGGCCACAAAATTAAGCAGGCAACAACGACACTTGTGAAAGTTTTTATTGCATATAAATAGCGTAATCATAGATCAGTCGAGATAGTTATCAACTAATTTTTGCTTGTGGAGTTCCATTGTTTTTCTTACGCCTATGCGGAAACCTTTGAATATTTTGTTCTTAAGTAAAATCTACGTTTATTGTTTAATCGGTATTAAACATTTTCCTTGAAAATTATAATAGTATTATCTAGTAGTAGATAGAAGTTCCTTTAAAAGAGCATATACCTAACTAAAACATACATACACAATTTGATGTCCTTGACTTTTATAATCTACGAGAAAAGAAAAAATACTGTGCCGCAGTTTTCCTGGACATTCGGCAGGCTTTTGATAGGGTCTGGCACGAGGGCCTCTGCTACAAGCTAATGCCGCTGCTCCCTGAAGGTCTCTGGAAGGTGCTTGTCTCTTTCCTGGAAGGCAGAGCATTTGCTGTCGAATACAGAGATGCCAGGTCCGGAATGCGTCCTATTCGGGCTGGTGTACCTCAGGGTAGTATTCTTGGACCAATACTATACACTGTATTTACGGCGGATCTTCCCATCCTCAATACACCCGGATCATTGACGGCAACATATGCTGACGACACAGCTTTCCTAGCTTCTAGCAGTTACTCAACGACTGCCTCCAGACGTGTCCAAGGATTCCTAGATGAGTTCGAGTGCTGGGCCTCGCGATGGAATATAGAGCCGAATATTGAAAAACCCAACACGCCACGTTTGCACTCCGGCCTGGGCGCTCACGTCGGCTTTATCTAGATGGTAAGAGAATCGCGCACACTGATAACATCACTTATTTGGGAGTGACCCTGGACAGGCGCCTCACATGGAGCAGCCATATTAAAAAAGCATGTGGAACAGTGAACAAAAAACTGGGGAAATTGGACTGGCTTCTCAGACCAGGGAGTGGTCTTTCCCTAAGAGCCAAAGTACGGTTATTTAAGACCATTATACTGCCAACGTTAAATTGGGGTATCACTTGCTGGGGGACTGCATGTGACACTACCCTAAGAAGAGTTCAAGCTACAATAACAAAGTCTTTGCGCCGCATGACCAATATTCAGTGGCATCATTACGTCAAAAATGAGACTATCCTCAACGACCTTCAAATACCAACGGTGTGTGAGGCCATAAGTAAAAGCTCCAGCCGGTATCGCGCTCGTTTGTTAGACCACTCTAACCGCCTGGCTAGACAACTCGCAAGACCGGCGAGACATAGGCGTCTGAAGCGCAAGCACCCGTCGGACCTCTGGATCCTTGGCCGGTCGCGGAACGGCCGGCTTCTTTAGAAAATTATAGCAATATTATTATAGCATACCCGTGCTGATAACAGCGTCATCTCCCCACTGAGATGGGTTTTTAAAGTTCAAAGTTATATCGGCCTGGAAATAGGGTAAACACCCTATGTAGCTTGCCAAATAAAAATAAAAAAAAAAAAAAACGAGATAAAAATGCAAACGGAGATTACAAATTGATTTTGATCGATTTTGGAAAAACAAGAAAAGCTGCACAAAATAAGCAAATATCTGTTCGACTAATTTTTGAAGTTAAAAGTCTCAGCCCAAAAATATATATATTTTATTTGATCTGCAAATATCTTCTTTTTCAGGTTAAATCAAATTTTTAGGTTGCATAATGAAATTCAAAATTTTTTTAATTATTCAAACATCAAAATAGATTTATGCTTTCACAATGCAGGCATGTTGCGCTTGGCTAGGTAAGGAATTGGTCTCATCAACTTTAATCGCCACTTCCTAATCACCGCCCAATACACACATGTTTGTTTGTACATTCATAGATATACGTTTTTAAATATGAAGCTTCATTAGCCTTGCACCAGCTTTCTTTGCTTTAGAGCCAAACTCATGCGGATGCAGGCGGACAGCTTCGGAGTGGGCGTGACTGCAACTGACGAGGTCGTGAGTATCGCACAACTGGCTCTGGTGCATTCAACAGCGGCAGACAGAAACAGTAACGTGCCGACACAAAAGCTGATTATACCAAGCTGCTGCTGGCTTAGTCGATTTGAAGGCAGGTCCTAACCAAATCGCTGGTCCAACCAAGAGTAAGTTAGTATTTATTTTGCACTTCAATAGTCAGCATATCAGAAATGAATATTCAGAAGAGGAGCTTAGAGAGTACTGCACATAACACAGACTATGACCACGTTTTAGTTCACTTTAAACCAAGGAACATTACATTACAATATGATATTGCAAGAAAAATAGAATCTATAACCATTTTTTTTATATTTCAGTCACTTAACCAAAACCATATGAGATTTCTTATTTTGCGATACTAAAAATTCTATATGGCTTAGAGTAAAATAGTAATTTGTATGCTTGTCATGGATACAAAATTGTTTGTTTTATTAAGAATTTTTAACTAAATTTGCGTTCTGTGATCCCTACTTCGAAATCTGCTACTTAATGATATGCGTTTAAATAGGAAAAATATATAAGTATGTATATGTGGTACATATTATGTACATTGCTTCGAACAATTATTACAAATCCAATAAGCTGATATAAGATTATTTGAGAGCAGCAAGAGATACTCGAGCCAAAGTTGACGTTGCACAAAATGCAACTGCAACTGCAACTGCAACGAAATAAAGCTGAAATGCAAGAGGCCAAACCGGGCTGACTTTTGAGTGTTACCACACCATGAGGCAAAAAACAACAACAACAACAACAACAACAAAAACTGCTAACTAAGTCTGATCTCTTGCCTCTCCCACTCTGACGGCTAGTCGAGTGACTGGCCTAGGCCCTGGGTCTTCCAGCTTTGCTGCAGCAGAGGCGCAACATAACATGCAACATTACATGCCTATAATTTGTTTTCACACAGCAGGACGTTTTCACTCCATAAGACATCAGCAGAAGGTCTTAAATAGTCACATTACGACTATTGCGAACAGCCGCTCAAATGGCAGCAAGTGATAGATATTATGAATGCCGGTGGCAACGATGCGGCGCACAGTGGCCAGATTGGGCTTATATATATTATTTCACTTGAATAAATATGGTTTAAATTGATATTCGTTGTAAAATTCAGATGACACGACAAATTATTGTAAGATTATAATTATGGAGTTGTGAAAAGTTGTCTGATTTGAGTAATTCACGTTCATCAACTGACTCTAAAAAGCATCATTTTCAGTCTTTCTTTTACCAGCTTTACATTACTTATAAACTTACAGTACCAAAGCTTTCTAGTTAAAATTATGTGTATCTAACGTATTCATAGTTAGTTACAATTAGGTAAGAATAGCTTCAAATAAATCTTCTTAGCATTATTTTAATGTCATTATTATTTATATGCATTTCAAAGTCATTTTGGTAAGTTAAAAATCTTGTTAAAATATAGATTTCATGTGCATATACTTGGGCGATTTACGTCTTACATAAAAATGCAAAGCAGCAAAGTAAGCATGAAACACAGCGCAAATAAGCTAGTGAGTAACTAACTAAGATCAACTGACTTATACTTGCAGCTGCAATTCCTTAGTCTCTATTTTAGCTTGTTACCACACACAAACTGACTAAGTAAGAATGTATTGGTAAACTACTATGCATTAACTTGCATTATTTGCGCTGATCAAATAAATTGTGACAAACAGCTTGAGCAAGTAAAGCGACAATTAAGTTGCCACTTGAGCACTAAGTAAAAATATATCCAAGTGCGATATATGTAAATGACAAAAAAATACAAATATTTTAAATTGAAAAAAAATGTTTATTTAAAAATTTGGCCGCTCTGGAAATGGTACTTATTTCAAGACGGACAAAATATAATAATATGCAATATGAATAGCGAAAGTATGCCTGCGCTGTAAGAAGAAGCAGAGAGAGAGGAAGAGGAAGAGAAAAAAAACAGCCAACACGCAGTCAAAATGTTGAAAAAGCATCTTCAAAATACACTCGTGCGGCCTTTTTACGGCATATATGTATAAGTATCTCTGACTTCTTTGCCTGCAGTTGAGTACCGGAGTAGTTTTGTGAGCATTCGTTTCGTACTGCTGCCAAAGTTGCTTTTCATGTTGTTTTGTTTTGTTTTGGTTTTTTTTTTTTTGTATTTTTGTAAATGAAATGAAATCGAAATATGGGTCGACGCTCGCTCTGACTGTGTGTGATTATTGCCCATACGGGGAGAAGGAGGAGAGTGGAATCCCACAAATGATCATTCTGCCAGCATAAGAGCTTGAACTCGAAACACACTTCCATCACATTTGCAAAGAAAATACAACACAAACAAATTACCATAGTGAAACGACTCTCCATTGAACCCAATCATTTCATTTTTTTTTTCCTTTTATTGGATTGAAGTATGAAGTTTTCTCGAGTGGACAAAATACAGGAAATTCGCACGCGCTAAAGTGACCTATTTAAATGCTATATATGTGGTATGTTAATGCATTCTTTCGCTGATCTGTCTAAATTTAAGCACTGCACATAGTTTTGCATATATTTAGCGGAGCGACATAAACAAACTTAAACTCGATCCCTATCCGAAAATATAATTTAGCAAGTACTATTTAAGTACATATATAGCATACGACTAAAAATACACACCTAACCATTTTTTATTTTATTCAATTTTTTTTTATTTCTTGTATTTTTGCGCACTTTACACTGGCAAATTGTTGTCACAATAAGGCTATTATTCACGAATCCCGAATCTTAAATAAAAAATTAAGTCAAATATTGTTTAATCCGCGACAACTTCCGAGTATGACCGTTGTCAATCGCGTTCGATTGCACTCTATCAATTCTCTCTTGGGAGCAGCTAGTGCTGGTGAACCTATCGATAGTTTTGCACGAAATGAACTAGAGAGCCCTATGGAACCAGTTAGCTGAACATTGAAAATCAAACCTATTTCTCTCAAACTACATTTTTGTTATTAGACTTAAGTTACAACACTTTTCGTGAAATATAATGGAAATAATTTATTGTAGTAACTTTTTCTAAGCTAGCAAGCGATAAAATGGTGTTTTTACGGACTTTCACTTTAATGAGTCATTTGAATCTTTCAAAAAATGTTTATTTTGCTTTTAAAGTGAATATATTTGAATGTCTGATACAAATTAATTTCCTTTATATTTTTGCGATCTGGTCCGACTATAGTACAAACATCAATTAATCGGTATTACCTTTCGCATCTCTATTTTTGGCTGTATTCGGTCACACTGTCAGGGCGTTGACAGCGTTGTTATTATTTCTTCTGCGACTTGTAAATAACAACGATTTTATTAATTAAAAATGGTAGTCCTGGGCTCCTGTTGGTCACCAATAATCTGGTCAAACAATGTACGCACGGGCAGCTACGCAGTGGCCGCCTATACGGCATCGATCAGTTTTGTTTTAATTACGCTGATTTGCTATATGCTCGCTGGTGGAGAATCTGGCCAACTTTATTCGCCGCTGTTTGAAACGGACATAAGGTCTTCTATGCCGATAGCAGGTGGTTTCTTCATAATCTACTTCATCGTCATTATAATATGCTCCTATCTGGTATACTATGGCATTAAAATTAGGTGAGTTTGCAGCGATTGTGTGTGTGCTAGAATTCGGTAACTTAATCATTTTTCCACAGTACGCGTGGCTGGCTGTTGCCCTGGCTGTTTTTCTTTGGACTCGCAATCCTATTTCAATTTTCTTGGAGCCTTTGGTTGATTGGAGGCTACTACATATACGTGAGTTTACATATGCTAACAATACATATTATTTGTAAGCTAAATTCATTATTTCACAGCTAGAGCAAACATTCTCGGCCCTGCTAAACTTTGTTTGGACGGCCTATAACGTAAGTAGTAATCAACCACCCAAGGCTTAAGAAAATGTTTTAATTCAATTTCCTTTTAGTTATACTGCTGGCTCGTAGTCTTCTCACAATATCAAATCTTTCTGGAAATACAGAATCCTAACATCGAACTTTTAATGCCATAAACATGATATCCAACCGGATGTCAGCAACTAATCGAATATTTACAATTTGTAAATTATTTTCAATTGATGTTTAATTTATAATTATTTGTCTATACAAACAACCGATCCGTCCATAAATTAATCTTCAATGACATTCTATTTTCGACCACAAACGTGTCTTATACATAATCCATTTACAAAAACATATATGTATGTATTTTATACAACACGAAGAGTGTATTTACACAAAATTCATATTTATACAAATAAATGTAATATTTTACTATACAATTGTAATTCCATTTAGGTTTTCTTGACAGGCTAAGCGGGTCAAAGTGTCGAAAATAATATACATAGCGATTGATCGATGTGAGCGATCGGCTTGTTGAAAGAATATTACAGTAGTCGTAGATAAAATTAAAATGTGGTAAAGTAAATGTGTTAAATTCAATTAAGTGTCTTAGTTACCTAATCTTAAAGGGTTTGTCAAAAATTAATTTCAAAAAACTTAAAAAAAACTATCTTGTACACAAGAGTTTAATATTCATTGTGTCTATTAGACAGAAAACAAATTAAATTTCTGAACAATCAAATATCAGCAAGTTTTCATTTGCGAGCGACTACTGTATATATTCAGTTCGTGTTAAGAATGAATCTTGTATGTTGTCTCAACCAATTATTGATCTAAGCTAACTTTGCCATCAGCCCTCAATTGATTGGCACATAACTTTGCGATATTGCGTATGAATACCAATGTTTATTAGCGTTTGTTAAATTGTATCCTTATTATATAATGTAGCGTGAACGTTTTTACAAGAAATCCATATTTACGAACCTTAAGCCACCGAAGCAAGGCCAAAAAATAGACAATTTAAAGTTCGATTCGCGAAAAAGAGAGTGTTTACAGTAACTACATATTTAAGAAGCGAATAATTTACAAAGTGCAGAGTTGCCCTGGTTGTAATGTCTAATTGTAACGGCTTGGTGTTTAACACAAAACTGTTCTGAACAAGTTATTTTAAGTTTTCTCCTCCTTCTCCTTGTTGTAGCGCTCCAGCTCCTTAAGAAATTGCGCCTTCGGCTTCATGACGTTCGGTCGTTCGCCGCGACAATTCGGACAGAACCATTTGCCCTTTGGCTTCAGCACAAGTGAAACACACGAAAAATGAAACCACTCTATGGGGCACAAATCATTGTCGCAGAGTATCATTTCGCCAAAAGAAATCTGCAAAGACAAATTAATTATTAATAAAACTATCATAGCACCGTAAACGCTTTAACACTATCAACAAACAAGTAAGAGTGCTCTAGTCGGGAGTGCCCGACTAGGAGATACCCTGAACCCAGTCCTTACAATCATTCGTACTACTCTAAACACACACATGCTGCAGTACAAGCAGTACAATAGTGCCAGCGGTTTAAGCAGTTAGCTTGCTCTTTCGCTGAGCCCCACACAATGGAAAGTTAAATCTTAAATAACTTCTGTGTTTACTGTCCGATCATATTGAAATTTTTGGGGCAAACAATTGTCGATAATATGTGTTACCAAACCAAATTGCAAGGTCGTACCTTCAAAAATGGGTTTTTTTAACTTTTGGGGGTTTGGGGGGTGGTATCCAAAAAGTGAAATATTTGTTACATGTGTATGCTATTCGAGATTATACATGTCAAATTAGGGGCCTCTAGCTCTTATAACTTGTAAGTTATATCCAAAAAACGCTGGTCTAAAATCGAAATTTATCGATAACTTTTGAACGGGACGAGCTATCGATAAATTTTAATAAACTTGATCTGTCCCGGGATTAGGAGAACTTATGTTCCAAATATGAAGTCTCTAGCTCTTGTAGTCTCTGATATCTGTGTGTTCATACAGACAGACAGACGGACAGACGGACAGACAGACGGACATGGCCAGATCGACTCGGCTATTGATACTGATCAATAATATATATACTTTATATGGTCGGAGATGCTTCCTTATGCCTGTTACATACATTTGCACAAAACCATAATACCCTTTTTACCCATTTTTAATGGGTTCAGGGTATAAAAATATGCCATGTTAATGAGTGGCATTATAGAGTCATATGGCCTTAAAGTACAGTAGAAGTCTATTGTTTATGACGTTTTGGACGACATACCTGATTGCAAACGCAATACGTTGGCTCATCTGGATCGATGGGCTCCGGCGGAGGGGTCTCCTCACGTGCATTAGCAGCTGTATTCGAAGCGCCCGCGCCACGTACTTTGCGTTTCTTCTTCTTGCCAGAGTTGCTGCCACCACCGCCTCCACTGCCAGCACCAACAGCACCGACGCCACCAGCACCTCCGCCGCCAGCAGTGGCACTACCAGCAACACTGCCACCCGCCAATTGTACATGACTCTTGCGTTGTCCTAAACCAGCAGCGCTCGCCATGGAGGCTTTGCGCTCACTATTCCCGCTGCTGCCCGCTTCATTCGCCGAATTCGACTCGTTGCCGCCCATCTCGTTGGAGCTGCCATTGTTGGGCGCACTTTCGTTGCGACGCCGTGAACGTTTGCTCCCCGAACGCTGCAGATCGCTGTTGCTGCCACAAAAGGTGCCGTTGAAGCTGCCGTTGTTGTTGCCGCTTGTCACGTGACTGGAACGATCATAGGTAGGCGTTGAGTTGCCACCATTCCCGCTCAGACCCGCGGCGCTCGCTGCAACGCCAATGACCGTGCCAAAGCCAAGTGCTCCATAATGCTCCTTGGCCACCGAGTTGGCTGTGTTGCTGGCCGCCAATCCGCTGCTGTTAAGCACATTGTTGCCGGCACTGTTTCCCTGATCACACATCGGACTCTGCAGGCGTTGCAACTTCGAGGGTGGGCCACCGTCGAGGAGTATGTAGCGCTCACTCTCCTCCTTCAGGTCGAGATTCTGCTGATCCGTGTCTAGTTGTCGCACCTTAGCGTCGATTATCTCCTGCAGAAGATTGACAATCTGCATTTTCTCATCGCCTAGCTCTTGGGCCTGTATTAAGCTCTGATGCATGCGCGTTATGGAACGACATCGGCGGTTAGTGTCCGTTGAGTTCTGATGCAGCACATATAGATCATAATAGTGATCCACATCACGGATTAGGCCTATTAGAAATATAAAGGTTATTTGATGCATATTATATACATAATTTTCTCTTGACTTTACCCCGGTACTTCACGTCGATGTCACGTATGCGAGACAATTGGCGCTGCACATCATCGGGCAGATTCTCCACGGAATCCAAATAATTATCCACATAAGTGGCCGAGTTTATTGCTTCTGATTCGGATGCAATCATGTTGGGACTTGAAGCTGTGCACTTACTATCTGCGGGCCTACGACATTGACTCTTATGTAGCGCTGACGTTCATTACAGGAACTAACTTTTAATTAGTTGTAAAAGTTTCGGTTAGTTCGGTTTTTACGCTGCAAAATATAAGTTTCAATTTTTTAAGATGTTGCGACTGTACGCTTGTATTTGTGTATATGCATGTGTATAGTTTGAGTGTTGGAAAACACAGGAATAGCTAACAGGATCCCAGTATTAAGAGCTATTGGTGTTCTTTGTTGCGTTAACAGGAGCTAAAATATGCGTATATTGTATTGTTTTTTTATATTTTCAAATTTGTTCAGTTAATGGATGAAAGCCACACGCTTTTATTTTAAAAGTAGTCATTGAATTATTCTAATCAAACCGTTGAATTTACATTTATAATTATACTTATAGTCAAAGAGCGGCTTACATTAACACAAGTATTCACAGCATTATGTTAACTAACTGTTATTTCTGAGATTAACAGCTCAAATAACTATCGATGAGAATCAAACAGTGGGTTAACAGTTCAAGTCGAGCAGAACAGTGTGACCGCGAATATCCAGAAAGTAAGCCACCGATATGTGAACCATTTCATACATCGATTGATCAATTGCTCTCATTCTATTTCGATTGAACGGTCTGTGCGGTTGCATTTTTACCCGGTCTGATTTTGTGTGCACTTTAAAAATAAATACATCTTAAATTAAAGTTCCAATTAACTGCGTCTTTGCGATCTTAAGTGATAGAACTAAATCGATTCAATATATAAAAAAGAACAGACCAAAACAATCAAAATGATCGCCAACTTTGATATTGCCGACAGCAAGCCCAGCAGCAAGTAAGTTAAGCATTTTCCATATTATTATCTGCGGTTCGTGCATTGTACATTGTACATGTACAAGTGTATGTAAAATAACCATTTCAACGAGGTCCTATAAACGGCTGTCGGCAAATTCAATATTTTGCATGCATGTATGTGTCATGTGTGTGTATAGAACTGCGTGTGTATGCAGTTTCCTTAGTAAAATGCGATCAGTGTTGGTTTATCGCAAGAGGCTCAATATGTACATACATACATATGTACAAAGTAAGATAATTATGTCGTGGGTACATAAGTAAGATTAAAGGAAGTATCCGGCGTAATATAGTCTTCGTTTTCTTATATTCTGCATATTATATACAGTAATCTACGATCATTTCATTTCTAACCAAGAATGGTCGTTTTCTTCTGCATATGTGCATGTACATATACATTATGCATATGCATACGAACTAATTTGTTTCATTTCACAATGGCCACCATTATTTGTTTGTTTTTTTTTTGTTTGACTTGCGCTGAAAACCATAGCAGTGCAGTAAACACCCTTGACAACCGATATCCCACACACATACATACATACGTGCGCATTTGGTTGTTAGTTTGCGACCCCTGCAATGCATGTTATCTGTTTTTCCACTCGTGTGGTGCACTTAAGGAAGGGACATCTAAATGCGATAGCAATCCTTAATATTTGTGTATGACATCATAAGTTCCTTTTAGTTAAACTAAATTACAGTGATCGCTGGCAAATGAAAATTTCCAGACATAAGAATTGGCACACAAAAGTAATCATGTCGTTTAGAATGAAGCATATTAAAATAAATATTGCATTTTTTGTTAGAAGAATTCCAGAAACGAGAATTCACAAATTAGCATTATTTTCGAATCAAAACGTTCTAAATTCCTAGCGGAGCGATCGTTGTTATTTGTTATCGACTATCGACATCTGACCAGCTGCTTTTGCTATTCAGATTAGAGATGGGCGCGATATGTCAAATATATTCTTGCATATTTAGCATAAAAAAGAACAGTTAGCTGCGCGGTGTCCGATGACCAAATAAGAATTTAAGATAACAGATGTAAGATATTTTTCTAATCTTGGTCACACATCGAGGGTTTTCAACATGCCTGCAGATTGTTTCTATGGCAGCCCAAATGTACAAACAAATTCTCTGAATTCGACGTCTGTATAGCTCGAAATAGGGCAAGTGTTCGCGCTCCAAATTATATTAGTTATTGATGGCGGACATCAGCAACAACCCCAAGAAATTTCCGGCTAACTAGCTAGCCGGCAAATGTTCTGCCCTATCTACTGCAACTTAAGCGTTGTTCTCTTTGTGCCATACAGTGGTGTATCAATAATTAGATGGTGAATGTAATATTGTTTTTTATATATTAATAGCCATACAAAATTTTATGTAGCTTTCTAAAATGTTGAATTAATTTTGAAAAACCAGATGATAATAAAAAAATTAATTATAAAGTCTAATGATGTTCAAAAGAACTGAGAGCGACCACTGTATTCATATTTTTTCAATGTACATCAATAAAGCTGAGCGGGCGCTCAAAATGCACAAGTATTAGGCTGCTTTTATACTTAGTGGGCCCTCCTCACCAACTCTTTCGCATATATATTTACATGGTTTGTTCAAGTATTAGCGGTAACTAGTCACGCGACTTTATGGATTTACCTATGTAGCTAGCCGGCAATGTGCAACCAGCAGAAAAGTGCATTGAACTTTCCTTATATATATATGTCTACTATAGTACGAAGTACGGACTTAGACCTTGCATGCTATTCCGTGTTTGCTACACTGTTGTTCTTTTGCCGTCTAACAATTGTTGATTTTTATTGGCGCTGCCTTGCTCCTTAATTGAGCTTCTAGAACTAATCGGCATAAACACAAAAAGATAGGTAGAGGCAAGAGAATGGTAAGATCAGGTAGGTGCAACCGTCTGGATTCGTTTCATGCCAGTGATATTTACAAATAACGGCAAAAGACATGCCTACGTATTTCTGTAGACACATACGTGACTCATGCAGCGATAAAGACTTCTGGCTCTCTCCGCTAGAGAGATCCAACCGAAAAATGGGAGCGTATTGATTTCAACAAGTAATACATAATAAAATACGATCACAGATCCCAGATAAGTGACACCATTTAAATTCTTTGAGTGGAATCCAATATTTACAATATCTATATGTACATATGTACAGCTGTATGGATCAGCAAAATTAATGCAAATAGCGTATTCAAATTTGTCTTAAAATCGGTGACATTGAAGAGATAAATGCCGATCCCATTAAATTTGAATAAATACATATGTATACATTTGTTTATTCTCGATGATCATGATTTTGAACCATTTCTGCAAAATTTGGGGCTTGGCTATAATAAGCACTAGTAAAATAAACAAATAAATAGAAATCGCCTCTTATTCTAAAATGCGTCATGTCATTTATATCCTTACTTGGCAATAGTTCCACTGCGTTAATTCTTTTTTTATTTGCGTTTTATTGAGAATTACAAACCAAACGCTTGGCTGAACAAGTCGTCCACACAGATGCGATTTGGAGGTCGTCGTACAGCGATTCGTCGCCCCTAGTATGTAGTAAGGCAATTGCTTTTAGAAATCTACATCTACATATAGAGAAAATATGCTGCTTAATTACTGCAATCATGTGTCATGAGTATATTTGTTTATGGAGTTGTTACGAGTTCTGAATCAAGCAGAATTGATACTGAAATACTAAACAACTGTTTATAGGATATAATAATGTTTGGTTTATTTACATACTTTGGTTACTACAAGCTACTTTAGATTCATTACAAACATATTGCATTTAAAAATCAATTAATTTAACAGGCTGGGAGGAGGGTATTAAAGCATCAGCCTGGTGAATACGTACATATAAGAGTTTCTCAATATGCCTTTGTGCCTTTGTGGCAGTGGCCACTTTATATGCATATGCCTGATCAACTTAAGGCACATGACAAAGGCATTTAACAAAAGGCTATGCCTGGTTATGAATCATTAATATGTATTCTGCCGCGCCCTTAAAACGCGACTCCAAGTGAATCCTATAAATAAATGCCACCTTTAAGCATGCTGGCTTCGTAATATGATAATCCTGGTTTAATACACTAATATATGTATACTAAAGTAGAGTTTAG
The DNA here is from genome assembly GCA_035042425.1 of Drosophila flavopinicola. Taxonomy (NCBI): domain Eukaryota; kingdom Metazoa; phylum Arthropoda; class Insecta; order Diptera; family Drosophilidae; genus Drosophila; species Drosophila flavopinicola. Next base: position 1,422,363 of record JAWNLL010000233.1, read on the forward strand.
TAGGTAAATAAGTATGGTTTCTTACCGGTCCCACATTTAGCCGTCCAAAGAGAAATGTTCTTGCTTAAAATACATTTTATAGAAAGTCTAGAAAAGAATTATAGAAATTTCCAGAAGAAATTCTCGAAATATCCAGAAGAAGTTCTCGAAATTTCCAAAAATACATGGTACAATATTTTATTTGTCTATATCCTAGGGGCACAATTAGTGGCGTTGCATAGCATGAAAGAATGAAGAGTATTTTTAATGTACGAAGAGTAGCAAATTAAGCACGAACTTTGACGCAAATTTAGCACTTTGCACGTTTTTTCTAGAAGGGTAGAAGTGCATTCAGCATACTGCTGCTGCTGCTGCTGCCTTAGCCGCTTTGACTTAGCCATTTTTGGGGTGTTTTTATCGTAATGCAAATGCCAAATTCAACTGAGCCTTGAATTAATATTGCAGACAAGTGAAGAACAGAAGGGTGGTTTCTCGATGCAGCACAGCGGAAATGTTAGGCAGACAGATGTAGCTTTGTAATGGAATGATGAAATACTGCAAAAGCTTTGCAGTTTTTTAAAATACTTATAAATACGTTGTATGTATATTCAAAAATCTGTAATGGCGCACAAGGCGGTTCATGTAACTCGTTGTTCAGCGTATGAAGACACAGCTGCAATATCAGTCCACAGAAAATGATTGGTTGCATGCATGAATAATGAAAACGAGCGAGCGAAGCGAGTCTGGAGTTCATTCGCATTTGACACTTAACGAAGAATCTCGCATGTAGACAATGTATGTAGATTGAGAGAGGGGCAAAGTTGCTCTTTCTTAATGATGAGCACAGTAAATCTGTATTTAAAGTGCGCCATACTTAAGTAAGTATCTTTAGCAGATTCGCTTGAAACTGTGCGTCTTATCATTTTGACTAAGATGAGATTAATTCGGAATGAGATGGGACTATGAACATAACAGTTTTCTGTTTGTAGTGATTGGGCCATTTTCTTTATAATTTGAATCTTTGCAAGTACATGTACATAAGAGGTAACAACAACTGCTCTACTCGAGAAAAGACCCTGGTACCAGCTTCGCATTGCACATATTTTCTTATTATACACATACATACATGCCCAGAACCACACAAAACACACACACACAGCAAGCTGTGCAGTTTACTGCTTACTTCTTCTGCTCCACATGTTGCAAAAGAGTTTCATAAATAACGGTTTGGTTTATTGCCCAATCTATATACGATTTTCAGAGCCTAAATAACTTGCTAAAATGTGTTAATATGTGTACATAAAAATATATTAAACTAAACCTCTAAAGTAATAAATATAAACAATGACGCTTATGCTTTCGAATGTGCAAAAGAATTTGTGTTTGAAAGCAGTTCACGCAAGCAGTGCATATCCAGTACACAAACCACAAATACCAAACTCAATCGAAAACAAGTAAAAATACTCTTGTCTTGCATGCTCGGTTGGAAGTTACCTGGCAGTTCTAAATTCCCCTGAGCTAATTTATGTTTGAATGTTTATAAATACATATGTATATATATCTGAGTAAATGGAACTTTAAGCTGCGCGCTTCTACTTTTCTTAGCCACGTTTAGAATGATGTAGAAGAAAACTATTTTCAACACTGCGAAACAAAAGGAAATAACAGCACTGCCGTAGCCCAAATTTAGATGCTGCAGACGTGTGACAAGATTTGTTTTGAAAATTTTCTTGTTTCCATTTTGATTTATTTCATTTGGGGCATTACAAAGATTTCCAATTAAAATGATGTGTGTGTGTGTGTGTGTGTGTGTGTGTGTGTGTGTGTGTGTGTGTGTGTGGCATCTTAACGGACTCGTATCCAACCGAGAAAAGTCTTTTATCTAACGTGTTTATCGCTTTTCAGCTGAATTAGTTGCATGTGATGCATGTAATTCTTAAAAACAATTATAAGCCTATAGTTCATGCATATTAATTATACACAGTTAATTTGAAACGTGCTTGCAAAACTCTTAACTAAAGTGTAGCATTTTATTGTTTTCTATGAAAGAGAAAAGTCTTTCAAATCATTTAAGAGGTGCACAAAACTGATTAGTGCTTCATTATATTTAAAAGTTGTGTTTTTTTTGTGTGTATATTTCGGTTATGCTGTATTAAACACGCAAAGAGTGTAACAAATTCTATCCAAGAGCTGCACAGTACACAAATTGAATTGCCTTTCACTTTTCGCTCAATAAACAAACAAAAAAAAACAAAAACTTTAGTTCGTGCCGTTGAGTAAGTTTCCGTTCAGACTCTAAACTCTAGACATTTAGCATTAAAATTTATTCACTAACCGAAACAAATCCTGTATGCACCTGCAACGCATAAATACAACACACATTTTCGGCAAGTAATTTGTTATCCTCTATAAAATAGGAGGCTGGATATTTATAATAATTTATGGATATTTTTAGCATTTGAGTTGTATCTGGAAAGTAACAAGTATAAATACTCATCATATAGCATTTAAGCCTAAAAGCTGTAGAGTCTTTCTCATTTTACAATCAAGGCGTCAAATGCATTACAAACTGTAATTCCAGTATCCTGACAATTATAATTTCTTGTCAGGGTGTATGATTTCCCTCCAATTTCTTGATACAGTGTATACAAAAAATGTTCACTTCAATCCATACAGCAGAGCTCTTCTTTATCAAATTAATTCGCCCTGACAAACTGCCCACCCACGTAACTCAATCCATAAATCACTTAATGGAACAATAAAATCCTCAAGCGGGCAATTGTTTAATTTAAGTTTCATTAAAACCGTAAACGCCCATTTAAAACTTGTTTTGTACACACTAATTGTAACATTTCAATGAAATCAATTAAAAATGTTTTCGGAGCAAGCTTTTGTCCAAAATGGTAATGGTAGTTGTTAGTTCTCCAATTGGGCTTTGTTTAAAAGAGATATATTTGATTGTAATTTGTGCAGTTTTAAAATATCTATATTTTTAAACTTATCCAACTATTAATTTAAATCCATGTAAAGTAATGTTGACGAGACTTCAACTCCTATACGCAGATTACATTTCTCATTGTTGCTGATGTCTGCCAATTAGTCGTCCATTTGATACTCCAAATAGAGCATATGTCACTTTTTTATTGCTAAAAAAGTGTATAAAAGCACCGAACGCTCTCTTTAAACATTTCACACGTATGCTTACATGTGTGCGAGCGTTTCTATAAACAGTATTTAAGTACTTTGTGTTGGCCATCTTCTGCTTGAGTACTTTCGAAAAGGAATCGCTGAAAAGTGTTGAATGTTGTTGAACTGAGTAGATTCGGTCACCTTTGGTAAGCCGGTTTTGTGTTTTTTTCTTCTGAGTTTTCTTAGTTTATATTTTAGTTTGCACGCTCGGCTAATTATTCCATTTAATCTCTGGCTTTAAGTGGTTGGTCAGTCAATGGGCCGCTCGGTCAATTGCCGGGTGAAATGCAGTGAAAACTGTAAACCTTTTTTCTATGTACTCTACACACACGTGGAAAATGTTTACCCAAAAAAAAGTGACTAAATCAAAAGCAGCAGGCAAAAGCACAAGAAAAAAAGAAAGAAATGTTGTGCCCGAAGCTATAATTAAAATAGACAGTCCAAAAAAGAAAAGTTGTCTGGGCTGTCTGTCGGAGAGGCGTTTAAAAGCCTTAACTTTTATACTCATGAAATGTATAATAACTAAAACAAAAGTTGTGCAAATATTACATGATAATCAGGCAACAAGAGCAATCTGTGATTCTGCAAGCAATACATATTTAATCAGACTACTTAGAGATTCATATGCATAAATATTAAAAGTGGGTTCCGTTAACAGAAAAAATTAATTAACATAATAATCAATCAAAACTAATGAAGCTGGCGTAAATTTTCACACGCCTTTTAACTGTCTTCAAAATTCATTTACGTTTCCACATTTGATAGAACATATACTATAACATATAGTTATGTAGGACTACTCTATCAGTTTGCTATATAGGTCTCTACAAAAATAAATCGCTCTAGATTCTGTATGTCCTCGACGTTCCAAGAACTTATAATCTAATTAAGTTCTGGTTTCCTATGATATAGCTTTCACAATAAAGAATTTGATAGCTCACTCAGCATATTCTTCGAATTTCACTAGCTTTGAGTGGTGCTTTTTGTATTCAAGCGTTGCTATTGTACATAATGCTCTAAAGCATGTAATAAGAATTGCTATTATTGACTGTCAGATGCTCAATCTTTAAAATGATCGCCCACAGTGTCCAAAGATGTTTGCATGGGCGTCCACATTCCGGTTGTGGATGCGTGTATATATACTACTCCCCACTTGGTTAGCCTCTGCAAGCAACTACTGCAAAAAAGAACAAAAACAAAAAACAAGGAGAAAAAAATTAAATTAAAAACAAGGGAAGATACAGACGATTTTGAGAAGATAAAGCACACAGACATAAGTACTTGACCCGACCAGACGATGCTCGACAATTAGGCGAGGCATTCAGCAGAGATGCAGCGACGACGAGCACAGATGCCTATGGAAAGCGAACCATTAACTATTTTTAACCCAGTCCAGTGGGTTGTCCGCACCGCACCGCAATGTGGGCAAGTGAATTGCCATAGACGAAAAGATCTCCGACTTGCCGCCTGGGGATGGGAATGGGAATGGGATGGGATGGGATGGGGATGTCATGGGGCTCATATGACACTCATACTTTGGGCATCGGCCGTGTGACAGCCGGCATGCAAAGAACTGCCAACATAAACTAAAAATAAAACATACAACTTAAAAAAGTACATTGCATAGGCCAGCACAGTTGCTTCCTGTTGTGTTGCACGGAAATGTGTGCCAAATGTTTAACAAGAATGCGAGGAGCGTTTTACATAAAGTGAGTACATACATAAATGCATTTTGATTTCAATGCAGGCGATTCAAAGTTGAATTTGAAATTAATTTGCCAGCAGCATATCAAGTTTCTCCAGATGCTGCTGATGATGATGAAAGTGATTTACTATGTCGACGCCACAGCCGAATAGTACAACATGCAACTTGCTGCACAATGTTTTCTGGTTCGTTTGTTAGACTTGAGATTTGTTTCTTGCATTTTTGCTGGTAACAGAGTCAGCTTCTAATGGACTCAGCTCTAACGGTACCACACACAAAAGCTACACTAAGAAACTTAAGATGCACTAGACCTGAACTACTTTTAACATTCGTAGAGCATGAAAGAGCAATTATCTTTGCCGTGACGAACATTAAATACTCTTGCACATGATACTACTACTGATGCCATCTTCACATTTTAGCCATCAATTAAAAACAAATAAAAATTGTTTTAAAACTAAAAGACTTTATAAATAATATTTATAAAGCTTAAGCTTCTCATGTGCAGAGGCACCCTTTTTCGAATCAATATTCCTAAACCTGAAGAGTCTCTGTGGTTAGAGACGATGCCGGCTGCCTTTCGCCAATATCAATATGTCTCATCGATGGAGATTGTTTGAGATGGCTCGAGCGGGAAAACCTTTCAAAACAGTTTTGCCGCGTCAGTTTTTTGTATATAAGAAATTTCATTTATTATAAATGTATGTATTTTTTCCAAAACGCCATTTGAAATTGCTCTATCAAAATCATAAACTTAAATTATAGCCTGACATTTATCAGCTTTATTGGCGTTGTCAAATAAAAAATAATAACTGTACCAAAGGAAGCACTAAATTGTTATTGCATTTCAACAGACATAAGAATTGCAGCAATTAATATTATTTGCTTATAAAAATCATCATCTCAGACAACGACCGGTTTCCAATTTCCACACCACTGTTCTTAAACTACACTACGGATAACAAGTAAGAGTGCTCTAGTCGGGAGTGCCCGACTACGAGATACCCTGAACCCAGTCCTTACAATCATTCGTACTGCTCTAAACACACACATGCTGCAGTACAAGCAGTGCAAGCGGTTTAATCAGTTAGCTTGCTTTTCGCTGAGCCCCACACAATGGAAAGTTAAATCTTAAATAACTTCTGTGTTTATTGTCCGATCTTATTGAAATTTTTGGGGCAAGCAATTGTCGATAATATGTGTGACCAAACCAAATTGCAAGGTCGTACCTTCAAAAATGGGTTTTTTTAACTTTTGGGGGTTTGGGGGGTGATATCCAAAAAGTGAAATATTTGTTACATGTGTATGCCATTCGAGATTATACATGCCAAATTTGGGGTCTCTAGCTTTTATAACTTTGAAGTTATGTCCCAAAAACGCTAGTCTAAAATCAAAATTGATCGATAACTTTTGAATGCGATGAGTTATCGATCAAATGAAATAAACTTGATCTGTCCCGGGATTAGGAGAACTTATGTTCCAAATATGAAGTCTCTAGCTCTTGTAGTCTCTGATATCCGCGTGTTCATACAGACAGACGGACGGACGGACGGACAGACAGACAGACGGACATGGCTAAATCGACTCGGCTATTGATACTGATCAAGAATATATATACTTTATATGGTCGGAGATGCTTCCTTATGCCTGTTACATACATTTGCACAAAACCATAATACCCTTTTTACCCATTTTTAATGGGTTCAGGGTATAAAAATACTGTTTGAGGCTAGAGAAAATCGGCAACTGTGGTGAGAAGTTCGATAATTTGCATTTAGGGACTTGCAGCACAAAATCTACGTTGCATATGAGTTGAGTTGAGTTGAATATTACAGAGGACGTGAGCACGTGAGAGAGAGAGAAAGAGAGCACAACGCTATTTTAACTTCAATCAGCTGTAGTTTGTTTTTTGTTTTGATGCGGCAGCCAGCCTCAACACGATAGCTCGTACGCCACTCTCGCACTGAATATACATACACCATGCACGAGTGCGACTGCGAGTACGAGTGCCAGTGCATATACAAATACATACACATACTTACAAAACGAAGTGTGCGCTCTCTGTCTGCCTTTCTCTCTGCAGTTACATCAAATCTCTGAGAGAGTTTGCCAGCTCGCAGCTTTTTTTTTGTTTTTGTTTTCGGGTCGATAAGACTTCTCGGCGCGGCGCTCGTGTGGCTGCCGCGCTGGTGGTAATAAATGCTTTTCACTTTTCCCAATGCACTCCAGTCGTCAGCTTCATACTGAAGCGGTAACAACGTAAGCTAACGCAAAAAAAACAGGCTCTCATACGTACATAAATGGAAATTGAAAAGCACTAAGCTTTCATTCTTTGCGGTTAATATTAAAGCAAAGTATTAAAAAAAAAAAACGAACGCATATCATTTGAAAACAACGTATACGACAAACATCGTGTTACTTGTGACAAAATAAAAATTTAGAAATACCACTAAAAGAAAACGTGAGAACTAGGTCGGTTACTTTGTGAGTGCTTGATGTCCTTAATAATAAACATACAAACAGAGAAACAAAACACACAGTTTAAGAAAGTTTGCAAATTCTTGGAAATGTGAGCAGAAAGAAAGAAATGAAATTTTCTCCTGTCATAAAATTTAGGACTACCACACAAATTTATTGATTTGTTGAACGTGCGCACAGCATCCGTTGCAGGCATCGCTGCTGCAGCATGCAGCATGACTCATCAAATTCTGTGCAGGTTCTTCTCTCAGCACATTTTCTGCTGACGCACTTGTGATTCTCAAACGGCTCCCAAGCGATTGAATTTGCAAATTTTCTTAGTGTTCCTCCTTTTAGCGAGAATCTAATTTGTTTGTGTCTCTAGGTTTTTTGCAATAAGAAACAACAAATTCAAAACGATATCCACATAACATAAAATATATATCTACACATAAAGGATGGCTGCTTATGCTGCATTTAAACATGTTGAACTTTACAATGTCGGCAAAGCCAAAAAGAGGTAAGTTTGCAGTTATATATGTACTAAATGAAATACATTTGCCCAAACTGAATGTGGTTCCTATATGCATTCAGATATATATATATATGTATATATATATCAACGCCTGTATGTCTGGGCATATATGCACTTCTGTTGTGCTGTAATTTATCGTGCATTCACCCTTTGCTTTCACCACATGTGTGCATTGTTTAATTGTGTTGGTCATTCATACCGCCGTATACATATGTAATCTGGCAAGAACCTCTTTATCGAGCCCCTTTCCACTGCCTCTAAGCCTAAGCAGTTCATTGATTTTTCGGTTCGCTTGTCCAGTCCCAGTCCCTCCTTTTGTTTTGCATGCCACTTCTTTCCAGCACTGTTGCCTATTTTGAGCACATCGACTTGTCCGCAGTCTGCAGTAACATAAGTAATACTAATAATAAAAGAAAAGCAAATAATAAATGTTCTATGCCCTCATAACCAATAGGGCTCTTTCTCACCTGTTTTCAGGTTTTATTCCGCTTGGAAAAGAATCAAATCAGAACGCACAATTGATTTTAATTCGCAAAAATTTATATTTTCTGCAAATCTATTTTTCTATGGAAAACAGAGCATATTTAATATTATATTATAAAAAGTAAGATTCATAAAAATGGATTAAAGAAAATCGTTTCCAATTTGTAAACGTTTTTAATTTGGTAATTTTTATTCAATCGGCAGCTTTCAAAGAAAACATTCTTAATTGTTTTATTTGGGGTGTGTACAGAAAATAATACAAAAGTCAATGTGCGTATGGCAAAAAAGAAAATAAACATAACAAAAAACCTATCTGCCAAATTTGGTAATATGGGTGCAGGTTATTAAATGGTTTTACTCGTCTTGTTCATCGTTAAGAATGTGCCCATTAAAATTGTTGCCTTTTTAAGTTAGTTTACATGACAGCTTAGCTTCTGTCAGACTAAACATTTAATTAAAAGCCGCTCTCTTACATTAAGTCACCAAGATTAACAAAATGACTTCAAGTGAAAAATTACTTGGCTCAGGCATGTTCCGCATTTGATTATTTCGTATGCACTTATTGAGGGCTTAAAGAAATGTTTTATAAGCTTTCCTTTTCGGCCTGATTCACGGTTGGTATTAAATGAAATTTTAAAGGCGTGACTTTTCCTCAAAGTATTATTAAATATACATAACAGTATTTCTTTGTATGTGCGCCGGAAATCGTTACAATGGGATTTTTTATGGCATTGTTTATTAATAATTATTATGCGATTGTCTCCCAAATAGACAATGAACATTATTTCTAATAAACATTGGATTTGTTTGTATGTTGCCTTTCAAAATGCACAACTCTTGTACATATAAAAATATCGCAGCGCGATATTTGTTTGTAGGGCAATTTTTTTTTTGGCTCATTCTTTCTTTTGTTTTTGCCCACATATATTTTATATTTATATAAATATATATATATAGTTACTATGTCAACGGTATTTATATGCATATTTAGGGCAAACAGGAAAGTATTTCCAAATAAAACACCTCACTGTTGATAAATCAGTGTGCTCCGTGTCATAGTCATAGTAACTACTTCGAATTCCATTTATATACGTACATATATACTGCTGCGTCATTATGTATATGTATGCATAACTCACCATTATATACTTGGAACATTAGTAACGCGTACTTTGTTGCGCATTCTCAAATTATTTTCGTACCTTCTTGTGCCTGTCGTCAGCAATTGCCGAAGCCTTTAATGCTCTGATGTTTGGTCGATTCCTGTTACATTTCCTAAAACCATATTTAATCGGAAAAATGAGCTGAAGAAATAGTAATACTTTACTGTTGGATATGTGTTAATTGACTTCGATTTTTTTTGGAAATGCAAAATGTAGGTTACACTTGATTGCAAAATCGCATAATATAATACAATATTTGTTGAAATTAATCACGAGTTAAATTAATTTTTATATATGAATACTCAACTTTCCATGGATAATATATATTATATAGTTTATGGGGTCGCAGATGACTGATCCAATGCGTTACACATTGCGTGATCAAATTATAATATATCAAAATCCATTGCAATTGGCAACTTTCGCTAGTTTAAGCTGAAGTCTACTGTCATTAATTCTGAAGTTTAAACACACACGAAAAAAATGAAAATGAAAAAAAAAAACCAACTGAGACCAGCCTATGAAATGCCGATCTTTGCGCATATGCACATAATTGTTAAGTAGTGGCAACGTGGCGCGGCAACTTTTCTTTTCCTCTTTGCCGGCCATATACTTTCTACGCAGCTAATCGATAATTATTGATCAAGCGCGGAAAACACTATCGATAATTGACAATCTAACTGTTGTGCAGCTCCAGCCAGCCTGTCAGCCAAGCTAAGCGGTGAATCACAAGATTCTCTGCAAGCTTCATATTTATTTTTTATCTCTGTCTGTGTGTGTGTGCGTGTGTGTGTGTGTGTGTGTGTGCGCGCGCGTCTTGTTAATTGGATTGATTGTTAGCTGGCCAATTGGAAAAGGTGCTGTGAGGTGCGACATTTGTTGCTTCACAGCGATTTGGCACAGCTCGATAACTGAGCGCTGTTAATGAATCCTTTTCATATCGCATATCTGAGCTTCAATCAGAGTTTATGTTAACTGAAAGTAACGGAACCACGGCTTTAATAATTTCATTGTGTGATTACTGTCATAACTATTGAATTTAGTAAGTATATTTATTTATTTGTGTTCTTGCTCTATGTTTTAGCTTTCGAGTATCAAACTGGTTGAAGAAAATGTAATTTTGTACTGTAATCACTGCATACGTCATGCAGATTAGTTTGATTTGTGACGTATCAGCTTCAGGCAATTCTAGATAAAGATTTAAATTCAATTGATTATACACTTTAAATTAGCAAACTGATTACAGCAGACTAGGCAATTCGCTTGGCATATTTCTAGAAGGTTTTTCGTCAGCCAAGGCAAATTTCGATCTATCGTGTCAATTTAGTCGAAAAATCACTCATTGTATCAAAGCAGCTGTTTGTATTCCAAAGTGCTTTAACCAAACATAAACATTTCCAATGAATTCCATTTTTAACAATATTCGAAAGCCGTTTTTTTTTTTGTTGGTATTCAGCGGTATTGTCATAGAGTATTCAATCTCCATCAGTTGCAGCAGTTACCGTTCTTCCATTTTTGTTTTGTTTTCCATTTCCACGTTGATGGCACACCTGATCAAATTCCTAAAAGCCAAGAGGAAATTACCGAACATTCGAAATGCTTGCGCGCGCCAATCCATCAAAAAGTGCAACATCGGATATCGGCAACATCGATCAACTCGCAACGCGCAACTTGCTGCTGCTGCTTGCTGCTTGCAACTCCGCTTGAATGCACAGCTGCCGCAGTGCAGCAGAAAGCCGCATAGAGTGCAGCGCAGGGAAAGTATTGCAGCATGGCTCCAACCCATCAAGCAAGTCATTTAACCGTCAGTTGTTGTTTTCTAGCATGCCGAGCAATTATAATGGATACAGCTAATCAACATTTTAGGGAAATCAACAAAAGCAAATACCAACAATAACACTAACAATAACAATAACAAATACATACAATACAGACATACAACTACTGCCAACCACACACAATTTTCGTGCTTCAGTTAAATTTTCATTATGCTTTTTTCTCGTGTTTTTTGTTGTTGTTTTGTTTTTGTTTGCGGTTGCACGAGCTTCTGCGCGGGACACGTTTTAAGTGAAACAATGCAGCAAGGCAGGCCAAACAATAACGATTTGATGCGCTCCAGCAGATCACTGCAATCACTATCAAACAACCAATTTAAAGCAGCCCCAAACTCAATAAAAAACAACAAATGAACTCCACTGATGAACAATTACTCGGACATTTGTATGTTACAGACGAATGAACTGCAACTTTTTAAAAGCCAAACTCAACATTCCAATGCTTAACAGGTGGTAGACTATGTGCACTCTATCGCTCTTGTTATTTCTATAAGCTGAACAGAACTAACAGAAATTTGAATAGTCGTAGAGTATTGCACAGTCAGCTGCGCTGCAATGTTTATACTCTTTTCGAAGAAAATAGTATATTAAGTTTGTCCTGAAGTTTGTATCGCATAGAAGGAAGCGTCGGAGACCCCCAAAAGTTACTGCCAGTATGCTTAGAATGACAATACAAATTGATCTAGCCATGTCCGTCTGTCTGTCTGTATGTATGTATGCAAACTAGTCCCTCAGTTTTTGAGCTATTGCGATAAAACTTTGCACAGACACTTATTATTCCAGGGTACAGCACATTGGTCGGAGCCGGCCGGATCGCACCACTATATCTTATAGCTGCCATACAGCTTGATGTCGGTTTTGGCCATATATCCCATGTTTTTTAATCTATCGCGATGAAACTTTACACTGATACTTATTATTCAAAGAGACATCACATTAGTTTGAGCTCGGCTGGATCGGATCACTATATCTTATAGCTGCTATACAAATGGCAATAAATTAAATATTTTTAGAACAAAAAAAAAATGTTACGCGACAAAACGATTTTATACAGCTTATGAAATTTCAGTGGTGCAGTTGGCAGACTGAAAATTGCCTATAGGTTCGAAAAGAGTATAAAATCTTCGGCACGCCGAAGATAATCCTTCCCCACTTGTCTTATTTGTTCTTATACAGGGCAAAGAAACAGTAAAAGATTTCCAAAACTTGTCTGTTTTGATTGTCTTAAGTTTGGAAATAGCATACCGAAACGAAACACTAAACAATTTCACCAATTTTCACCTCGGAAATAAGTTACAAACTTTTAAGGCTTAAGATTTGTTGACCGTAAGAAAATCTTTATGACAGACAGACACAGTCAGACAGCCCGGACGGTCAGCCGCCAGCAAGCACGTCGAGTTTAAACAAACTCATAAAAATTAATTGCAATTAATCAATTTATACATTTTTCTCTGTCACTCGTTGTTGTGTGCGGTGTTTTCCTTAGCTCCGTTGAAAAGCCACATGTGGCTGACGTTGCAAATCAGCGCTCAAGCACTTGCAACAACCTGCGGACCTTTGATGACATAAGCTGCAAGCCGCAATCAGCCAAATAGAAAATTAGCCTCCACTGGGTGGGGTTTGTTTCGTTTCGTTTCGTTTCATATCGTTTCGTTTCGTTTTACAGCCGCTTTCTTTCTCTGGCCAACAGACTGTTGAACTATTGAAGAGTTATTGAAGCTGCAATAGCCACAATGCCTACAAATTGTTATCATCTCTGCCCCTGCTCTCTTGTCTTGTCGTGCATTATTGTTTTGGAATGCATTGTTGAAAAAGCCGCCAGTAAATGAAAGCAACTGAGAATGACGTAGGAATATCTTATTTCAATAGAGGGTATTTCCTAATCGCACACATTGATGTTAACAATTTTTTCTTGTTCAAGCTTTAATCTGATCAAATGCAGGGATTGAATACTCACTCTCAAAACTCTTACGAACTTTTAATCGTAAAATGTGAAATGTTTTACCATAGTACTTATTAATTGGTTTTTTTTGTACACAAGCAACTACAACATGGTCAATTTATTTAACAGCCAGACTGGAAACCTTTTGAACTTTGTTTCCTCACAGTGTAAACCAAAGTTGATTAAGTAAAGATAAACGTTGACCATCGAAAGCAATGTTGCTATTGATTGAACAAGATTTGTTAGACAAATACATATGTTAGTACTTTAAAATTGGGTAAGCCTCATAAAAACAGGTGTCTTAGTCTAAAAAGTATGTTAGTTATGTTATAGATATGTTGTTTACCAGCAAAATAAACTTTTAGTTAATTGAAATGTCTCTTCTGCTTTGTCGACAAGCACTGTTGAAAAATCTTCCCTTTTTTTTGTGAAAAAGTGTTTATCCTTACAAATTAAACACAGCTGACCCTCAAATTGCTTGTTTTTGGGCATCAGTTGATTACTTGAACCAAGAAACTAAGAAATAATAAAGAAAATCATAATTAGTATGAATATAGATAGTCATATCAGCACTTGTATAAACAATAACAGAGTGTAAAAAAAAGGTATCCCAAAAAGGGGCAAGTGTTTGGCTAAAAGTAAATCAATGCAGCAACTATCACTTTTACTTTAGGTGATCACAAAACAACTTTTACCCGTAAGGTTATTTTTTTTCCCGTGGATAAGAAGTGTTCAGCATTTTCGTTGTCATTGACTCAATATACACACTTAGTTGTGTCTCCTTTGCACTAGGTAGGCGAACACTCTCCGCTCTCCAGCCGAAGACTTGTGCATCGAAGCATCGACTGTCACCGAGAGCAAGTTTAGCTCACTTCGTTCGCCGATGGCATATGAACTGAACCATCTGCAGCGCAATTACCTGCCGGTCAGGTTTGCTTTTTTCTCACATTCTCTGGTCAATGCAAAAACAAAAACAAAGCAAAACCAAAACCAAAAAAAGGCAAACTTTAATTTCTGATTTGCCTCTGTGCTGCTAACATATTGAATATGTGAAAGGCTTTCGATAGATAGTAAACAGCAGCGGATTGCACTAACAAAGTCAAGCGCCTCTCCCAGCCATGTGTGTTCACTTTTACCGCAGCGATCAATATTAACGACACAATATTTAAATTACATAAAAGCAAAATAATTCAACTCTATACATACAACAATAAATTACAATTAAAACATGCCATTTCTGTGCACTTTCTAAACTGTTTATCAAATAGGCCTAATAAGTGCGCATTAAATTGTTGTACTTTGCGCCCTGAGGCAGAATACAATAACAAGGCGTTATTCAATCCAAAATGATATAATAAAAATTCAAATAAATATTTAACAATCAAATATCACGCTAATTATGTCACATCACGTGCCATATTATCCAGACTATATTAAAATAAATTTCATTACACAAGTCTGTAGCTTAATGTATTTCTTTTTTTTTTGAGATAATATCTTACAAAAGGACTAATCGAAATGTTTTATTGTTTTTCTTGAAACTCACATATACTTTGTGTATCCACAAATGATTCCTTCTGGCTGCAACATACTTTCTTGTACTCTTTTAACCTATTTTTAATAGGCACAGAGGCTTATTTACACAGCGAATCATAACAAATTTAGTAACTGTACGTGGGAATAAAAACAACACACACATGTACACACACACGCACACACAGATGAGCACTCGTAAAGTTACCTTAGCATAAACAATGAATGCAACTGTTGGCGTTGGATTTTTCCGCACCGTTGCTTCAAAACTCTGATTTTACGTGCGCCTGCTCTCTCTCTCCCTCTCTATCTATCTTTCTTTCTTTGTTTCTTGGCATACATTTTTCGCTTCTCATCTGATTGCAATGCGTGACTTTTCTACGCCAAGCAGAATAATTGCAACGTCTGGTTCTTTCATGATAATTAGGCATACTTTAAATCCATTTCATGTATAATTTAGTGAAATGTAGCTTTTCTCTGCAAAATTGTTTGCACTTGACAAATTTGCAATATAACAATATAATTAAATTTAATTTTCTTTTTCAGGGTGTTGAGGGCACCAGGCGGTGGTACCAGTGACTTTTTCGGATCTGATATGCCTCAGACTCCACGCAATGTCCAAAATCGTATGGCCTCAAATATATTCTCAGCCGATAAAGATACCGTTCAGAAGAACAACGGTAAGTAATACTTATTTTCAGATACTTGCGCACATTTTTCACAGTATCTGGTTAGTTTTATAGTCTGAAAAGAAAATAATCATGCAATTTGAAATAAAACATTAAATGCTTAAGCAGACATTAAAAGGTGATTTTCAAATTACAGCTTTACAAACGCTTTTTCAGCAGCTTCCCTATTTATTTTGTACACTGAAGAATAAATATTCCCTTATGAAAAGACACACATTTTAGGTTTGAAATCGGAGAGCTGGTTTATCAAAACAGATTGTTAATGTAAATTGCAACATAAAGTTGCTTTCGTCCAACGTGCACTTAAAAATGTTAAAGAATGGTATTGTGTGCTGTTTTATATTGAATGTTTCTCGTTTTCCTTTTCTCTCTCTCTCTCTCTTTCTTTTTTTCTATATATCTTTACAGTACGGCAAGGAGCTCACAGATTCTATTTCATTGGTATATAAATATATTTAATGAGTCCGATTTAACAAAATTTTGCTTACATTCTTTTATTGATTTTCCATTTACTAATTTACATGTGCAAAATAAACAAATGTAGAATAAATTCAAAACTTCTCTTATCTTAATATAATATAGCACAATGCTAATACACTTCATATATGTACATACGTACAGTAAACTTTACAACTAATGGACAAAAGTCTAACTTACTCACAATAAAAATTATTGTATAGATTAAATTCCTTAAAATATTAAACCGTTTTTGAAATTAATTTCCACTTAGTTCACAAATAGTTTTTTATATTGAAAAATTTATAATATGCACAAAATATACACTGTGCATAATTCGAAATTCCAAATATTGCATCACAACTAAAGTGTTTCTGCAATATGTTTTTAATAAACTTGACAACAATCAAAATAATGATATCTGAGTTCAGTCTTAAAGCCCTTACTTAATAAAACCGTATACAGATCATGAGTATAAATATTGTATAGGACCGTAGATTCCGTATAGTTTCAAAAATCAAATTAAATATAGCAACTTTTGCTCCTAAAACAGCTATTATTCTTTGCTCTTTTCACTCTCAAGCCATGCAAATTGAAAAACTCAATGTAATTTGCATATTCAGCACCTCACTCTGTCAATTATAATAATTAATAATAAAATCTCATGCTTTCAGATATGAGCTTTATAAGTATTTAATTACTTGTTAATCGTTTTGTTCAAGCTTATAATTTCAATTCAATGTTTTATGCAACATTGTAGTTATGTAAGCACTATTACATAATGCAAACTAATTTATTGTCTTGTACTTTTTCGTGTTGGAAAAAACGACATTTTCATTTGAAATTCGCAATCTACAAATACAGGTGATGCACCGCGGCGTGGCCAAAAACCCGTTGACTCGTACTCTCGCCTCTTCGGTGAACCGTCACGTCCCATAACGCCGGGCAAGAATCACATGAAAAGCAGCATTCCATTTGGACAAAATACAAATGCCGCACAACAATTGCTTACCAATAGCAAGGGAAAATATAATGGCAAAAGTGGCTCGGTATCGTCGGCATCATCTTCCGTCTCTTCTTCGACTGAGAATCTCAAAATTAACGGAGGCATAAGAGGTAAAGCTTATTTTTTCAAATTAAATCACCAAAATTTTGAAATATCATAGTGTATCCATGAGCCATGGTAGAAATTACTTATTGCACTTGCATTTGAACGTCCTGCCTATTCAGCCTTGCATAAACAACGTCGTGATTTGATTTCGGGGTCGTACACCTTCGTGTAACGACAGTGGGTCCTTTTTGCATACATATAAAGCTTTCACACCCCATCGTCGGCACAAATCCGCATTTATTGCGGAAGGCACGCGACTGGAACTGTCACGTCACTAGAAAACTGGAACGATGAAATACCCGAGCTGATTCGTCGAAATCACGAAAAATCCAAATTTTATGGCAAACGTATATTTTCTTTTATATACAAAATAAATCGTGAATGTTTGTAAAATATAATATTTAAAATAGAATTAAATATAGTTTTTTTTCATAGATTCTGTGTATATTTCAATAAAACTATATTTGAAAATAACAATTCTAAAATCCATGCTGTTTTTCTCTTACAGAGGGCAATCCCGTTACTGGCGAGGGCTACAAGGCTGGTGGAACCGATTATATACAGCCAGCAGCAGGAGCTATGAGCGGTGGCAACCACCAGGTTATCAACAAGAATCGTGTGCCACCCGGTGGCTATTCATCGGGCCTCTGGTAATTAAAAATTACAGAGACACGATAGAAGAACAACATGGTCGGATGGATGTGCACAGCCCAAGACAGCCCAGCAAACAATAATAATCACAAAAACAAGAAAAACAAAAAACAAAACGAAAACGAAAACCCTACTATCCGCATATGCGAAACTAGCCCTAGCGTTTTTAGTAATAAGAACCAGCAACAAAGCATACCAACACCAATCGAAAAGAAAAGACAACCGCATCCTACATTATCGAATTGAACCTTGTTCTTAGTATTGAAGAAAGCAAACAAACAAAAAATCCGCACAAGATCTTTGTATAAATCTTGTTTCGAAAATGAGGTCGCTGCACAACAATGTTGCTTACCATTTTTTACGGAACATTATTGCTCAATGTCGGGTCTTATCTGCATTACAAAGCCAAGAATCATTATACACATAATACCCGCAAATATTTGCATTCACTCTTCATCAAAACATGAATTATCGCTGTATTCCCGCATATCTTTCGTTTAATCAATTTAAATCACTTAATGTTACATATACGTGTGTAACATGCTTTATAAATTGGAATTTAATTTGTGTACTTTTTACAGCCCAGAGTAATCATGCATAATGACACAACCTTACATAAAATACCATACAATACCACAATTAGTATAACTCACATCCATTATAATACTACTACGATATTAATCTATATGTCTTGTTCAGATCTGTAGGTAACGAACAAAAGCATACATTCATTTCTACGCATACATACGTGCAGTATATTAATTCTATAATTTACACTATTTTTAAAAACAACACCACATTTATATTTATATCAGTGCATACAACAAACACATACATACAATATTTACGTACATTAAAAAACAATAGTACGTGCATGTGCGCACGCACATAAAAAAATAAAAAAAAACTAATATATGCGTTTTATTTAAATGTACTCAAATAAGTCAGTGTATACAGTAATTTGGGTTAATTAAATATTCTTAATGTGTTAACATTGCCTCCTCCAAACGTTCTGAGATGATTTCTGAACAAATTTGGTTGCTCATTATTATAACATGGAAAAACTTTGAAGATTTTTGAAGATCCAAAGTTTTAGCAGGAAACGGCAATACTATCACGCTCAAATGTATTTCCGGTCTAACGTGTCTGTTGGCCTGATGTGTCATTTAACATAAAATAGACATTCCGTTTACCAACAAATTTTCCTCTTACTCGCAAAAGACCCTAAGAGTTGGTCGGTTTATCAAAAGTTTATAATCAATAAACTAAGAAAGTGTTCCTGTTTTGAGTTTGCCAGAGTTTAATTTACCGTTTAATTTACTTCCACACACAGGTCATAGCATACAGCATTATACAGCACTCAACAGAGGTGTAGATTTATAGCAAGCAGCTTGTACTTAACAATGACAATATGTTTACAATCGAACTTCGGTGTTGATAAAATTACTTTTAAGTATTGGTTTATTATTGTGTCTTAAGTTTTGCATCAATAAACAGTAAACTTTGAGAAACTAGAAACCTTAATTATGTAATTAATTACACTGGAAATTTAATGCCGATAATTGCAAGCTATCGATAAAAAATTTGCAAAATGTGTGTTTTGCCGCGTTAAACAACACTGCTTTGATCGGAATCTGCAAATGCCGCTAAATAAATTGTTTATTCCGACTGAAACGCTTTAAAACGTTTACAAACTCCGCAATGGAAGTAGAAAACAATAACAACACTATAGTACCTGAAAGCAAAATTGAAAATATAGCTGAGAAGCGACCAGCAACTGTTGATGCCGAAGACACCGAACAGAAAATCAAAAGACTGAAGCACAATGTAAACGAATCCAGCAGCGAGGCGCACGTGCCGCAGGACAACAAAAAGCAGTTGACGCAACGTGCTCCCGCACAGAGTCCAAAGAAGCGACTGCACCTAGACAGTAACAACAGCAACAAGCCCAAACACAACAAAAATGAGACATACATGTATGGCAACTATAGACACTATTATGGAAAGCGCATACTGGACAAGGATTTCCACGACATACGCTTGGATGTGCTGGCCACGCAGCCGGATCTGTTTCGCGGCAAACACTTGCTGGACATTGGCTGCAATTCGGGCCATCTGTCCATTGAGATAGCCAAGCAATTTAAAGCCAAGAGTCTCGTTGGCCTGGACATCGATCGTAATCTGACGCACGATGCCCAGATGGCCATAAATGGACTCAAGCGTGCCTGCAATATGTCAGCAGCTGCTGAACACTTTCCATATAATGTGAAATTTGTGCATGGCAACTATGTGCTGGCCGACGATGTGCTGCTCGAGATTGAGCGTCCACAATACGATGTGATCTTGTGCCTTTCTGTCACGAAGTGGATACATCTAAACTTCTGTGATGCGGGCCTAAAGCAGGCATTCAGACGCATGTTCCTGCAGTTGCGTCCTGGCGGCAAGCTGATACTGGAGCCGCAGTCCTTTGATACATACAAACGGCGCAAGAAGCTGTCGGTAAGTATTGGTATCAGTAAAACTCTGAATTCTCTCTAAATTGGACTATTCTATAATTTGCAGGATAACATACGCGAAAATTACAATGCCATCAAATTTAAACCAGTTGAGTTTACGGCCTATCTACTCAGCCCGGATGTGGGCTTTGCCAGCATGGAACTTATGGGCGTGCCGGAGCATTGCAAAGCTGGCTTCAAGCGTCCCATACAAATCTTCAACAAAGTGTAGTTTCAACAGTTTTATCAGTGTTACACAATTAACATGAAGTCAAATCAAAAGTCTTGAGAAGAATTAACGAGTGCGTTGTTTTTTAATGGGTGGATTGGTCGGGGACAGCTTAAGTTGCTCCATTATTGCGGGTAGTTTTTCCAGCAGTTGCTCGGCCGTCATCTGAAAGTCGCTGTCCGCCCACAGTAGACGCAGCTCGGATAGAACCAAACCCAATTTCTTATTAGCCAGGCCATAGCTATTTAGCGTATTGCCTTTAATCGGAAAGGTGCGCGTCTGCCACGCCTTAAGCTCCTTGTGAAGCTCCGTCTTGTTGGCATACTTTAGCAGCTGTTCGACGTAGTCACGTTTAGCATACGGCTGTAGGCACAGTTTTTGGTAGTCGCGCAGGGAATTATACTCGGAATCGACCTAAAAATAAAAAAATTGTATTCAAGCAATTGCAAAATGTATATTCTAATTGTTGGGTAAGTGGAAGTTTCTATTGACGAGCGAACACGCTATGATATTGTAAATCAATCAAACGATCTTGCTCTTACCCGATTTCGCTGCTGCGTTATGAAGAGCGCGAGATCCCGCTCGTAGGCGGATAGCTTGAGTCGCTCGTGCAGCTGCATTGCCTGTTCGGCGTTGTGCAGCAGGCTCGCCAAGAAGAGAATGGGATAATGCGACTCATCGAAACGTTTCAAGTCGCTGCAGAGTCGCTCAAACTCAGTGACATTCGGCTGCGCTGGGAGTCCACACTGATCAAGTAGGCCACAATTGAGCATTTCCAGGATCAGCTCCCGACCGTAGTTGCCAACCACAATCTTCTGCAGCTCGGCCCAAACACGCTCGCCACTAATCCTCGCCAGACCCGCTGCATTCGCCTTGATGGCGGCCAGTGTGTCCTTGTCGTGAGAGTGTGCATCCGCTGCTATGCGCCCGTAGAAACGAAAGTAGCGTAGTATACGTAAGTAGTCTTCCTTGATGCGGACGTCGGCGTCGCCAACGAAAACAATGCGCCGTCGTTGCACATCATCGTAGCCATAGAAATAGTCGTAGACGGTGCCATCGAGGCCGAGGAACATTGAGTTAATAGTCAGATCACGACGATTGGCATCCAACTGCCAGTCAGTGGTGAACACGACGTCCGCATGGCGACCATCTGTGCGCACATCTATGCGCAGCGTGGTCACCTCGAAGTTCTCCTTGTTGTGGATGCGGGGCGTAATTGTGCCATGCTTCTCGCCTTTGGCATTGATCATGCGCACCTCCTCCTTGGTAAACATCTCCTTCATCTGATCCGGCGTTGCTATTGTGGCAAAATCCACATCCTTGGGCTTAATTCCCATTAGAATGTCTCTCACGGCGCCGCCCGCAATTCGAAGCTCATAGTTGTATTTTTTAAAGAGCGCAACTAGTGACTCGAGCTCTGGTGTGAAAATGCTATGGAAATCGGCACTGTCGACCTTGGTGAACGCGGGATTCTCACGCATCTTCGGCGTCTTACCAAGCTGCGCTATTATCTCCGCTGAAAGTTCAGATGTTTTGGCAATTTTTGCTGCCGAAGACATAGGCCTCACCGATGATCTAAAACGCTTAATGAAACTGTTGGATATGGATGCAATAGCACGTGGCGTGGTCAGTATTTTGGCAATGTAACGCGTACCATGCATTTGAAAGCTGGGAAGCCGACAAAAAGAGGTTGATTGAAAATTAAAAACGTCAAATAAACAACAGAGCAATGTGACCGAATCGTGAAAGCTCAAATATACCCGTTTCCTCCACAAAATATACCAACATATACCATCCATACGTGCATACTTGCCCGTTGCGTGCTGCTATGCTCAAATTGGTAATGCTAGTTAATTTTTTTTAGCAAATGTATGTATATATATATGAATTGTAAGCATATTTGTATATATATGTAGGTTACAATCCCAGTTAAATTTTCTTATTTGTTTTTTTTTAAACTCAATTGTCATTATTAGCTAAGCCAAGAACTGAATAAATATCGATAAGAAAAAACTGTTATCGACCTAATGGTATCATTTGCCCTGCTGTTGAATTTGAAAAACGCTTTTCTTTCGAACAAATTTTGGCGTTTTAATGTCGCTAGCTGTTCTCGCTTAGCATTGCGAGATTTCTGTTTCTCTGTCCACAACAAAACAATCAACATTGATGCATTTATACACAATTTATTATTTCTAATCATATTTGTATATTACCTATATTACCAATTTGCGCAAGTTGCAGTTCCTTTTGCCAATTTCAACAAGCTTCATTTCCACTAAACAGTTTTACATATTTGGGTATGCATGTAAGTATATATAGTATCTCAATTTTCATCAACTTTTCTTAGGCATACATTAAAACATTATATACATAATATGCGAACGCGGAAGTAGCTTTGAAACTTAAAGTTAGGCAATATATAGTGAATTATCAATTGATCACAATCACCAAAAACGACATGCAAATTAGCTAATTTCTATGCATATATAACATCTAGAAAATGTTCAATTAAAGAATTTGTAATTTATTGCAGTATATATTTATTAATATTTTAGTTTTTCATAGTTTTTCCTAAAGAACAGTATCAAACCGCACTGTGAAATACAGGCTCAGTGAAAACATGCACGACTTTCATGTCTTTTTCATACACAAAGTTTTCATTTATAAATTTGTTTTTAATGTATTTCTTAAAGCCTAATTATTCAATTTGTATTGATTTTATTTTTACAAGTTTAACACAAACATCAGGCATGTAAATTAGTTTACAAAATGTGCAGTATGACAAAAGCAATGCGTTATGCTCAAAAATAAAAAAATGTATATATGTTTCGCCCAGAAGTCCATGAAGCTTTAACTAACATATATGCTAAAGACTATGCTCTGTACGTACTGACAGTGTTACTCATTTTATATATCCTATTCGCGTGTGTGTGTATAAAAACGTTCCTCAAATTTCAAGAATTCCTTAAAGCTGCACTCAGCCCAATGCGTTGTAGTTATTTGAGCTAAACATTAGTTACATAAACTTTTGTACCGCTGTCGCAAGCACAAACAGTCGATCCAACCATTTACACAGACTGACCTTAATTATTTCTATAATCCCTAATTAACTAATACATTATTCTGTTTATATATTATACTATATATATATATATGTATGTCGTTTTCTCATTTTCGTATATTTCTCAAACCTAACAGCCAGTTTATGCAAAAATATTGGTTATACTCTTGTTGTATTTATTATTGGATTTTCTTGTATTCTTTAATAACTTCATTAATTCATATTATGCGCGTGTGTGTATTTGTTTGCATTAATTGTAGATTGTTTTCGTTTTAGTTTGTTTTTCTTTTTTGTTGCATTTCAGTAAAATCGGAGATCGCAGTATCTTGGGTTCAACATAATTTAATGGACGAGTCTCAATGCTTTTGCTGGCTTAGTATTTTATTCATTAGTTATCCTGATCAGCATTATCAAGATTATCCACATCATAATCGATATCTTCCAGCTCGATATTATCATGTTCATCGTCGTTATTAGCGCCGTCGTCGTCATCATCATCATTGCCCTCTTGCTCCTCCTCATCGCTGGAGGTATACAGCTGAAGCTCCCGTAGCTGCATTTGCACAAAATGTTAATGTTCCATAAGGGCCGCTAAGCACATAAATAAATACGACAACATTTAAATATTTGACACACACAGATGTGCAAAGGTGAAAGTTGCTTGTCTTACGTGATGGTGTTCGGCCGGTCTTATTCTCATTGGGCGTGAAATTTAGAAAGTCCCATATCAAAATAGTATCGTCGTGCGAGCTGCTCACTATTTGAAATTCATCGAATTGCAGACGAAAAACGCGACCAGTGTGCTCCTAGATACAAATCAAATTAGCTATCCAATTGATTAAGTGAGAGCAAAAATAGACTTACCACGAGCGTATTGAGGCACAGCGTATTTGAGGCGGCGCGTGGATCCAGTGCAGCAACCAAATCCCACACCTTGATTTTTCCATCATAGGCGCCGCTGACAATGCGCTTCGTATCGAAGCGGATGCAGCGCACCAGCTCTTCATGACCCTCCAAAACTCGCAGGCAGGCGCCACACTCAATGTCCCACAACCTGTCGAATAGTTGTTGCATAAGTATTTGATTCACATGTACAGCATTTTCGTCTCACCTAATGGAGTTGTCGGAGCTGCCGCTGACCACCAGACGATCCCTGTACTGCAGGCAAGCGATGCCACGTTTGTGGCCATTTAGGGTACGCACAAATTCACAGCTCGATGTGGACCACACTTTGATGGTGCGATCACCGCTGGCGGATACAATATATTTCTCATCAAAGTCAACCACATTAACGGCGGCACGATGACCGACTAGGACGCGACGCAACGTGATCTCGCTGGGCGAGGTCATGTCCCAGACGGCAATGGAGCGATCCTTGGAGCAGGTAACCATCATGCCATTATTGAATCGCAAATGTAGCACCGCCTCGCAGTGATGAATAAGCGTGTTAACCATTTCACCAGTATTCACATCCCACACGCGCACCGTGGAATCGCTGGACCCGCTGATAATCACTTTGTCGTCATACTGCAGACACAGCACCGAGCCAGTGTGTCCCATCAGTGTCTGAAAATACCAATTGATCTTTCGTAAAATGCTCACATGACTATATAGACGCAAATTCCTCACCTTGACACACTGTAGATCCGTGCGATCCCATATCTTGATGGTATTATCCCGCAAGCCGGACACAATCTTGCCATCGTCGTACTGCAGGCAATATACACCCTTCGAGTTCTCCGAGCGACAGTTGATGCGACGCAGCATGTGTCGACCAGTCCGCCAGTTGTTCTCTATGCTGTCAATGTCCTGAAGTGCAACAAGATTGAATCAGTTTCAGTCATTCAGTGTTAATTTCAAGTTGTTACTTACATTCATGATCTTGGGAAACAGCTCGCGATGGAATGAGTGCGGTCTCTGTATTTGTCCCGGTCGTGGCTTAAACAGATGCTGCATCCAATTGCGACGCTCGGCTAGGCCACGCCACAAGGAATCTGTGCGCACCTTGCGCTCAATGAGCTTCTTCCACAGCATACCCTCGGATATGACACGCAGCCACTCCTTGCACACCAATTCGGCGGACTTTAGCGATTCTGCATCCAGATACGATAAAATGTTCTCGGCAATGTGATCCAGACCTTTTTCTGCAAAGTGAAAATTTATTAAAAAAATGATTAATAATCAAGTTTTAACTATAATGTGGTATAAATAAGAATATTTAATTTTTGGCCTAATAATATATTGAATTAGTCGCATTTATTTCGTGGAAGTTCTTGTGTTCAGATTCGATAGATTGTGTTTGCATATGTATCGCCTGATACTTATCAACTGGAGATGATGAACGCACGCGAATGAACCCATTACGCGAGATACGTGCAAGTAAACCTTTATGACTCAACACAACTTTCAGTTTGCTTAGCTTCACTGCCTTTTGTGCTTCCTGACGAGCAAGAAGTGAGTAACCAACATATCCATATTGAAAGTATATATACTACTAGTTAATATGTGTATACTTATGCACCTTAAGCAAATACCTATGAACAGTTGCAGCCAGAGGAAGGTAAGGTCTAGTTGTGACTCATCACAGATCCGGATTGTGATCTCTCTCGCTAATGAAGCAATGATAACCAAGTAAATCATATATTGCGCCATGCTGTAGGATGGTGCTTCAGACCCACGCGCCACCTACGGACGCACCTAACGGCAGTTGCCAGCGGGAGTGGACAGAATTGACAGCGAGCAATCAACAGAGACTACAAAAAGGGGGGGAAGGTAGGAAGGGCAAATCACTAAGTAGGGCGTAAGGGGCAAGTGGCCCAGCTGGCCTGCAAGTGAAGGGAATGCGGTGCTGCATTTGCCAAACACAATTAAAAATGTGCATAACTCGCAAAGTGACTTTGCAACGACCGAGAGAACAACAACAACCATGTTTGCAACGTTGATGTAGTTCAAGTTGTCGCCGCTTCTTGTTGTTGTTGTCGTTGTCGTCGTCGTCTAACGGTCCATGTCGCCTGCCTATCCTCAGTTCTGTGTGTCTCTTCCCAGCGTATATTTGTGTGTGTGCCTGGTTAGCTGCCTTTGAAGTGCATTACAATGTAAATGGAGGAGGAAACAACGGTGCTTATTTCCAGCTCTCGTTTCCATTTGAAAATACACGAGCTCATCCTGACAAGGAAACACAAGCAAAAGTCTACCAAGAATTGTGTCCTCTTTTGTTAATATTATGTCTTTTTTGTCTGATATCATGAAGAAGTATAGGTTTTCATTTTAACGTACTGATGGCTTTTATCAGTTTTTCTATGAAAAAAACAAAGAGAGACACAGAGAGAGAGAGAGAGAGAGAGAGAAACAAATACAGAAAGAAAGATATAGACAAAAACAGAGATAGAGAGAGTCACAGAGAGAAACAGGGACTGAGAGTAGAGCGAGAAAGATAGATATGGTGAAAAACAGAGAGAGAGAGAGAGAGAGATAGTGACTGAGAGTAGAGAGAGAGAGAGAGAGAGAAAGAGAGAGATAGTGACTGAGAGTAGAGAGAAAGAAAGAGAGATACTGACTAAGAATGGAGAGTAGAGAGAGAGAAAGAGAGATACTGACTAAGAATGGAGAGAAAGATAACGAAAGTGATTTGACACGAGTGAGAGAACTTTTAACTATTACTTTTCTACACACATCACTAAAAACATGAAATTATGCAGGCCTTACTTTAATTTGTGAGAATCGCATAGGAAGGTATCTTTAAAAATACGTTTTATTTAAATTTTCTGTGGTGGACGTTATTAAAAACCTAGTTTGTGTGTGAAATGGAAAGCCCCAGACGAACTCAGCTTGTAGCCCTGAAGAAGAATAATTAGCTCCTTTTTAATGGTGCAGAAAAATAAGTTATTGTTTGAATAGCACGGCCGTGTAGCTAAATTCTGTGTATCAATGAAGGGCATTTAATGTTCGGCATCTTGAATATAATTACTATTTCTTGTTGTGAATTAAAACGCTGGCAATGAGTATTTAATTATGCGGGCATACCTAAGGATATGCTAAGTACATTCAATTTAACAGCTCTGAGGTCGGAATAATAGGAAATGAAGCGACGAAGTTTTGAAATTCGATATGCACTTTATCATCCTTATTCAGTTACAGTTATGTTTTCACATCAGCACCTGATTTTGATGGGCCCTGGCAACAGCATGGATTTTCCTTATTATTTTCATTTAACGTGGAGTTAGGTTTTAGCAATAACATTTCCTTTATAATTATTGTATTTTTTCATTGAATCAAGTACTATATGCATGACAATTTGCGCAGGTTTTTGCGTTTGTTTTGCTTTTGTTTTCGTTTTTGTTCCGGCAAAGTGCGCTTAATGGAAGCAATGACCTTTGAGTCAACAACATAAGCAGCGCCAACGACTCCACCAACAGCAGACAGCCGACAGCAGCAGCACCACCTCCACCTCCACCACCACCACCTGCACCACGGGATGTCCCGCTACGAAACAGTTGCACGGCAACAGCCAGGGCTAGGATCGGGGTGGGGCAGGTAGCGGATTCCAATTCGTTTGTTCGGTTACCTTCATGTTTGTCGTTTAACTTTGTTCCTTCACATTGTACTTTGTTTGTTTCTTACTTTGCTTTAACTTTGCCTGTTCTTTTAATCGTTTATCTTTTTCAGTTCTAATCTTGTTGCTTATGTTTAACATTTTGCTTAAGTTAAGATCAACTTTCAAATTTTAAGTAGTGGGCTTATAGATAATAGTGAAGCCAACAGTAAACATAACTAATGGAATCAACGGTATTGAAACTTCTCACCCTTATCTACTCAACACATTTTAAAACATATGTATGTATATAGTTTTACAGAGAGTGAGAGAGAGAAACACTGTTGAATAGGTATACTTTATATTACATGGTATACATTTCAATAAAATGAATTACTAGAACTATAAATTTGATATTAGTTTTTATCGGATTAATCTGATACTATCGCTTCACATTCCATTTATGTTAAGCAAATGCAATAAAGTCCGTCTACGATCTTTTCTGTAGTTTTTATATATACACCGCCAAAATTTATGCAAATCAGCAAGTCGTACTTAAACTCGTGAAAACCGCATCGATAAGCAAAATTTCAAAATATGTTTTCAATTCCAATCAACAATGCGAATCCGATAACAAATCAAGAATAATATTACAGTAAGAGTTGTGGTCTCTGTGAGTCAATACATTACAAGCTATATCCACTCTTTGCTGAAATAATTCTCGCATACATTATTATTAATAAGCTCAAATAGATCCCCCCAGTGTATTTCTTAATGCTTACGCATTTTGGAATCATTGCACCATACTTTATGGAGCATTATTAGTCAGGGAGTTAACTTACTTGGCAGCAGGGTTATAAAGTCGCGCTGTAACATCGGTTTGAGAAACGCATTGATCTGTCCATGCTGATAGTGGCACATGCGCGATAGCAGCTGCTCCACAAAGTCCACCTGTCCCGATTCGCTCCACTGTGTGAAGTACTGAAAGCAGACATCCCGCTCTGTCTGATATGTGGGCGATGAGTCTTTCTTGCGCACCGGATCGTACAGCATTGTTGTTGTGAACTATAGAATTCAAACGAAAAACAAGTAGAACAGAGAATAAAATAATTATGAAATTTTCCTTGAGGCTTAAGCAATACAAGTATACTAGACATATGAGTAGACATATACTATATGTAAGTGCTATCTCTTTACGCAGTCTTTCACTTATCTCTATCTCTATCTCTTACTCTTCTCAGTTAGGCGATGTCAGAGGGCACCTCGTAAAAGCTGGAAAGTAGGTAGCTCTTGGCCATGGTATGAGTAATGACCGGTCAGGTTATGTGCCAAGTTGAAGTTGTGCAACTCTTTCAGACGAGCTGGCGACCAGCAAATAAACTGGCAGCTTACAATTAGCCAATTAGTTGAGCTTGAAGCTTGGCTTTTTTGTTTTTGTGTTGTTGTTTTTACGTTTCGGCTTATGTATTTGGACTTGTATAGTTTTGGCTTTATTTAGCACGAAAATGGCAATGCTAGAAAACCGAATAAAAAGTCAACTTGAGAACGGGCATTGTGGCAGCTCAATATCATTAATTGGACTGTTTAGTTTGAAGTTTGTAGAATGTGCTCATAGTTATGACAGACAAGCCAATGTTGTTATGCTCTTGATATGATAAGTATTAAAAAATTAATACAAATTTAAACTATTTTTATGTTATTTTTCCTTGATGATATCAGATACGGTATGGTTTAAATTTTACTAGATGTGGAAAATATCACGAAAGTGAATTAAACACTATTTGTATTATTAGTAAGTATATATAACAAAGTGTTTGAATTCCATTTTTCAAATACAATTAAATTATTTATAAATTGTATTAAATATCTGTGAAGGCTATCAAAAAGAGAAATAGAGAGGAGAGTAACTACTGGAATGTGTGTGTTTTCGAACAATTAAATTAACTGCAATGCTAGCAATTTATAAATATGGTGCTGATAAGTGTTTATATACTAGTATTAGTATGTTGTATTAATACCTTGACTACATCTAAGCCTTGCCTATGCAGGTGTGTGAATAAATGAACAATGGCTATTGCTTATGTATGTTTGTGTGTGTACACGTTTTTAACGGCTTCAATTAATAGCATATCATATTTGTTGTTGTTTGTTAGAGCTATTTATTTGCGTTTGCATTAAAAATAAAGTTAAAATCGGTTTTTTGAGGCTAACATTTTGGTGTAGGTAATGACTGTTGAGGCTTATGGCCTCCAGCTACGCTTATTAGCCACTTGGCAATGCTAACAATATACTTTTCCACTCAAAACTAATATAAGTTTTCCCTACAATTCGCATCAGCTACTATGCACAAATGTAGGTCAGTTACTTGACAAGGGAGTTCAGAAATTAAAATTTAGCAAGATGTTTAAAAAGTACAAAATTTCATAGAATGATGAAATACTCATACATTTTGAAAATCATCAGACATGTTCTACCATCTGAAGTCAGATCAACTTACAAAATGTCTTGGGAAGCTGTCTTTAAACACAATTGTAACATTTTATGGCGTAAATTAACTTTAAAAACGGTTATGAACAGTTAAATTCAGGCTATTCTTTTGCTCTTTTTATAACTTCAAATCTTTCTTGATACACACGACCACACGAAAAACGTAAAATATATCGACGGTCGGGAATGGAAATGAGATTGTTGTCCCACGTGCATCTTAAGAACCGATCCCAAAACAATATCAATTGAAATTACGAATCTTAATTAATAGCACTAGACATGATTTCATAAAACTAAATTGCTCAGATGCAAATGTTTTTGGATAATCGTTTGTCGCGATTTTAAGATCCAGAGACAACAATAACGATACTGTTACACTGTAAACCAGTTTGTAGCCTTGTATATATGTACATATGTATGTATTAGGTGATGTATGCGGCCTTTTTTGTTGGACCTATTTATTGTGAGATGTTGCTGCGAAATCTTAATGATAAACACAAAAAAAACTGCTTATGCACAATTTGGCCGCCGTCTCACCTTGATGTCAGCTTTTGGGCTAACAATAACAAAGATGACTCAAATGTAACTTAATTGCTGAGCGCGTACAATTTGGACGAAAATCAACTTTTGACCCAGAAACCGAAACAGAGACCAAGTAAATAAATAACGAAGCATTTATTGACTGCTTTGGCAAAAGGGGATGAAGGGCTGGCAGGGGGATTGACCTTCATTATTACGCACAATAATTGAAATATACACAACACCTCGGATTGCACGGATTGAAATAAATACGAATTCATACACAATAAATAATTATAAATGAATATGTGTATATATGGACATGCGTTTTGTGTATATAAACAAAACTTGAAAGTAACGAAGGCCAATTAACTGCTAATTACAAAAAATACAAATATCAAAACTTAACTATAACATGCTTAAATTCCCGCATCAGGTAAATAAGAAACAAGCGTGCTCAACTGGAGAGTGCACGACGGGTAGATACCACGTATCACACGTATTTATAAATATCTTGACTCAATAATCTGTTAATCGTTAGTGGATTTCGTCTATAAAAAGCCCAATACAATTTATTAAATTTTGGCCTGTTACATACATTTGCATAACTTTATTGCAGCCTTTTTACCTAATTACAATGGCTATAGGGTATAGAAATATGAGCGATTGTGAGATGTTTAAGGTTAAGCATCAAAGAAGAAAAGCTAACAATATTTTAATAGAGTGCACGAGTGCAAAATACATACGTACATATATGTATGTAGCATGTGTATACGAAAATAAAACACACAGATACAAAGGAACATAATTCGTGCATATGCGACACCTTGAGCATTATATATATATATGTATGTATATGAACGTTGCATATATATACATACATATACATTTAAGCGTTTAAAACTCAACTCATCAGCTACACCTGAGAAATAATGATGAACTTACTGCTTGTGCATTGGAGTTAGTCTCGTCCATCATTTTGTCAGTCTCCATTTTAATCATTGTGTTGTTGTTCTGTTTGTGTAGTTTACTTGGTCTGCTGCTGTTTAATACACACACACACAAGCGCACGGATTTATTGTTTCGCAATAACTTTAATCAAACAATACCGAAATTAACTTAGCACATGTATGTTTCCAATAATTGGTAAATTGGGCATTATTTTGACTTGCAAGAAAATTACTAAAAATTTGAGGTTTGAGGTTGGTTGTCCCTACAACAACTCTCTTCTCAGGGTGGTGACTTTAGCGCTTTCTCGTTTTTGCCCACTTAAATATTTCATTGCTTTCTCGTTCGCGCTTTATATTTATTCACCACGCCGCGCGTTACTGCCTCCAACAAATTCGTGTTATTCTCTTTGACAAGTCATTCTTATACTGTTCATGACTTTTACGTTATTGCTCGCGTTTTCCTTAATTCCACACATCAATAAGATTGCAATTACGACGTGCAATTGCCCGCAAATGCACGCGTGTATGGCTTACACTCTTTCACTATTACACTTAATTTAATATATTTTTATAATTTTTTCTTCACTATTAATAAGCGACGGCACGTAAAATCAGCGTGACCGAATCTTAAAAGCAAAAATATACAAGTTCGCTAACCAAAATATACCAAAGTATGCCTGCAAAAGTGCTGTTATACTCAAATTGGTGATGTTGCTTACTGATAAAGTAATTTCATTTTTATTTATTAATAACACAACGCTGTCTAAAACAAAGTTTTTTCACGTATTCCATTTGGCGAAAAATATTAATATTCTTGTATTATTAATCAGCTTATTTTTAATATATTTTCTACAAACAAAATAAGCTTTGGCTGTTATTTCAGGAATTGATCAGTGTGTGCACATTACTTTAATATTGTAACGATAATTTTAATTCGTTACAGTTTTGCATATTAATATATTTGGTTACGTCTTTTCAACATAAAGTAATTGAAACAACAAAATGCTGTTTCTGATGCGAAGCTGAGTTTCGGTATTTTACGCTACATTAACGCACATCGATAGTTAGTTAGATATCGCGTTACGTTTAATACAATAATGCCAATTATGCGTTACGTTGCTAATTTTGCGCTTGTTTCTTATCGAGTGCGTCGGTCACACTGAATTCGTTTGAACAGGCGATCTGGTTCACTGTTGATCACTCGATTTTTATGTTATTCAATTTCTATTGATAAAATCTAATTTGAGCAGAGGGGCACGTCTCCAGATAACCTTGAGGCCCAATAAATACAGCGTTGACGCAAGTAAGTCTTTATAAACCTTGTTCTAATCAAAAACACAACATTCGCTCACATTCATTCGACCGCAGTGGTCGTAATCTCTAGATTTACTTACCATTTGTAAGCCTTATTCAACAGCCATTTAGTTTTCTGTCAAAATTTAATTTTAAACTATTTTCTTTTCCAGTGGTGCGCCTATCCGCTCGTTGCCTAATGGCGTGCCAACGCAACCAGGATGCAGCCAACTTTGTATTTGAGGGCAAGAAGATTATTGGCGTTGCGCTCAATTACATGTATTTAGAATTTTGTCATTGATATATTTGTAAATGTAATTGGTTTAAAATAATTAGGTGCGCTGTCAAGGCAAGAAATGTGCCGGTGCCCAAAGAGCCAATCGTTTTCCTGAAACCGACAACTTCTTATCTACGCGAGGGCTGTCCAATTGTTGTGAGTAGAGTTGTTATCGGATTTTCCAATACAAACGAGCACAAATTGAAACCAAGTCCTGTCTAAAATGTAGCCTTCTTTTAGCTGCCAAAAGTGTTCACCAAGGTCGCCTATGAAGTGGAGCTAGGCGTTGTCATCGGATCGCGCTGCAAGAACGTATCCAGGGCGCACGCAATGGAATATGTGGGCGGCTACTGCTTGGCTTTGGATCTCACAGCCCAATGCAATTTGACTGCGGCACGCGCCACTGGCGGCTCCTGGACGCTGGGCAAGGGATTCGATACCTCAACGCCTGTTTCGCGATTCATACCCTTTGATGCGGTGGAGGATCCACACACGCTGCCTCTTTGGCTTAAGGTCAATGGCGAACTGAAGCAGAGTGGATGCACGGCAGATTTGGTATTCAAAGTGCCGGACATTATTGCTTACGTCTCAAAGTATATGACTTTGGAGCCGAATGATCTAATCCTGACTGGCACTCCACACGGAGCCGATGCTTTCAAGGCTGGCGATGTCATCGAGTGCGGCCTAGCTGATGTGGCCACCATGAAATTCAACGTGTCCGCGGAATAATTAGAGACTTATATGACTAGCAACATACAATTAAATTGTTTGTGACCAATACTCATACATAGCAATTAAACGGCAGATTTAATTTGATTGATCTCTCTTTATAAACGACATTTATTGCATACACTTTACTTTCTGCGACTCTTCACATCATCACAGGCAGTTAAGTATTTCCGCATCGCCACACAATCATTGGTATTATTCCACTTCGTTGCCGGACAATTCTTATAAACCTGTTCCATAGTGCAGGCCAGCAAAGTAGCCGGATAGTAATCACAATTGTCCTTTGCATGCAGCCATTCGAATTGCTTAGTGCGGCCTGCAGCTGAAAATGGATATCGTTAGATTACTTCTGAGATTTTGTACACCCTTGCATGATCAGTAGCGAAGTCTGTTTGACCCCAGGATCAAATCTTCATATCATATAGCTAGATACTCTTCGACACACCGAAGATAAATTTTCCTGAACACTAAAATATATTACATACCATAATCCACACAGCTTTTTAAGCTTTTTACGATGAGCTGTGCTAGCACAGCGTCCTTTTTATAGCGCTGTTCCAAGCTCTTTTGCATCACAGGTAGATTAACCGTTCCATTGGCCAGCAAGTAGCCATTTTGTTTGAACACACACTCAGCAATGCACTTGAAAGCGATCACTTAAGATTTGTATCACAAATATGTTACACAATTACTTACTGCATGTAAAGCCACTTTATCCGACTTTAAGTTGCGATTTTCCCCATTATCGGTAGTTTTCTTAGTCTGACTGAGCAAGGACTTGCGGCAGGATTTGCTGACCTGATCATCTCTAGGAATATTGCAACAGGAACCCAACTATACGCGAACAATTATTAGGATTTGGGAAGAGGTTGCTTATGCAAAATGCGTAAACTTACTAATTTCGAATATTTTGCCTTATCGCAGCTGGTAGCTGCGGCGGCTTTAGCTATAAAAACTGGAAGCACCAACAGTGACAACAGTAGAAAATAGTTGAAATACATGCTGACTATTGAAAACATCACCACACGTAGCTTGGGCTTAAATAACTTTCATGTTAACAATTAATTTCAACAAAATTAATCTATCATAAAAAATCGCATTTAAAATTAACGATAATCGTTTAAAAGAGAGACGCGGGGACAGGGGAATTTTTGACAAAATACTTCAACTTCTTACCATCAGTTAACAGAAGAGAGCTGACTTAAACTAAAAAAATTAAAAAATAGTTGGATTAACAAATTCTAGTGTTAAATAAAATTTAGTTGGATTAACAAAATCTAGTGTTAAATAAAATAGGTTTTTTAATTATTAATTTTTGTATTTGCATAGAAAAGTGTTGTTTTATATTTAAGTGTTGCGTAGCGACAGTTACAAAAGTATATTCTTTCTGTTAATAACATTTAAGTAAAATGTTAAGTTAACAGGTCAACGGAACCAAAACAAATGTCAATAAACTGTTTAATAAATGATGCGCTATTAAAACGATTGTAAATAAAAATTATGGATTCCCAACTATATCAAGGACATATTCGATTTCGCAATCAGCCGTCTTATAGGGTGTTTAACAAACCCTTCGAGCATGCTGATGACACGCTGTTTGCCTGCCTAAACGAGGTGGAGCCAGAGATTTTAAAAGAGGAGCTACAGGCGCCATCGAAAATGTTTACATCCTATAATTGCAGCTTTGCACGAAAGGATCCACGCACGAAGATAGTTCCAAGACACACTGTATATGATCACAGCAACGAACAGCTGCCATACACATTTCCTAACCCACAGGAACGATATTCCGTGCTATCTCGCAGTCAACAGGCTGCCTGTTTGCGTGTGCTCCTCGCCTGGCAGCGTTCCACCGCCGTCGACGAGGCTGATTATGTGGTGTGGCGTGCTGTGCAACGCAAATGGTGTAACGAGCAGCAGCTGGTGCAAAAGCATATTTACGACAACACAAACGTGCAAAAGGAACTGCTGTATGCTCCGATGAAGCCACTGGTGCTGAACTATGGCAAATGGTTTGAGCTGCGAATGGAACATTTACTGCGCTCGCTGCCAAATGTCAGATACATCACACACTTCGGCCTGCCGCATCTGCAGTACTGTAAAAGCTTGAACGTGGACACGGGCAGCATAGAGCAGGTGCAGCTGATTTCCCGCAAGGGTCAAGTGCGTCACTGGCCAGAGGTTCGTCTGCAGCAGCATCACTTGAGCACACTGCGTGTGCGTTTGGAACGTTACGCATACACAACAGTTACCAGTGAAACCGCAACAACGTCGCTGGCATCAGAACTGGAAACTCAACTGCTGGATATGGATGAGGATGAGGATGTGTTTGTCCTGCCCTTGGATGCGTTGTTGTTTATTTTAATGTCCGGCGCTTATGTTGATTTGCCCACGGAAATGCTGCTGCGCATACGTCAAGTCGAAAACAGCGAACACAAGTACATTGAGTTCAAGGAACCGCTGCCGGCACGCAACTGCGGCTGGCACACAAATAGTCACCTCCTCACGCAGGCCTACGCAGCATTGGCGCCCGCTCAGTGGCTGCAGTTCACCAAAAATGGAGTGGAGAATTTTGACAACGAGGCGGAAGTAGTGAAAGCCAACAAGCTGCAGCTGTCTGAATATAAATTACAGCCATTCGATGAGCAAGTGCCGCCGTTGGGGCAAGCGAGAAGCAATAGCGCTTTGGTTAGCTGGCGTCTGCTGGCCGATGCCTTGGATCCAGCCTACTTAATCTACAGCACCCTTTCCATTGCAGCCGTGCGTGATGTTTTGGGTGTGCAGCCGTTGGGCTGTCACATCATCAAGCTGGAGAGTAAGCCTGATTGTGGCTGTGAGATTATGTCCAAGTTTGAGCTGATCAGCGCCTGGCTGCAGTTGAAGCTGTTGCAGACCGACGTAGGTCATTGCTCGCGCATTTCACTGCGCGATTTTGCACCGCTGCTGGAGCAGCCACTGACACTAAGCGCTGTGGAGGAGCAGCTAAACGAACACTATCACATAAAAATGCCACAGCAGCTGTGCCAGCTGCACGGGTTCCTCAAACTGTTGCGCAGCGTAACACCTGGCGAATATGTTCTGCGCTACTCGACCATCTACAAAGATAAGTTTCTGTTGTGCCATCCAACTTTGGAAACAGTACCTAAAAGCTTTTTATTGCACGAGCTGCTGATGAGCAAGCCGCCCACGGATCTTGAGTTTCTCACACAGGACAGCTACCTGCCCATATCGACCAGGCTTGTAAGTCGCCTACACGAGCAGCTCCAGCTGCTGCCCTGCTCTTTTCCAGCTAAAGCGAAAGGCGCGTTGGCCAGCAGGAAGACACCAAAGCCTGAAATGAAACCAGCTCCGAAGCAGCGCACTCGCAAGAGGCCAACTATAAAGCCTATAAAGCGAAACAAAACTGCGAAACGACAACGCATGCGGGCGGCTGCCAGCGCAAAGAAGAAGCAGGATAATGAGATGGACAAGTTTATGAGTCTTTAAGACGGAAACTGTTGATGCTTTTAGTAGAGAAATCGAAACATGTGCGTTCATTAATAGTCAAAATGGTTTCTACATTTGTTAAACAACATAAATACAACAAATTCTTTTGGTTAATTGAATAACTTGTAATTTGTTTGATTTTTATTAAGAGTTGTATCTGTTTCATATTGCCTCGTTCATAAAAGTTAAACTACGAACTGATGCTTAATGCAGCCATTTCGGCTTCTGTAATTAACTCTGTTTGCAATTCATCTTCCTGCACCTTTAAAAGACTGCAGCGTGTCCAGAATGTTGTATCATCTGCTGTTGGCAGCTTGTCAGTTGGAAAACTATGTAATGACAAATCATTGAATACGTTATGCTGTTCATAATCATCATCCAGAATAGTCTCTGAGCAGTGCGCCGTTACGCGGGCAATGTGATCATCGACGTTTCGATTCTTAGTTCTGTTCAGTGTTAGCATCTCGAAGCTGTTCGAGATAAGCAAAACATTTGCCAAATTCTCACTGCTCCAGTTGCACCACAGCAGATTGTGCATTAGCGCGTAGGGGCAGTGGGGCAAATAATAGAGTGTGGGTACATTGGCTTCATGTCTGCCCGATCTGTCCTCGGTCAGCACAGTGCCGTTTAAACGTTGAATTAGCTCTTTCTCAGTTTCACGAAAAACGGGATCGTAGTAAAGGGCCTCTTTAATGTTATGTTTCCGTTGGGCGCTGATTATAAACGCCACCTGATGCAGCGCCTGATGTGTGCGTGTGAACGGTCCCAAGCCCAGGCAGACAATGCGTTCCAGTGGTCGCTTGAGTGCATCCAGGTGCAGTTGTAGTGTCTCCATCGATAAGATAAAATAGTCACTCTGGCTCATTTCACCACAGAGTCGCTCCAGGCGACTATAAAATAATCAGTTGTCCAATTATTATATGTAGAAATATTTCTCCATGCACTTACGCCGTAAAGGAGTCCACATTTACGTCTGGGCAATCATTTAAATAGTCGCTTTCGGATTGATGACGGTTCCGTCGACTCAGGCATTTGCGCGCCATCCATTTCTTGCGTGTGACCACCTGAAATTCTTCGCCAGTGCCAGACATTCCATGAAATTTATTTTGTAAATAAAGTGTGTTTTGCTTTAGCACTTGCTAATGCTTCTCTATCATTCGTGTTATCGTGCTATCGGCTTTTTGCCATCGGTCACATATACCCGCGAGTTTTGTAAATAAAGTGTGGTTTGTTTTAATTCATTAATAAAGCGCGAAATAAGCTTTTGGTCAATTTAAAAGGGACTAGTTCATATAATGATCGATATACCTATATCTATAACGTACGTAAA
This sequence comes from Drosophila flavopinicola, assembly GCA_035042425.1. NCBI lineage: Eukaryota > Metazoa > Arthropoda > Insecta > Diptera > Drosophilidae > Drosophila > Drosophila flavopinicola. Next base: position 1,461,478 of record JAWNLL010000233.1, read on the forward strand.
AATATAGTTGCTTGCTTATTACTGTCGTTACCTATCCCTTATTCGTGCTATCGAGGTTAGTGTAAATGTATCGAGTACTTATAAGCGCGTACTCAAAACAGCTGATTCTGCTCTTCTTCTTCTTCTTTAATTTTATATTTGTATTTAGAATATGAACGACCCAAACAAAGCAATCAGCGTTAATTTATCATCGCTGCTTAGTTTAAAAGCAGAATTACAACGCAAACAGCATGAAGTCAAGCTGGCAAAAGCCACCAAGACAACGGCCAATGAGTTCAGGCCCAACAAAGTCGCCAGCAGAAGTAACAAGGAGCACAATTTCAAGGAGGTCAGTCGCAACGAGGACGCTAAGATATACGAAACGGAGGATCATGGACAGCTGGACAAATCACGGCGTGTGCTGGAGGCAAAAAGTAAATTCTATGACCGCATGAGCCGCAGTGGCGGTAGCCTCAACTCGGATGACAATTGCCTGGTAATGTTCAATCGCAAGCGACAGGAGCACCAAATCGACGATGAACCACCAAATTGTGTGCCAAGAGAACGACTGATTAGCAGCAGTAGCAGCAGTGACAGTAGCAGCCGTGATAGCACAGAGGCTGGTAACGATGATGATGAAGTGGAGTACACGGATTGTCTGGGCAGAACGCGTAAATGTTTACGCAAGGAGCTGAGCGAGGCTAAGCGACGCGACAATCAACTGGCAGACAGCATGCCCGATCGTTTGGATCAGACCAAGGCCAATTGGATGATAGACACGAAAGGCGACCACCACAGCGACAATGAAGATGAGGAGCCCAGCTATGGGCCAATGCCCACGGAGAGCGTCTACAGCGAAGCACTGTCCACGATGACTAAACATGATGAGCAGCGTGTCAACTGGGAGCGCAAGGAGCAGGAGAATGTTGACAAGCCAGATGTGCACTATCAGGATGTGTTTTTCGACGAGGCGCGCACTCACGGCGTCGGCTATTATGCCTTCTCCACGGATGAGACGGAGCGCAAGCAGCAACAACGTGATCTTGAGCAGGCGCGCAAGGCCACAGAGGCGGAGCAAAAGCGACGCGATGAGTTGCGTGCTCAGCGCGATCGGATCGTTGCGGATCGCGTGCTGGCTGCCAAGAATCGCATACGGGCACGCAGCGGATTGCCCCCGATCAGCAAGGAGGAATACGAAGGTGAGCAGCAGCTAAAGGCGGCTGAAGCGGCAGCCGAAGCAATAGTAGTCGAACGCGAAAGGACTAAACTCGATGAAGCTCAGGCGGCACAGAAGGCAGCCGAGGATGCGGAACGCGAGGAGCTACGCAAGGAACACGTACGCGACTGGGACAGGGACAAGAGTGCCGTGGTCAATAAACAAGATGAAGCGCCATCAGCGCCAGAGGAATGGCAATACAAGGCCGAAAGGCTGCCCATGTCCCAGGAGCAGTGGAACGAACAGCAGCGCGCGGTGCGTGCTCCAGAATTTGCGCCCATTCCAGAACTGCAACCGAAACGCACTAATTTCAGCAGCATGCCACCGCCGCAGGCGTGGCCCAATGGCGAACAGGAGTTCAACACCTTTCATTCAACAAGACGCGAAAAACAATTCCAGCGACGCAACTACACAAAAGCTAGCGATGATGTTGACGATGATGATGTTGTTCCATCAGACAGCAGCTCAACGCAAGCTACGTTTCAAACTCAAGGCGCTGCCATACCGCCACCTGCCTGTCTGGACAATGCCGATGGATGTCCGCCAGCTGCCAAGCGTCCCAAATCACAGGCGGAGCTGGAGCGCTCCATTGAGGCAGGCCTGCGATTTTTGCGCAACAACTGCGACAAGGGCGTGCTGGGCAACAAGGCTACCTGGACCGCCAAGGCGGATTACTAGGTTAATGATAGTTAACATTTTATATAAAATAAAATGTAATTTTCAATGAATTGCCACGAATTTCATGTTATCAGTATTATTTTAAAATGGCTAATAGACACCGTTTTCGAATTTACTGTTATTACACTTGGAACAGAGTAATTGGGGAGTCGGCAGAATCCTACTGGAGCATTTTTTTTATTGAATATCTTATCTTTAAAATACTTTGAAATGTTCTACAAAAAATTTTAAACTAAATAAAAATTGGCTATAATTAGCTAAAAAAAGGACTTACCGAAATTAGTTGCGAATTAACATCACATCTGAAACAGTTATAGTTCAACGTTATAATTATCGAGCAACCACTGTAATACTACATTTGTCGTATCGCTCGTATGTAATTTATTGCTTTGTGTAAACACAATACTATAGAAAAACACGTGTATGCCTCGACAAGTTGTCTATTGTCAGCGTTTTACAAATATGTACCTTAATTAAAATTTACGAATACAATTCATATTCGAAGTTTTCATTGCGTGCCCAAAGGCTGCAACATTGTTAAGTTGGCTGCTAGAGAAACGTAACGGTAAACAGTTTACATAGTATTGAGAAGTATTTTAGTTCTAAACTAACCTAAGTCTTGTAGGCATAGCCGCTATTAATGAACGTAAATTATATTTTTTATAATATTCTACATTTCCAAAAATAATTCCTTCTAAGTGCGCATAACTAAAAATCAAATTACGTGGGCAAAAGAAAACTAATCGGGACCTTTCGGTTGTGTTTTCCTTGCCACCCCCTAGAGCATCTCGCTGTCGACCATATCAATTACAATTTCAGACATCTTCTGTCGGCACAAGTCGTTGGGCGGAAAGTTCAAAGTGGGTGCGCCTACATCCTGATCGAGGTCATCATTGCGATTCAGATACATGTCGGGGGCGTCCTCCGAAGAACACGTGCTAATGGGTATAATGTCCATAGCTAGACCGAGAGCAAACCGTCCATATGTTTTCAGTTCTTGAGCAAAGCTGCAAGAAAGATATTGAATTAGCTGACAATTCGTTCTCAATTTAACGATATACTTTCGCAAATACTAAATTTTAATATATAATTTGCAAAAGTTACCGACCCTGATAAAAATTATAACTTCTTAGGCTAACAGAACTTTGAATTATTGGAATATTAAGATGATATCGGGAACCAAGGTTACAATTATAACAAGCAAACGCTGCGAAAGGTTAATTTGAAATTTCAACTTACAGTTCCTCAAACTTTTCCAGCGTATCGCAGTGCTTGGGCAACACGGTGCAGAGCATTTCCAGCCACTTGAACAGTTCCACTGTGTAGATCTTGAGCAGCGTCTGAAGTTGAGAGTCCCGCATTTGCTTGGTAGTGCAGCAGTACAGCAGATTGGCAATGTCCAGTGCAATGGAACTGTAGCGCACCAGCTGAAAGTCAATGAGCGCCACCTCCAGTACGCGTTGTCGGTCCTCCGGATCGTAGCGATACAAAAAATTATTCACCCAACAGTCGCCATGGCAAATGGCCGACAATGGCGACTCCGCGCTTGCCAGCTCCACCATCTGACCGAAGAAGGAGGAGCCCTCGGCGAGTTGCGCATTGCCTGCATATACTTGGAATCCACTGGCAGCACATCGGATACCATTTTAATCGCGTTCTTCGTCAGACGCTCGTAGTAGTTTTTGTACCAGCTGGTATTCGCTGTGCAGAAGATACCCTCGCTGATGGCGCTGCACATTTTCGTGAACTCCAGCGGATGCTCGAACTTATAGGCCAAACTGAGCGCATGGAGCTGAGCCACCTGCAGCAGCACCGACTGCGTCTCCTCCATGCTAAGGCCCTTGTGGCGATCCGACATCTCGAAGCCGCGAACGCGCAGATCCTCTGAAAGAAGGTGCATATATGGTTATTATATCATATCAAATATTGTTCTTGTGTGTGCCGAAATATAATGTGTAGTAGCCAGTGCTATATCTACAAGTTAGCCAATAATTTGTAATTATTAACTTGCTTAAATTAAATAAATAAATATGTATGTATGTCATATGTTTTACATAGCGTGACTATATTATATTGCTTGCTTCAAGAGAAAATTTATGAATTTAAGTATTTACAACTAGTAGTTACCCATAATGAGTAAATCATGCCGCGCTGTATAACATTTGGGTATGGAATTAAACAATTGCGCCTCCAAACCCGATTTGCTCGCCTGAAACTGAACCAGCTGCGGCAATATTGTGGTATAGAACTCCACCTCATTGCTGCAAATGAATTTTAAAAAGAAATATTTGTACACGTGTAGAAATGCCAACAGCTAAACTTACCGAAACAGCCTATCGCTTTTATAGGCTTCTCTTTGGACCACGCTCTCTGGCATCACCTTGCAAATAACATTCTGTTCCCATTTGTGAGTGCTGCCATCCAAGTTTTGTCGCTTCCCACTCAGGCAGATGCGATACAAAGCTGCCGTATAGTTATCCCCGCGGTCGGAACCTTGCGCTAACTATAAAATTCGACAGAAACATACATATGTACATACATACATGTAAGGTGTACATTTGTATAATACACACACCTCGAATGCCTCGATTTCCACATCCGGCTCCACATGCTTGAAAAGCTCCTGAAATGTGTCCAAAGTCAGAACGTTTTGATTTTCACTAGCCGCTCCCGTAACTGTCGTTGTTGTTGCTGCTGTTTTCGGCGTTTCTGTGATGCCCATTTTTTGTCCCGATCTTTATGATTTGAAATTTGCTGCCGCACCAAAATGAGCACAAGTCGCTACTAATCTTAGATCCTATTTTATTTACTCAATTAATGTTAACTTTTGTTTCGCCACGCAAAACCTCTGCGTAATCTGATTAAGAACGCCTCGTCACAGTTTCAAGCGTTTAATAATCGATTTTGCGCGAACTCAAGTTTTGCACACATGGCTGTTTCTCGTCCTTTGCAAAAATACTTATGATAATGCCAAACTACTAAATTAAATACCATCGAATTGAAGTCCTTCAGCCTGGCAGCCCTGGTTCGACAGCTTAGTCGCCAATCTATGGCGCAAACTTTTGAATTGAAAACGGTATTTATATTGCACTTTTGGCATATATGACAAGCTTTTAGTTTTATCTTTGAGTTTATGCCATGTTAATTTATGTCCCAATAATAACGCTAACTAACTAAAATACCAAAACGAAATATAAGCTTATTCAGCGTCAGGTTGGCAGCCCTGGCGGAAGCTGTGTCGCCATTTAAATTATTGCGCGCAACTTTGAATGGGAAACTCGTTGCATTAAGTTTTTGGCATATGTAAATATTATATTTATCAGTTGAAATTGGAAATGTGTTTCTTTGACATTTGCAAAAGTCTATTTATGATTAGCGTGTAGTATGTTTAATTTATAAAGTGATATCTTGACAATAATGAACATTTAATGTTTTGCTATTGAGAAATGCCGCAGCGGTGTTAACATTCATAGTTATTATCCATTGGCTTAGGGCGTTTCGAACGCCTTGACTACAAAATATGTGTGTTAGCTGCTAGCCAGTATTCAGTGCTGCTGTTGATGCTGATCCAGCGCGGTGACCAGTCCCATGTCCTGCTGCAGCTCCAGGGATAGCGGCAATGGCCTTTGCGGCCACGTGCGTCGCTGCAACAGCGCTTGGCCGCTGGCCAACTGCTGATGCAGCGCACTTATGCTGGGATAAATGTGCTGCTCGACAAATTCCGCCACCGTATGCTCATCGTAGACCTCCCACAGTAGCTGCTGCGACTCGCGTGCCATCACGCGCAGCTCCTCGATCAGCTGGGGCGTGCGCGCCGTCAGCTCGTGGACGCGCAGCGGCGAGCTGAAATTGTGCCGCACATTGTAGTCGGATAGCCAGGCGCTGTGCTCGCGCGTCTGCTGCATATAGCTGCGCACCTCGGCCAGTTTGTCGTACAAACGCAGCGCGTACTTGAACACCAGATGACCCGGATAGCTGCAGACGGCAAACAGTTGACTGTAATGCGCATTCGGGTGCAGCTCCAGCCAGGGATGCCCGGAACGTCGGCTGTCCGGCTGGAAGACGCAGCGCAGCACACGCAACAGCTCATTGTCACGCGGATTGGTGCTGAAGTAGCCCTTGGCGACTGTCGACAGCGACGTCATCAGACTGGGCATGCCCACGGGCAGCAGTTCGCACAGCACGGCAAAGTGATCGTAACGCTGCCAGCCGGTCAGCGCCAGACCCCGAAAGCCCTTGGAAAAGCGTCCACCCTCCTTCGCGATGACAGCCAGCCAGCGTATGTTGTTCTCCAGATGCTGCTGCAGCGGCGGCACCAACAGACTCTCCCCAAAGGCGCCCTTGTAAGCGGACGCTGCCCATGCACTGGGAAATACCTTGGCGTAGGTGTCCCACAGTTGTGGCTGTATGAAATGATAGATGTCGCTGGCATACACCCACACCATTGGCTCCACATAGCTGCCTATCTGTGAGTTCTGCAGCTCGCTCAGCGTCATCTCGCGCAGCTGATCGTCCCAGATGACGACGTGCAGTTGCGGCCAACGGCGACGCACAAAATGCGCCAAGCTCATCACATGGCTAAGAAACAGTTCGCTGCGCAATCGCTGGCGACAGAGGGAACACTCGCCCATACGCTGCACCTCATCGCAGCCAATGTGCAAGTGGGTGAACTTGATGGGCAGCTCCGGCGTCGAGGGTGTTGCATTCGCCGATGGCCGCATATGCAGCTCTATCACCTGGGTGAGCATCTGCTCCAGCAGCGCCATGCTCTGCGGCTGACTGGGGCAAATCGACTGCGGACTCTCTGGCAGCTCGCGCAGCTGCTCGAATCCGGAAAGCTTCAGTGCGTATTCGAGGTGCCCAAATGTCTGCACCAGCGGCATAACACTCAGGCCATACTCCACCCAAGCGGACTCCAGAAAGTCCTATGAAATATAATGAAATGCATAGGATAGCAACTCAAATATAGTTCTAACAATAAGAAAATAACTAAACGAAGTATGGAAATTTAATTTACTTTCAGTTCAGCTTCCTTATAGGCGTTGTGCGCAGCAAGTGGCTGCAGGGCGCCGCTGTAGGGAAACATGTCCTCGTACTCGATGAGCAGTCCTGTGGCGCCCAGGGCACGCAGCACGGGCAACAGTTGCTTAAGAAAGCTCAGCTTGGGCGGAGCACCCTTGAGATCGAGGTGCACCAGTCGCTCCGATGGCGCACGTGGTCCATCCGGCCCAATGCCGGCCACAGCCGGAACACCCATGCGCTGCAGCTCGTGCTCGTATTGCGTCTGACGCTCCGCCGAGCTGAGCATGCGATCGTCCTCGGCATTGGCGTTCAGCTCCTCCATGCCTGCGTTGCGCTGACGCTGCTGCTGTTCGAGGATCTTCAGGCGCTCCTGTTCGAACAAAAAGCTGTCGGCCAATGGCAGCGGCGCCTTCTTCGCCTGCGTAGGACGCACAAAGCGGACGTTGCCCAACAAACGTTGCGCTGCTGCTGGCCGCTCTGCGTTGTCCTTTTGACGCTCGGCGCGCAGGACTCGATTCGCTTGGGCAATCAGCCTCTGGATGATGTGAACGTGCTGGTAGTTTGCCTCACTGGCTTGTTGGCCGGACTGCTGTGTGAGTGTTGGCAGGGTTTTTGTTGTGTCGATAAGTATGGCCCATGTCCAAAGACCAACTAGAACGAGTCCAGACGCCAGCAGCAGAAATGAAAGTTTGCGGCGCCAAATAAATATCACCAAATTTGAGTGCATCTGCAAAGGGCGACAACAAAAGGGAGAGAGAGAGAGAGAAAGGATTGGATTTGTAAAGTAGCTGCCAAGAAACTGCAACAAAAGGCAGGCCGTCTGCTTTTTATAAATATTTGAGGAACCAACAAGTAGCCTCCGGAGTTGTGCTACAAACTTTGCCGCTACAGCTGCGTTACTCATACGCCACGTTGCGGGCGAGTCATTGAGGTTAAGAGTTGTTGATGCTGGTTTGTTTAGTGAGCTCCGACTCGGCATATGTGTATATTTATATACACTTATACACGAACATATATGAATGCGAGGTGTTTGCTTTAGCTTCTGCCCGACTGCCAGCCAGCCATTCAATGGCAGCAGCACGTTTAAATAGGCAAAACTGCCAGCTCATATAAATGAGTTGTTTTGCGCAGCACAAGTGTTGCCAGTTTCGTTCTATTTCCTCTGCCATTTGTGAAAAAAAAACATGTTTAACCGTGTGCAGCTGCAATTTGAGCATTTATTAAAGCGAGTCTGCGTTTTTCACTGAATTGTTATCTGGTATATGCTGATTCAATAATAAATTGCCACCAAAATATGTACATAAATTAAATTGTTTTAGATATACCATGATTCAGATATTTTAGTTATTTAAAACAGAGTGCACGATCGTTTTTTTTTATTAAAAACTACTAAAGTTTATATATTCCATCCTCCAATTAAGCAAGCTCCACTTTAAAAGTTATCACTAAATAATTTTTTGCAGACCACTGCATTATAAAATTTTTAAAAACTTTTAAAAAATTTGTTACAATGAAATATGTTTTAGTTTTTTTTTTTGCCAAATAAAATCAAATCTAAATGTAGCTTTTTCAACTTTACTTCACCGTGGAGATAGCCTTTTACCCTGAAAAGTAGGCAACACTGTGCCGCACGTGACCATAAATATATATACCTATAGCTTCCATACATGTTTATTTCGATATATATGACCCATTATGCTGCATCTGCTGGTTGGTAAAAAGAAAAGATGCCATGACCCGGCACTCAATGGATACGACTTTGACAGCCAACAAATGTAAGTGTTCAAATGGAAGTGGAAGAGCTTGCAGCTGTCTAGCGGAAATTTAATTGACGTTTTCCACGAGTCTCGCTGAGCTGAGTTCTGCGCTAAGCTAAACGACCAAACGAGTTCAAGTTAACGCAAATACTTGCACAAGTTCGTACAATTGCGTTTGCAAGTCCTTTTTTTTTGTGGCCACTCGAAAAGACACTCGAGTATTTGGTGAGCATCAAAGCGAATGCTGTTTGGTTTTCATTATCTAATGCTCCAAAGTGTGCGCATCAAGTGGTTGCGAACGCTGGCTTTTATTTTAGCTACTTTAAGCCAAAAGGTAATGACAATTGCAACAAAATGATCAGCGCTCACAGTGGTTTTTAATAACATCAAATATTATTGAAACAAGTTGCAAAGGATTATCTGCGGCGTGCCGAAGATTTTATACTCTTTTCGAACCTTTAGACGATTTTCACTCTGCCAACTGCAGCACATTCTGTAAAGTTTCGTTTGATGGCATGGCATTTATTTTTTTTCGTTCTAAGAATTGATATCATTTGAATTTGAATTTTTCTTTTGACAGATATAGTGGTCCGATCCGGCCAGCTCCAATCAATGTGCTGTCATTTTGAATAATAAGTATCTGTGCAAAGTTTCATCGCGATAGCTTTGGAAACATGGGGTTTATGGTCAAAACCGACTTCCAAATGTATGGCAGCTATAAGATATAGTGGTCCGATCCGGCCGGCTCCGACAAATGTGCTGTCCCTTCAAATAATAAGTATCTGTGCAAAGTTTTATCACGATAGCTTAAAAACTGAGGGACTAGTTTGCATACATACAGACAGACAGACAGACCGACATGGCTAGATCAATTTGTTTTGTCATTCTAAGTATACTGGCAGTAAATTTTGGGGGTCTCCGACGCTTCCTTCTATGCGTTACAAACTTCAGCACAAACTTAATATACTATTTTGTTCGAAAAGAGTATAAACATAGATGTTTATATTGATGTTTATCAAAGTTGTCTCAATTGTTAGGATTGCAGAGTTGTTATAAGACCCAAAACATGATGAAAACTGATTCGGGAACGAAAATCAAGTCAGTTGTGACCAGTTAAAAGTCTTGGAAAGCCATTTCAAGGGACTGCAACTACAAACCGTTTTCAACTTGTTGATTTTAACATATTCAACATACAACAACTTATGCAAATGCGACCATCAAATATCATTATCATCATCTAAACGAAGTATACCTCTGCCAAATACAAACGGCTTACAATCTGGGGGATAACAAGCAACATTGAGCTTACAACCAGAAAATTCCAATTGTTGACCCAGTTGGCTAGCCCTTCAATGCCAAATGCTGCAACTTTGCATCCATCTCAGTGTGTGTGTGTGTGTGTGTGTGTGTGTGTGTGTGTGTGCCAACATGAAACTTATCACTGGAGTGTGCCAAAAAATGTGGCTCTTGGAATCCACTCGGCTAAAACCTGCACCTCAGGCCACTTACAGCACAGCCATAGACTAATTTTTAAAGTGCGCTCTTGGCTTTGTCCGTGGATGCAAATAAAGCTAGACAAACAGAGCACCGCAAACAAAACACAAACACACAAAAAGCCAAAGCTAGCCAGCCCGAAGGGGGTGTCAACCAAATGTGTCCCTATTTCGAGCGTCGCACTGTCTGCTACCGCCAGCGCATCCTCCGCTCCTCCGCTGCTCCGCTCCTCCTTCTCCGCCTCTTTGATGTCGATTCTACGACATTTGATGCTTTTATGTTTTGGTTTCTGCTGTGCACTAGACAGCTGGCTTCTGGCTGCTGGACGGGCACAATGAGCTAATTGCACACGCAGTGCAGCTCCAACGCTTGTCGGGGCAGTTTATAAAATGAAATTTAATTGCTTCGTCAGCCGCAGGAGCAATTTGCAGCTGGGTTCTGTGGGTTCACATCCGTGTCCTGCCGTCCCGACATCTGGCCGTGCTCACCCTGTGCTGTTGCAATTTATGCAGCGCACTTTCCAAGCCAAAATTTCAAAGCAATGAAGACCTCTGGCAGGAGTACCGCCTGCTGTGCGCTGCCACGCCCCCAGCTGGCAGCCGCCCACGTCGAACAACACAATTTGGCTGCTTGCCAGTGGCAAGGGCAACGGCTAAAAAAAAAAGGTAAGTAAAATCTAACTGAACGCAACGAATATGAAATACCCGCACCATGCAAACTTAATTGACTTCTCTTGCCAGAGCTTAGTATTGATATAAAAATGCACTACAAGACCAAACTTTAAATGTATTATAAACTTGTTATAAATGAACTAGCTTTAAGCTGTTCCACACTTTACTCAAGACAATGCATACGCTCATATTCAACAAAAGAACGGGTAGCTAAACTAAAAAAAACAAGTGGGGAAGGATTATCTTCGGCGTGCCGAAGATTTTATACTCTTTTCGAACCAATAGTCAATTTTCACTCTGCCAACTGCACCACTGAAATTTCATAAACTATACAAAATCGTTTTGTCGCGTAACATTTTTTTTTTGTTCTAAGAATATTTAATTCGTTGCCAGTTGTATAGCAGCTATAAGATATAGTGATGCGATCCGGCCGGCTCCAACCAATGTGATGTCTCTTTGAATAATAAGTATCAGTGCAAAGTTTCATTGCGATAGATTAAAAAACATGGGATATATGGCCAAAACCGACTTCAAGTGGTATGGCAGCTATAAGATATAGTGGTCCGATCCGGCCGGCTCCGACCAATGTGCTGTCCCCTGGAATAATAAGTGTCTGTGCAAAGTTTTATCGCGATAGCTCAAAAACTGAGGGACTAGTTTGCATACATACAGACAGACAGACAGACAGACAGACAGACGGACGGACATGGCTAGATCAATTTGTATTGTCATTCTAAGCATACTGGCAGTAACTTTTGGGGGTCTCCGACGCTTCCTTCTATGCGTTACAAACTTCAGGACAAACTTAATATACTATTTTCTTCGAAAAGAGTATAAAAAGTGAAACACTCTCAAAAAATCCCTAAAGCGGCTTTGCTTGTTACAGTTGTTTATGTTCTTGTTGTTATCCCATTCGAAAGGCACTCAAGCGAGCTATTTATGATTTTTGTTGCCATTTTGTCCGTTGTTGTTGTTGTTGTTCGGTTATTGCATTCCCTGCATCGCATTTTAAAGTACTGAAATTTGTTTGGCGCATAACGTGGCCAGCATTAAACTCACTCAACTAGTTTCCCATGGAGGAGCAATGGTCGAAAGTGCATGAGCATGTAAAATATGGCAATTGGTGGCCTCGCGGGCTGCCTGGCTTGAGCCTGGGTTAGTTATCCTCGCTGCGCCTTATCGGCACTCTGGGAATCATAATCGGCAATTAGGCAATTTAACGCCTTATTAACGTCCACTTGCTGGCGCCGTTTTGTGGCCTTATAGACGGTGGCAAGAGAGTCGCGACTGGATGTTGGCTCTTTAAATTTGCCCGGCTCCAGATTGCTGGCTGGCTGGCTGGCTGGCATGCCTGCAATGTGCACCAAGTGCTCAATTTGCGAAATAGAGAGGAAAAATGAAAAGGCAAACGGCAAAAGGAATATGAGCAAGCCAGAAGGAGCAGTGAAAAGAATTTAGCATCGTTTCTGAAACGAATACTCGACTATGCACTCGAGCTGTAGGTAAATCAAATGTCGAGTTGAATGTGGATTTTGTGCTTGAAGCTAATAAATAAGCAAGCTCCTCGCTCAATAGCCAATGGCCAATAAATTCTGTGTGAGTGCGAGACAGAAAATATATAAATGCAAACAGTTGGAATTATCTCTTACTTTAATAGTTGAATAACCAAATTATACAATATATTTAGTAATTTCGAAAATCCAACCAATTTAATTGGCATCCAATTTGCCACTGAACTTGAAACTGAGCTCCCAAATGCCAGTTATTTATGTTTAATTTGCGCCATAAATAAGCTAGCGATGAATTTATAATCCCTAAGCGTAATCTACGAACACCAGTCAACCTCAAAATATAGCCCACAATTGAACACAATTATTGATCCATTTGCAGCACCATGGCTTTGAATACAAATTCCACAGCGGCTATACAAATATTAATGCAGTTTTTATTGTTTGTTTGTGCCACAAAATCGACAAAAGGCAATACAGCGCACTATAATTTCCCCCATCACCCAAATAAATATGCAATTGGAAATTTGTATGCATAAACTTGCAAATCATTCGACAATTGCTGCGCAGCATTTCCAACCAAACTGTGAATGCCTGCGGCCCTGAACAGATCAATTAAGTAGGTTTTATTTTCATTTCGCTATCCTAAATACTAACGAAATTGTCACGGACAAAGTTTTTCCAGCTGCGAAATAGCAAACGCTGCTTTTTGCTGGCGCATAATAACAACGTACTTAGCTGCGTACTTCATAAGTGCATTAAAACTGGCCAAAGTTTAGACAGAGACAGACAGTTAGGCAGAGCAGGTGGAGTGAGCAAGAAAGAGAGCGAATAATTTACAGCGATGCACAAATCTCAGCGCCCTTAACTATGCAACACTTACTTTGTCAGCGGGCGCAAGCGAAAAAAACAGAAAATGGCAGCTGCACAAATGCTATGCTGAAAACCATAGCAAGGACACATTTGTACCACGTGCATAACTAGGCAAAGGGCATTTCAGTGATTGCAGCTGATTCGGTATGTTACTAGAAACTCAATTTCTATAATGCACGACGTTTTCTTTATATAGACTGGTTCCTTCAAATAATTCCTTTCTTTTCGTATTTTGGGTGGCAAGCTATTATATAGCCTTCTGGTTTTAGTTTTAAGAAATATAATAACATGGAAGAATCTACATTATTATTTATTTAAGAATCAGACCTGCACATTTGGCTTTCTACATATCATTCTCCACATCTACAATCTCCCACACCTTATGCAGGGAAATATCTACATTAGGGTATTTAAACAGTCTAGCACTTTTGAAACAAAAAATGTATGTCCCTGTTTGCTGGGACAGTCACTGCCTGAATGTCGGCCTGTTTTGTCTGCCTGTCTGGGACACATAAAATGCCGCACAACGCTCGTGTTTATAATTTGAAATGAGTTTTTCCTGCATTTCAGCGCAGTCGGCAGACATTTTAGACATTTTGTTTGTTGTTTGTTTCACTGATTTCTAAAAACTATCCTCCAACCATACGATGTGAAGAATAAATGACTAGTATCTGGGCAGGCAACGGGATTTGCTGATTGCTGTGGTCAGCGATTTGTATTGTGGCTAGTTCCCTGTTCGGACGTGTTTGGCAATATAAATGTTGCAGCGACAGCCCTTTGGCTGGGTTTACATTTGCCAATTGAATTCACATCGATTTCAATTGCATTGTTGTTGTTGTCAATTGATTAATGACCCGTCAGATGTACGATAATGTAGCATGCTATGCTATGTTCAATCTGTTAACAAATATCATCAATGTCCTAATGGCCGATATGTCATTTATCATTGGCTATCACGATAAGTGAGTATTTGGTGGAAATCTATTAACATATTTTGTTAATTTCAAAAAACCCAAACCGAATTTATGCTACATATAAAAAGTTGAACATTTTATTTTCTTCGAACTTCATTTGTAGTGTTCTAAGTTAGAGGTAGTTTTATTGAGTTTTGATCATGGTTTGGCATCTACTTATAATAATTCTAATATAATTTTTGGATTTTTAACGAAACACAAGCCAAAATAAGATTAGACAGTGCCTTTCAAACACCTAAAACTCCCATAACTTAGTCAAAACTGATCCGATTTTCAATCCAGATCATGGTTTAGCATCTATAATAATACAGCAATTCCGAATTTTCTATTTTCTATGATTATGCTACTCAGTCTTTAAAAGTGCCTTTCAAACATCTATGTCAAGCTTCCATAACTTTGTCAAAACTGATCCGATTTTTCGAGTCTTCTTTCAAAATTAATATACTACTTTCTTCGAAAAGAGTATAAATATAGTACAGATAATTCTTAACATATTCTAAAAACTTTACTTGCACAGTCTTCGTTAAAAGTTTTGCTTTTTGAATTGATTAATACATTGGAAGCATTGCTGCAACTTTAAGATTTCTATCTAACTACAAAAAAAATCTGTTACAGCCCTCTACATGTTGCTCACTCTCTCTCTCTCTCTCACTCTTTCTGTTTTTTTTTAGACAATGATACCGAAGGTAGAAGTGTATATTGCTTTTCTTTTTCTCTTCTTTTACCCAGTCCATTTTCTGCTGGCTTTTTAAAAGTCAGCAAAGAGGAAATTGTTGGCCTTTTAAAGCCACTGCAATAAACTATTTGCTTTTGGAAAACAATGCAAAACTTTGCTTAATGCATGTACATACAAAAGTATTTATTTACCAGTAAAACATTATGCATCATTAATTCTCTCATTGTTTAACTTTTAAATTTGTTCGTGTGGCATTGTTTTTGTTTATTGCGTTTCGCTGCTCATTCGAGTGCTATTTTTTTTTTGCTTTCAATGTGTTTTAATTCCAGTAAAGGCCATTAGAGCAGGGCTCTTTGTGACTAGACTGCAAAGCATTTGGAATTCCCCCAACTGGCATCCCTCTTTCCTGACTGGAAATGGGGCTGAGCTGTGTGCAGCGTCGACAACCCGTCTCATGGGGTTGACAGCAAATGACGAGCACTGACAACAAAATGTTTGCTAATGCAGAGCCGTACACAAATCAGACGAACACATTTGAAGTGTTGATGCTGCTCTATTCCCTATGATGCCCAGTGGTAGCAATGGGGAATGGGAATGGGAATGGAGTGCTCCAGCGATCCATCCGCCCAGATAAATGCCTGGCACCGGCACGACTGATGGAATGCACTCGGGGGCCCCGTCCCTGATTGATGTTTATGAATTATTAAGTGCACAACTCGCTGCAGCAAGATGAATGCTTGGCTTTAGCTAACCCATCCGCATCCGCCTGCATCCTTGTGCTGCCTGCTGCCTGCTGCTCAGCAATGCTATTTGAGCGGTTTCTGTGGCACCTCTAAGCTCATGCTCAGTACGGAGCTCAAGAAACTTAGCGTCGCTACTGAAAGGAATGTATGAGA
Source organism: Drosophila flavopinicola (assembly GCA_035042425.1). Classification (NCBI taxonomy): domain Eukaryota; kingdom Metazoa; phylum Arthropoda; class Insecta; order Diptera; family Drosophilidae; genus Drosophila; species Drosophila flavopinicola. The sequence continues at coordinate 1,477,222 of JAWNLL010000233.1, forward strand.
TAACTTTAAACCACTTGGAAATTCAAGTCGTTTGCGTCGACATATGTAAAGCATTGCAAAATAGTTAGCCCAACCCATTAGGCATATAATACGATATAAAATATATAGAAATAGTTATGAAATCTATTGAATGTTCCAACAATATATTCAAATGAATTTTAAATGTTTAAAATGTTACTAAATTTTGATTATATATTTTATACAATAATAAATAATAAAATTTCTTTGTGCATATTTGTCAGCAAACAATTATTAACAATTTTGTAGCAATTAACAATAATTTGTCTGCTTTTTAGCAATTCATACATACATATGAGTTATTTCTTAAGGTATTTTTTTTTTTTAAATTTACTTTGACCATACAAATACTAGCCTAACTTGTTGATGCTCGTTATGTTCATTTGTCCATTTCTAATTCCCCTGGTCAATGGAAAATTAACTTGAGATAGTTTTCGTGTCATCACAACTAAAGTCAGGTTGAATATTTCACCTGAAAACTTTCGGCTCAACAATTGATTTTGTGGCTGTCACACATTCGAGCTGAGTTTTTGGCTCACCGAACAGGCATTCGCATTCACAACTAGCAAACGAGTTGTGAACTTCTAAGCCACTTTGGTCACGCCTTTAAGGTAATTGAATTGGACATTATTGTATGTACTTCACAGTGGTTGTGCGTTGCCACAGTCTTGTGGTCTGTGCCACCTTCTACAACAGCTGAGACTGGCAGCCATTCAGAACGGCCTGACAACTGACAGGGGCGGAAATTGTTCTGGCTGTTGCCAGCCTTGCTAAGAAACTGACCGGCTCGTTTGCTATGAATCGATTCGCTCCCGAAAAAGTTTACATGCTAGGAGACCGCAAAACCACAGCACGTAATTTGTCTTACATTGCATTTACTACGGCTTCAAGAGCCGCATGCCTCTGTTATGTGCACGCACACAAATTAATCAACGTCAGATAAACTTGCAACTAAGATGATGGCCGCCTTGGCGTATGCGCAACATCAGCAGCAGCAGCAGCTGCTGCTCCTATCGCTTCCTTGCGCTGTCCCGGGCATGTTTTATGCTTTGGCTTTTAATCTGGCTTTAAAATTAATTAAGTGCCGCCCTTTGGTTGTTGCTATTCTCCGCATTGCCGTTCCGCATTGTTGCAACGACAAAGACGCAGCACGAGCAAGTTGCCAGCTCATCTGCATGCCAGAGGCAACTACATATATGCGCTTTTCAGTATTCCCATAAGAAATGCAGCTTATAAATAAAGAGACAGGAGCCCAGAACCAGAACCAGTTAGACGAGCCAAGCGAAATTGATATGCGCCAGCTCAGAGATGCTCCACTTAAATATTCATTTTCCGTTGTGCCGCTTCGCATTTCGCAATTAAAATATTTTCACTAATTTCGTTTGGCCCCTTGCACAAATTACCATGCAAATTATAACAATTTGAACGAATTAAGTGCAACAAAACCAACAAACAGCAATTCCAACGCTCCTTTTACCTTCTTCCCCTTAACATTTTATAAATGCAAATAAGTTGGCAACGTTTTGCAACCTAAACAAACATGCCAACAGTAAAGGAAACATCTTAAAGGCTTCGTTTATTATATACTCTTTCAAATGCAAAAAATATGAAATTTTCAAAACTTTAAAGAACTTAAATGTAGAAAAAAAGTATGGGAAAACCCACGAACCAATTGGCCTGGAACTTCCAACTCGATTCAGTTTTGGCAAAGTTATGACAGTTTAAAGTCTTCAAAGGGCATTTCTAGGGTATCAAAAATCACTTTGAGGACAACCTTTTTTTCCTTATACTCTTGACGAAGATAATAATTTATTTATTTTCTGCTGAAGTGTGTAGTTGATGGAAGGAAGCGTCGGAAATCACCAAAAGTTATCTCCAGTATGCAAAGCAAATAAAAGCTAGTGAAATCTATCTATCGTTTCATATTGAAACATAATGTTTTAATCGAAATCCTTTTAGAATAAAAATGAATATCCTCTAAATAGAAGGGTATGCAGAGCAATGGAATTTGGTGGCTCGGCTAGTGGGCATGAAGTGGGCACAGGGATCTGCTCTGGCTGCAGCAGGACTCGACATAAGGGCCAACTGGTGCAGCTCATTTTGCATGAGGGGAATGTGGCACATTTCGCGTCGCTTCCAAATGAGAAGATTGCATTGTAGCTGCTTGCGTTGCTTTCGTTGCCGTTGCCTTAAATGTTATTGTTGCATGTGGCACGTAGCCGGCTGCTGCTGTTGCTGCTGCTGCTGCTGCTGTTGCTGCTGCACGTAGTGCCTGCTTACTTTGGAATGTGTTCCTTGTCGCTGCATAGGCGGGTCATCGCCCACAAAATACCAGACGATGTCGCAACAGCAGCGCCCAACACCCAACATCCAACACCTAATACCCAACACCCAACATCCAACATCCTCCCCAAAGAGCGGTCGCGGTTCTACTCTGACTTCAAAACGCAGTCATGCAAATGTAACACGCATCTCCCACATCCGCCACATCCGCCGCATCCACGCGCCAATGCGTTTCCCATGCCACATGAACTGCGCTGCAAATAGTACTGCAACTGCAACAAAGTTGCGTTAAAACGCAAGGGGGGGGGGATGCATCGACTATTGGGAGTCGTCAGATGCAAATGGACACGGCAATGAGTTGTGGCAACAATGGCAATCAGAGTTAAGTAAACTGTTAATTTACTCAGACGGATTGTAATCCGTGAGTTATTATTTTAGATATAGCGTATCAAATAGTGTATCAATCTGTTAGAAGCATAGCAAACATTGGAAGTTGCTACAGATTCTATTTGTTATATGTTATATATGTTTCAATTATAGGCAACTTGAATTTGTGAAATTTTGTGCCCAACCTTAAAAACAAATGTGAAATAAAATAGTGGAGTATGCATATGTCCATTTGTTGGAATTACATTGTAGTTATATTAAATCTGCGCGTATTCTTAGCAAAGTTCGCTTTAATCGCTTGAGATTGTAAATTCGTAGAGTTTACTGGTCTCTTTTTAAACCTGGCTTGTTGATTCCACTCGACAGCCTCTTCCATATCTGCATATCTCATCGTTAGCTGTGCCAGATATATGGTATACTTAACCCAGACAAAATAAATATTTACACCTCACATAAAGTACGTGGGCAATTATTTGAATATCTTAAATTTCAACATCTACTGGCTATCCCCAAGTGAGCGGACACCTGCCTCTAAAAGAAAAGGAGACATGCATCATATATGTATGTACGTATGTATGAGTAAGTAGTCCACCATTTCCGCCACGTGCTGCGTGTGGCCACCGCTGCAGAGGTGGATCCAGGAGCCAGTGCCAGTGCCAGCGCTGCCTGTCCCCACGGGCATTGGCTTTCAATTTCTGTCAGTCGACCGGCGCAACTCTTTTGCCTGTGTTTACATTTTGGCTTTTGCCACCGCTGTCACCCGTTTTCCCACTTTTCTTGACGCATCCGCCAGGGTGATGGCGAAAGGAGCTGGCGACCACAGTGCACTACGTGCCATTGTTTTTAACTTTAATACACGGTTTTTCTTTTTTTTCAGGTATGTTTAGGTATGTACGTTTATACTACATGCGTACTTAATTTTCTTGCTCGTGCGTTTATGAAAATTTAGAGGCAAAAAAAAACGGAATTTGCTGCGAGCTTTTCGACGCTGCGGTTGCCGACGCGTGAGAATGTGTTAGTGAGTGTGTTTGTGTGTGTGTGTGTGTGTGTGTGTAATTTTGCGGTAGTTCGTATTCCCCGAGTTGCAGGGCTAATGAAATATTTAATTGTCATTAATGCCGCTGTCAAAATTAAAGTAAATTAACTTTGTCAGGCGTTTTAATTAAGCGATACAAAAGCCCTATAATATTACACATGTGGGGGTAGGGGAAAGGGGTCACGTTATCACATTGTTTGCGATACGCGATGGGAATTTAAATTTAACGATAATCAGCTGCCCAGCTTTTGTGGGCACAGTGTTTTTCAACAACAATTTATTTGAATATCGCATGCATATTAAGCTGTTATTTCCCTTACTCACAGCATAACGATCAATTTTTAAACATGTTTTGTATATATCGATATCGTTTTTTGTAAGCGATAGTCTGGCGATTGCCTTTCTAACTACCCGATGCCACAATTGTCTTAATCCAGAAATAAAACCACATGCTTTAAGCACATAGTTTGTCGTTCAGTAAAAGCAAGCTACATTGTTTTAGCATTTTTAGTTCCTAAGCATCATATTGGAAGACAGCTTGTCGATATATGTCGAGGATGTCGCCTTTTTAGCGCCGTTTCCTATACCAAAAGCAAAAGTATATTATGTTTATTATATCTACAAAATAAAACGAATTGATAGCAATATTTTTACAACCAAAGCGAGGCTATGACGATAGCACAAACTGTCGTACTACAATAACTCAAACATTTTGGTGTGTGTTAAATAGCTTGGAAATTATATGGTTTTTCATATTGCAGACTCTTTTCTATTTCCTTTCTAGCAGGAAACAAAGCGTTAGAAACACAATATACTTGTTTAACAACGCAGTCTACAGGAAGATAATAACAATTGCTAGTAGATAGAGTTTCTAGTATTTAGAGTAAATGAAACGACTTGCGATTGTGGCCAATGTTGGCTAGTTTTGTGGGTCAGATGACCGTACCATAAATCGCATAAATCAGCTGACATATTTTCGTTGTGGATGGCAATTGAATTACGAGTAGCAACCTGAAAGAGCGGCGGAAACGGAAACGGCCATCTTTCGGGGCGAGCGCTTCATAAATCCTGGCAGCCAACCAAGAGGCGACGATGGCTGACTGCCTGACTGCCTGACTGGCTGACTGCATGCCAGCTTGGTAAACTCCAGCTCCAGGACGCACTTTCTCGTAAAATATGCTCTAGCATTAAACAAAGCCCAATGGTCCTGGCGCTGCAACTGATGTGTGTGTGTGTGTGTGTGTGTACGGTTGTGCGTGTGTGTGTGTGCGTGTGTGTACGGTTGTGCGGTTGTAGCCGCTGTGTTGCAGCCAAGTTAAAACCGAAATCGCTTGTTATACATGTAAAATTCTTCATACCGTATGTTAATGCTGTTTGTTTAAGCTGTTGAATGAAATTTACGGTAACTACCTGACACAATTGTTTCGGTGCCTCGGGAACGTTGCTAATCAATTTCCATGCAATAAGCTGGGAAAACTATCAAAAAGTTAACTCATTAAATTGCAATGCATGTTGTGTTTAATTATCAGCTTACCAGCCATTGCAATCCACCACACAAATCTTTATTGCAATATAATGAAACAAATTGCAGCTGGTACAGCAACTCGAGGGATTTAATTATACATGAATGTGCAGTGGGAGTAAATTGTGGCATTTAAAGCAGTTTAATGCAGGATATTACAAGGAAATTGTCTTGCAGTGTTGCAAAATGCTGCGCAGCAATAGTAATTGGTAGTGTTCTGAATAACACATATGCATATGTACATATGTACATACTATATGAGCATTTTAACGAAGTGGCTTTAATTGGAATTATGCAAGTTTTCTCATCAAAAGTTAAATTTAAGTAATACATACCAAATTTGGTACATAACTTTCAAGATATGGCGATATTATCGATAAAATGAAATTAGCTTGATCTGACCAGGGTCTACGATAACATACAACATATTCTTAATATTAAGTTTCTAGCTTTTATAGTCTCTGATATCCATCTGATGTTCAAACCGAAAGACATGGCTAGATCGACTCGGCTGTTAATACTGATCAGGAAAATATTTTCTTTATGGCCTCGGAGATGCTTTCTTTTGCTTGTTATATACTTTTACAGGGTATTAAAAGGGGCGGTAAAACTAACATCTGTCAAAGTAATCAAACCGTATTAGGAATCCTTTGTTTCTAATCAAATATTTTGCATTGATTTTAAACAATGCGTTTAAGCAACGTTTCAACATGTATTCATGTACATATTTATATATATTATATATTTATATACATATATTTATGTACAAAGGACTTTGCACAAAGTGAGCCAAATTGTATAATAACTATCTGATGTTGTGAAATTTCACAGAAAGTTGTGAAATAAAACGCCAAGCTGATGAAACAAAAATGTAGCTGAGATTTTCCAGCACAATATTGCAAATTAGGAACGGAAATTCAATACAAGAAAAATGAAAGAAAATGACGGCATCATAGTTAAGCCCTTCGGTACAAAGCGGTTGAAATGATTTTAATTGAATGCACATAAGTGTATTCGTAAGCAAGGAGCTATGTCTGTGACATAGTAGAAAAATATTGTAAAGCACAACCAAGAGTAGCGGAGATAGTGGAACAGAGCCAGGCAGCAACCCAGTGTAAGTCAGATTTGCAGTAAAAATTACAAGCACAGCAGAAAAACCAAGCGACAAAAAAAAAACAAAAGAAAGAAAAAAGACTACACACATATGTTGCCCTTGGGACCGAAACTCGACTAGTGCAGGCATACGAATTTGGAATGCAAAAAGGATTACAGCCAAACGATTTGCCCAATAAAATGTGTCAAATAAAAATTGACAAAATCGAATTGACAGATAGTCCCAAAAGCGGCATCATTCATTCGTTAAATGGTTGGCCAGCGGCACAGAAAATTTCTAGTGGAATTGGGCTAAACCTATATTAAAGTGCTTAAGCGTTTAGGCAAACCGAATGCGAACTCGAATGCGAATGCGAATGCGAATGCTAAATATTTGGCAATATGCAAATGAACGATTCTTGAACATATTGTAGTTTAGCCGATTTAAACGGAAACGGTTGTTGAAACAGTCGTTGAAATTCGGCCAAAGTCGCCTAAAAGCCATCACGTGCTTTTTAAAACAAAATGCAGTCAATCATCGAATATAACATTTTCAATTACGAAACTTAACTGTTTGCAGTAGGCTTCAGCGCACGTGCTGTTACTTTAATTGAAATTTATATTTAATTAAACTGCAACATTAATTAGCTGCATGGCTTTGAGTTAAAGCGCGCTCGCGTCACCACATAACGCACGAGACTATCACGGTAGATTGTTGCAGTCCGTTAAATAAGTAAATCCGGTGCTCGCACCGCTGTCGCGGACAGTTGCAGTTGCACTGTTTTCTGTTTACGCCACGCGGCGGCTGCTATTTGGCGGCAAGGCAAAAGGTTCTTGCGCACTGGCTAACTGCCCAATTGCCGAAAGTTTCAATTTGAATCTCTAACGGATATTTCGCAAATTAAGGTTAGCTACTTTTTACAAAGCTCATAAAAAAGCTTTTGGCAAACCAATTTTCAATACGTCCGCAATTAACTTTTATTAATTTTAATTATCATTCTAGATATAGAACATAATAATTTGTATTGCAAGCTAAAATTTGATTCGCTGTTAATTTACAATTTAAAGTCGATATACACACCCGCCGATACTTCGATTAATTAGTACAGCCCTGGCGGCAATGTTTGACGACGTAATTAGAAAAAATTCAAATTGGCAACAAACGGTAATACGTTTATTATATACATTTAAATTCCATGAATTACATAATTGTTTACGTACTCACCCATTTGCGCTTTCTCGCGTTAAAACACAGCAGCAACAATAACGAATGCAATATCGACGCACTCGCAGTCAATTGTACCAACCCATACACACAAATGCATGTACATAAAAATGAGAGACAGAGAGAGCGTGTGTAAAGAATGGGGGAATAACAAAATGAGTAAAATGCCGGACCAGCAGAGCTGCCAGATCGAGCACAGACGGTGAAAAACTTTCAATAGCTTACATTTAGAGAGTTTGTATTCATTATACACATAACAATCGAAATACAAATTTTGGTTTCTTGGCTCATTATATATTTGTAAATTAAAGACTAGTTTTCAGAGATTTAATTTTTCAAATCTTCTTTATTTGGTAATCTGGCAGCCCTACGTGAACAATGTCTGTGTGAGCGAGACAACCAGCGTATCCACGCGCAAAGCACTTATCAAAATAATGAGCAGAAAAAAGTGTTGGTTTGTTCGTTCCTTCCCACCACATTCGCCATTTGAAACGCGACGACGAGAAGACGACGACGACGACGACAGCGCAACTTGTAGCAGTGAAAATATTTATACAAATAATTTACTGTGTAAAAATCGAATTAATTATTAATTAATTAAAGTGAAAATGTAAACGCAGTGTTTGGCAATGAGATGAAATTAATTTAAAATGTATTTCAACGCAATAACTCGCCGTGAAAATTTTGTCGTACAGGCAAAGAGCCGATTTTTAGTGGAAGAAGAAGAAGAAGCAGCAGCAGTGAAGGCAGTAAAAGCAATCGTCGACAACGACGACGAATACACGGACAAAGCGCAGTGCGAATGAAAAGCGTGTAAAGAGAAAACTTGCAAAAATTACAGCAACAACAATAAGCGAGACGAAAAGTGTGTTTAGAAAAGAAATTAAAAACACACGCACATACAAACACAAACACACATACTTGTGCCAATGCAAATACGAGCGCATTATTGAGAATTGGTGCAAAAAGTCGACAGGCGCGCGGTTTAATAATAAACAGTTATATGTATGTATGTTGCGCGAAAACATATGAGGCGCCGCAAATACGAAAAATCAATGAAATTGTAATAAAATTCCGTATTTTGCTCTCTTCATCCTCCATCTCTGTCTCTGCCTTTACCATATTCGCTGTGAGCGCCCTCTCTTGTTGATTTTGTGATAAAATTGCAATAAGCAGCGACCACAACAATAAACCACCCAAAAGCAGCTCAAGTACATAATACAAATACATATGCATTAACATATATATCTACAAAAAATAGTTTAATACAAGGTGCGTATGCAGTGGCAGCAGCAACAATAACAACATTTACATACGGTGTGAATATGTCTTGTGACGGGCTGGGGCTTTAGAAATTTGTGTTTAGTTAGATGTAAAACGTGCGAGAAAAGAAGACCCGCGTACAAAATTTGATGACGTCTTCAACGATACTATTGTTGCTATTGTCGTCCTCTCTTGTTTAGTTGAAAACAGCAACAATGATATTGCATAGTATCGTTTTGCCTCGTAGTGTATAAAACTTCGTATATACAGTGATCACTCGCAAATAAGAAAGCTTCGTTGCAGCTGTAATTCCAAACTACTAGTTCAAAGTTTTGAAAGTCATGTTATTGAATACAAAAAGTACTGATTGTAGAATCTTGTATTCAAAAAAAAGGATTTTACATTTTTACGAATTCTGCTTTATTTAAGAACTGAAGATATAAAAAGAATTTTAGTTTCAATCTGTCCAATAAGTATTAAATGAAAATGTCTGAAAGTTAAACATAAACTTGTTTTTATACGAAAAAAAAACATTTTTTTATTATAAAGGCATTCATACAATAATCGAAATTTTGGAATTTATAAAAATTCTAAATGGCTTGTGACCACTGTATATGCATACATACATACTTACTACCGTTTGGGCTTCGGCCAGCGACGACGACCGGTATTTTGTAGCCCCCCGTAGAAGAAGCCCAGCATGCTATGATGCTGTTGATTAACAACAACAACGAAAGAAGCCTAGAAGAAACTCAGAAAGCAGCAAAGGCAACAAACACAACAACAACAAAGTGAAGCTGCCAAGCGAATCGTGATGTAGTCAAATTTGAATAGGTTCCAATGAGTTGACAGTGAAACAAAAAAAAAGTAACTTACCTGTGCAATGCGTGAATTAGCTATGCCTTGGGCAGCACACTGAGATATTTTTTAATACATACATGTTGTTAAATATGTTGAAACTTGTTACAGAAACCGCTAAATATGATATATATTTTATATCAATCATTAATTAATATCTTTTTTCTATAGAAAAATTGGATTTAGATCAATTAAACGTATTTAAATTAAGTTACTTAGTTAAAACTATACAGAAAATTACTAGTTTATTCCCAAAGCATATAAATTCAGATTTCTTTTCAAGGTATTACAAATATGTAAATAGCAATTCTAATTTACTTTATTTTTTCCCGAAAACAAGTGGAATTTCGTAAGCTTGTAGTTTCTTTACTAAAATCGTTTTCAATAGGTATTGCTTAAGTAAGCTCCGCAACAGATAGCTGCATTGACGTTTTATCTATTTTTTAACTGCTCGGTTGTAAAATCGCAATACACCTGTCCCTTCACGTTTGGCACTCTTATCGCCGACAGCACGCTGTTTGTGTGTGCGCGCTGAAAATCTATCATACTGCTCCACTGTTCACAGCAGCGTACATGAAATTTGATTTGAATATAAGCATTTGACAGTCAGCGAGCGACAGCAGCGGCAGAAGCAGATTACGCTGCTTGCTGTTCTGTTCCTTGCCTTTTCCAACCTACACACTGAGCATCACTCACTCACCTGGTGAGCAAATAGGGGAAAACACGAGTGAGCGACGCACTAACGTCTGTGACGAAAGTCAGCGCACGCCTCGCCATGTAAGCACTCAATGCACATTTATTACATACATGTGTAAACTATGGCCCTTGTGAACAATGCTTAAGTATTTGAAATCATTTATTAAAACTGTAGAAAACATAGGCATTAATGCACTGTTGACAGTCGGCACGTGTGCCATTTCTTTTGGCTAACAGTGTAGCACTTGTGCCGTTTTGTCGACAATGCGCGCGCTCCTCTCTCACACGCGCTCAAGTCGCAGCCGCACTCACTCACACATACACTTTTTGCAACACACACACACATACAAGCGCACGCATACTCACTCATCTTTGGCTCTCTTTGCTTATATATTTTTTTTCTGTTTTCTGTTTTCAGTGGTTGTGCAAGAAGAAGCAGCAACAATCAGGCAAAATACCTGAAAAAAAGAAAAATAAACGGTAAAACGAAGAAGAAGTGGCGATAGCGAACAGCAGCAGCAAGTCAAGGTAGCGCGCTAAAAATTTATTGTAAAAATCAAAGTAGAGGCACCAAGTGATTTTTGTGTTTGTGGACTGTCGAACAAACGAACGAGCGTTAAACAACACATAAAAACAATAAAAATATAACAAAATGGTGGAAGCAATAGAGCGGCGGAGAACGGCTGCGTGAGCAGCGCCAAGATCTGAGCGCCAATTATAAAATAACAACAACAACAAAAGCACGAGCAATAAGAAGACGCAAAGAACAAACAGCAACTAAAAAAGCAAAACGAGCGCGCAACAGCCGCTGGAGGCAGCAGCAGCAGCAGAGGAGGAGCATTAAAACAAAAAATAAAAACTTAAATAAAGTGGAAGTGGAAGTTCGAGCACAAAAGATAGCAAGCGAGAGTAGCAACCACAACAGCAACGGGAGTAGAACAAACTCGATAAGTGTAACAACAAAACATCACAGCAACAACAACAAAAACAACATAAAATGTACGGAAAATCGAAGACATCCGCCGTGCCGTCTGATGCGCAGGCAAGAGAGAAACTAGCGCTATACGTGTACGAATATCTGCTGCACGTGGGCGCCCAAAAGGCGGCACAGACATTCCTCTCCGAGATCCGATGGGAGAAGAACATAACGCTAGGCGAGCCACCTGGATTTCTTCACACCTGGTGGTGCGTCTTCTGGGATCTGTACTGTGCCGCGCCGGAGCGTCGCGACCAATGCGATCACAGCTCTGAGGCGAAAGCCTTCCACGATTATGGCTTCGTTAGCTCCGGCTATGGTGTGAACGGCATCGGACCCGGTGGACCACACAATGCCGGCGGCCCAGCACCCAGTCCCCTTGGCCAGATGCCGCCCGGCGGTGATGGCGGCCCCATGGGCCCCGGCGGACCAATGGGTCCCAATTTTTTCCCAAATTCGACAATGCGGCCGTCGCCGCCAACGCACGCCTCGAGTCCACAGCCGCCGCCGTCGCAGATGATGCCCGGCCAACCACCTTTCATGGGCGGTCCGCGCTATCCGGGAGGACCGCGGCCCGGCGTGCGTATGCAGGGCATGGGCAATGAGTTCAACGGGCCACCCGGACAGCCAATGATGCCTAACAGCATGGATCCGACGCGGCCGGGACCGGGCGGCGGTATGGGTCCAATGAATCCGCGCATGAATCCGCCCCGTGGCCCTGGCATGGGTCCAATGGGCTATGGTGGGCCTGGCGGTATGCGTGGCCCCGCGCCCGGCGGACCTGGTGGCATGCCGCCCATGGGCATGGGTGGCGGAGGCGGAAGGCCGCCGCAATGGCAGCCAAATGCATCGGCGCCAATGAATGCGTATTCGTCATCGTCGCCGGGCAACTATGGACCTGGACCCGGCTCGAATGGACCGCCCGGACCCGGCACGCCCATCATGCCCTCGCCGCAAGACAACACGCAAGGTGGCCCCGTTGGCGGACCCGGCGACAGCATGTACTCATTAATGAAACCAGAATTCCCCATGGGCGGCGGGCCCGATGGCAGCGGCGGCGGCGGTGGTGGAGGAGGACCCGGCGGCATGGGACCCATGGGTGGTGGCCCCAACTCAATGGGTCCCGTACTTAATGGTGGAGGCGGCGGACCCGACGGCACCGGTCTAGATGGCATGAAGAACTCACCGGCCAATGGAGGACCGGGTACGCCGCGCGAGGACTCCGGCAGCGGCATGGGCGATTACAATTTAGGCGGCTTTGGCGGTCCCGGCGAGAACGATCAAACCGAATCGGCTGCCATACTGAAGATCAAAGAGAGCATGCACGAGGAGGCCAAGCGGTTTGAGAAAGACACAGATCATCCGGACTACTTTATGCCATAACAACATCATCAGCATCAGCAGCAACACCAGCAGCATCAGCAACACCAGCAGCAACATCATCAGCAACAACAACATCTTAATACGATGGCAGCTGCAGTGGCAGCTGTCGTTGCCGCTGCCGCTTCCAGTAGCAATGGTGGAGGTGGCAGCGGGAGCAGCTCAGCGGCTGCATCCATTGCTGCGGCGGCGCTTGGCGCAGCTGCCTCCAATTTGCTGAGTGGTGGCAATAACGGCAACAACCACAACAACCAATCTGGCAACCCGACGACTGTGCCCACTGGCGCGCATTTTGCAAAGGAACTCAATTTCTAAATACACGGTAGTGAAAATCCTTGGTACATAAACATAAAGTAAATTAATTATTATATGTAATAGTTTAAAACAAAAACAAAAACAAACAAAAAAAATATGTAAAATTGCAAAATAATAAGCGAAGCAAAAGCAAAAGCAAAACTAAACAAAAACAATATTCCAACTCACATTCAAATTCAATTTCTAAATGAACCGGTTCGAATCGGTTAACAGAAAATGCGACCAAGTGGCCACGCCAACGGTTCTGTGGCTGGCTTGGCATGGCAGAAAACGATAACAACAAGCAAAATATACTTAAAATGTAACGTTAAATGCAAGAACAACAGCAGCAAACAAATTGTTTAGCAAGTCTTCTGATTAGTTTAGTTGCAACAAGTCAAAAACTGTAGCCTCCATATAGATCCACTCATACACACACTCACAATCTGTCTACTAATTTTTAGCAATTTAACAATTTTACTTGCGCTTTGCATTAACAAAACAAACAACAACAAAAAAAAAAAGGATAAAAAAAACGAAAACAAAAAATTATGGAATATTTAACAGCTACACCATCTATGTACATTTTCTGTTTGTGTGATTTTTTGCATATACTTATATAGATATATACATATAAACTAAGTATATAAATAATAATATTGTATTCTAGAAATTGAGATGGCAGACACGATTTTTTTGTTAAGCAGTCTTAAAGGCGCAACATGAAAAAAAAACAACACATGCTTCAAAGAAAATTGAAGATGCAACAAAAATAGGGAAGAAGAGGACGCAGAAATATTTATAATATATTAGGGAGGAGCATAGTTAGCATTATTGAACATGTATATGTAGTCTGTAACACACATACATACATATATGTATATGCATAATGCTCCATTTGCACAATGGCAATATCTTGTTTGTGTGTGTGTGTGTGCGTTTCTCACAATGTACGTTTAAATTTTTGTGTTTCTTTTTTAAACAAATTGTAAAGTTGGCACTTTGTCGTCGTCGTCGTCGTTTTTTATATATAATATTTTTATTTGCATGCGTTTCTAGTTGGCAAACTTCACTATGTAAATTAAATTGTACTTCTATTTGTATTTATATATTTTGTGTTTTACAAACAACAAATTTTATTAAGTTCCTTCAACGGCCGTCTCTGGCAAATCGAGCAATATTTATAATTTATCCAATTTTTTGGAGAAAGGTAAACAATTATTGTTCGTGTACTTGTTTGCTCTTCCGAAATTCCTTCGATGTCGACATTGTGCATTAGGGCAGCAAAATAAGTAAACATACATATAAATAAATATATATATATATATAAATATATATTAAAATCCATACACACACACACATTTATATATATATTTATATATATATATATATATAAATTGTGGCGCATTGTATGCACATATTTATTGCAAAATAGCTACGCGCTCTAAGAATGAGCTGTTTAATATGCATATATATATATATATATATATATATATATATAAATATATAAATGAATTATCTATTACTTAAAGGCAGCAGGCAACAAATGTAGCAAACCTAACCTAAAAAAGTTTACTTCGAAAATATCACACTAAAAAAAACACATAAAAAAGCTGTACAAAAGTTATTTAATGTTGGCTGTGGCTGCACAGCTAATGTTAATATTATGCATAAAGTATATATACATATATATTTGTAGTATATATATATATAACATAGAAAATGTCTGTGCTTTCTCGACACTGCACATTCACATTATTAAGATGACGAAAAAAAAAAACAAAGAAATCTGTAGAATTTAGATTTGAAAGCTAATTTATAAGCGTAAAACCCATAGAAAGAAAAGAAAGAAAACTAAACTAATAACAAATCAAACAAATCAAAATGAAATTCTTTGCATTATAAACACACCCCAAATCAATTGATAATTTAACGACAAATTCTATTTTAAATATTGTATGTATATGTTTAATGTGTCGGAATTTGAAATATGTACGCGACAAATTGATGGCATATGTGTGCTGCATGAATTATTATTGAATTGATGCCGCACCAAAATAATGATGCGAATGCGAAAGCAAACACTTAAATAGTATCTAAGTTAAATTTATTATTAGCAGCGCTTTCAGTTTAAGCGTTTCAATTGCTGGATCTATATAAATGTACGTATTTGTAATGGCGTGGCGTTTAGTAAACAAAACTAAAACAAACAAAAAAGAAAAAACAGCAACAAAATGAAAGATAAAAAGAGAAAAGCCCAGAAAAAAATGGAAAAAATCCCGATTGAATATAAAAATATGTTTAAATAAGTATTTTAGTGTTAATTATACAATTTACAAGTACACAACACAAAACAAAAACAACAATATAATATAAAATGAAATAAAGTTTTAAAACAATATTTGTAAAAAGTAAAAAGTTTGCTTTCCCTTTTTTTAATCAAACAATTTCAATCTTTTCAGATGGTCTTTTAATTATAGCAATAATAATTCGTAAGATCTAATAATGCTTACACGTGCTACGTTCTGCATACTATATAAAATCGTAATATCTTATGTGTATAAAATATTGTGTACAGTTTTTTAAAATACATAAGTTTTCTTTGCGTAAGTTTTTTAAGGAAAACTAAAAATCACATGTGGAGGTATTTAGATGTACATACTTGTTTATATTACATAGGTATATATTTTTTTTGTGTTTGCAAGGGTATTAAGTTATCTTGATTTAAATAAATATATTTCGTTCGATGTATAATTGAGTATGTATTAAGAGGATTCAAAAGATTTTGATTTCGAATTGCTAGATTAAGATAATTATAGTATTATCCATTTGTATTTACTTTCATAGACTTTATTACACTCACTCAAACCAAAATTTTAAGTTAATTATAATGGCTGCTTATTTATTTACTAAATATGACCAATTCTACCAGTCGGCTTCAATAATTTTTAATTTGAACATTTAATGCACACATTTGAATAAAGCTGAGCTTTTTTATTAAAGTGGCATGTTAATTTATTCAACATCCAATTCAATTTTAAAGTGCTGCTGATAAAAGTTTGTTACTGCTATTTTTGAGCTATAGACCGAAAAAAAATTGCTGCTTCTGATAAATTTCAATATATCATCTAAAAACTATAAAACCGATAACTGAAAAGTAATAATGCAGTTTCCTAATAATGTGATTCCTGGGAAATGAAATAACGTGCATTGGGGTATGTAATCAAAGTAAACACCGGAACAGATTGAAATAGATTATTTGTACTTAAGCCCAAACAAAACACCATTTAAATCTAAACTCTCGACTAGGCCAAAATTAGAGCCTAATATCTCATTAGCAGGCAATGATCTTTTGATTGCTGCCGATTTAATTGCATAATTTTGTACCAAAATGCGTGCGGTTAAAGTGTGCGCCGCCGAAGCACAGCGAGTCCCAGACAGACACCCAATTGGTGTGGCGCACGCATAGCTTTGGTAGTATTTTATGGACAGGCTGGGACTAATTGAGCGTCGTTGGAGGTGGCACGTTGCCGCGGCAACCCGGCAAATGCTCGATGGCCCACACAAACTTTTGCACGATAGCTAATTACATTGGCTAACCGCCGACTGACTGTCCGGATTCACGCAGTGCTGCTGGCGTCGTCAGCGTTGCGACGTTGCGTCCGAAAAATCAATAACAGACAAGCGTAAAAGATAAAAATGCATTTATATAGACGACTCAATACTATTATCAATCGCAGCCATTGAGACGAAAGTCAATGCAGCAAAGTGGCGTCCTATTTTTCCAGCTGCTTGGGCTGTGCGCGCAACGTGGCTGCCGCTGCTGTTGAAGACGCTCATCAAAGGGAGCCCACAGGCACCTTGCCCAATTGCCTAACCTATCGACAAGTTGGATGCGCCGGCATTATAGCCGGCTCAGCACCAGCGCGACGTGTGCCGGTCTTATTCTCCACAAATCGTGGACTCTATTTGCGTGTGGCACAGCCACAGACGACGGTGCAACCGGTGGAACATCACTACGACATCAATTTCTGCGATCTAGAGCGCTGGGTAAGTCACAGCACGTATAATTTTACTTCAACTTGACAAATATTCATAAATAACCCACACAGAGCACAAATCGCGCCAATGTGATAAGTCTGGAGGACACGTTTAGCGTGCTGCAGCCGCAGCCACTGAGTCATATCAGCCAACAGTCACGCGGCAGCAATAACTTGGCCGATTACAACTTGCAGCGTTGACTGCGTTCTCGAATCCAGCCTGTGCTTGTACATATGTACATATGCTTTGCGCTTAACCTAGCCCTTTTGATATAACTTATAACTATAAATAATATACTAGATAACTAAATTGTGTTTTATTCATGCTGTGTTGCTGGTCAGCGATGCCATCAGAAATTCCATTTTGTTGAGAAAACTTTTGCCCTCGATCTTGTCAAAGCGCACCTACAAATAAAGTTAAAAGCCAATTAATAAGCGCATAACAGTCAAATTAAAATAGGTATTTTCGAAGTGATGAAGATTACGCTTGAAATGTGCGATTAAACATTCTGATCTTAGCCAAACAATGCCATTGGGTTTTCCACTCTATTGTCGTATGTGCATGTGGATTAGATCCGAAGTTTGATCTGATATTTCATATGAGTGATTCAAATGGGTACTGCAAGCGCATAATAATATGAACATGGTTATAGCACACACTACCTCTTTGAAATTGCCACCCAAATTCTCCCAGAACTTTTCCGGCACCAGTGGACTGGGAAAGAAGTCCTGTCGCGGACTGCGAGCTATATAAACCTTGACATCGATTTGTGGATCGCAACGTATCTGGACGGCTATCATGCGATCGCTGTTGGGCGAGGCCAACAGACAGGAGCTGGCATTGCCTAGCGGCTCCACCTTGCCAATGCCCAGATGATTGCTATTCGACAGCACCGTCCAGGCCATGCAGCGGGCCAGGCTGACCAGGCAGCTAATCTGATGCGAGTTAATTTGGCAGAGGATGAGATCGCGTAGCTCCTGCGGCTCATATGACAGCCGCATGACGCGTCCATCGCGGCAGATGCACTTCAGCGAACGCTCCTTGACATGAATGACCAGCGAGGTGCGTCCAATGGCATCATAGCCATGCGTCACAATATTTATCTTCACACAGGACATGATGGGGCTGTTCATGGCATTCCAGTGCGACACAATTTGCGGATCCTTGACATCGCGTGCCAACGTGTCCAACACATACTGCGTCCGCTTGCGCATAAATATATGCTGCGCCTGGGCAATGATCTGTTCGAGTATTGTCTGAGTCTTGGTCATGTCCAGCAGGGCCTCGCGATCGGCAGCCGTCGGTCCGGCGAGCATGCGTTTCTTGCTGGGACCCAACGGTGCGCTGGCCGGATGCGGAAACGGATGGTGCGAGTTCTTGTAGTGCACCTCGCGCAACAGCTGATGCAGCGAATGTTCCAGCACATGATCGTGATCATTGATGGGTGCCGGCTGGCTGGAATCAAAGCTGGTCGAGTGGCAAAGCGAGATGATCAGCTGTATGTTGGGCAGCAGTGTGGCGCGTATCTGATTGCCAATGACCACATGCGGAATGGGCGCCTGCAGCTGAATGGCCTCGCGTGCCAGCTGGGCGAACAGCTCCTTACAGAAAAGCACATTCTGTGCGAACTCCAATGTTTTTTGCCAAACGCCCACCTGGGCAGTAATGTTAGGCCCGTGACCCATCAGATTCACCTGTCATTAAAGTGAAAATTGACAATTAGTATACATAACTAATCTAGAACAGTTGTCTTAAATGTCCTTGCAAATATAACTACAGTCGAATTATTTCGTGAATTAATTTTGGACTGATTATTCCAATGCTAGATACAAATTGAGTTTGCATAAAATATTTTGAAAGCTTATTCGATTTTTGGGGAAATGTTTCTACACAAGCTCTATGGTAGTCCGATCTTGATCATTTTCGAGCAAAATGCAAGGTGATATTTAACTGCAGATCAACGAGAGCCTATATCGACTTAGATTAGAGGTATACAAAAAGTGGTTTCATAAATTATACCTGTGCAGTGCATAGATCCTCCTGATCCTTTTGTGTGATGACCTTTATGTATGCCACGCCCTGGAGGTCGGCGGGTACAATGACGCGCAGGGCGGAACTGGCCTTCAGTTGCATACCATTGTTGCTGCTGCTGCCGGTGGTAGCAACGGCAGTACTTGCACTACTGCTCGCACCCTCCTCGTCCAGTGCATCCTCCGCCTTGGTCACCTCAAAGGTGCCGCTCATGCCGAACTTGGAGCCCGCCGTGCGATAGCTGAGATCGCCAATGATGGCGCCATTCGACACCTTTTTCAGACGCCAGTTCTGACGCAGACGCAGCAGCTCTATGTGAAAGTCAGAAACGTTGCGACTGCGCTGCTCGCTGTGGGCATTGCGCAGGCGTTCGGCACCGCTCAGTAGCACTTGGGCCGCTTGCGAGATGGCTTTTTTCCTATTGTAGACCTGTACAATGGGCTTGGTGTCGTCGCCGTCCTCCAGCAGGGGATCCAGCACCAGAAACCGCTTATCCTTGGCAATCGAAATGACATCGGAGAGCACACAGATTTCGGTGTATGCTTCCTTCAACTTGTTGCGCACTGCATCCCAGGGCCAAAGGCTCTCTTGGAACGGATTGGCATCCTTGCTTTCATCTTCGGCTGCCGTTGCTGACTTCTCCTCCTTTTTCAGATCATCCAGCGACGTTTTGCTGAAGTCGATGCGAGCCGCGCATTTGGCAAGACTCTCGGAGAGCGTTGGCGGTCTGTTTGGGAACAATTTGTTGAGAAAATTTGCATATGTAAAGTGTTTGGTTGGTGTAGCAGCTGCTGCACTCACGGTTGGTATAGCTCGGTGCCATCGTAGGCAATCTCACGTATCTGGTTCTCGCACGTTGTCTCTACCGATATATTTACCGAGTTAGACATGTTTTTCTCATCCAAACTTCAAGAGCCGGGCATTTGCAAAAAAAAACAGTACCAACTTACGCAGAGTTGCATTGAGACAGTGATGAGCGAATTTTATTAAAATATCGTCCCGATCCGCTATGTACTTGTGATATATCGTTTCGGTATTTAACAAAATATCGTGTATGGTATCGAATTTTACTCATCACATTACTTTGATTTTCTTTTTCGGCGCGTGATTGTTTATGTTGCTCTAATGATGCATTTTCTTTCTTTGTTATCAGAGCTGGTGGCCTGACGCACGAAAATATTGTTAGTCCTATAGAAAATGTATATCAATAGAAACAAAAGAAATTTTAATTGATTGTAGCAGCAAAACGGATAAATAGATCTAATTTAATAAGATAACTTAAGTAATCTGAAGCTAAATATAAGCTAATAGCGCAATGTTGATTAATCACCTGCGGCATTGTCACAACAAACCAGCTGTTGTCTAACACTATCTATCGGTTTGTTTTTTTTGCTACAATTTACAACACTGGGACATTACTTTCATATTTTTGTTGAATTTCAATTTTCGGACCACTCAGCACAGACAAAATGTTATTTCTTAAAAACAAATCCAAAACACTCGATGTGGCCAACTATACGGTCATCATACCCAGCATTTGTGTAGGCAATGCAGCACAGCTGGCTTGTGACCTGTTAATTGCATCGAAAAAGCTGAAACGCATCGGTAGCCTATCACATCCAGCTTTGATACCCGTTTATGGGCCCTCAGCTTACCAGCACGAGCCGGAAGAGCGAGTTGCATCCTGCGAGCTTTATGAGTCCGCCGAGGACAAGCTGCTCGTCATACAGTTCCGTGCGCCGCTCATTGCGCGTCACACGAAAAACTTGCAAATCCAACTGACGGAGCTGTTGCAGCCGGCGCGTCGTATAATCGTCCTCAGCGGCAGCTTTGGGTTTGAGAGACGCGTCATTGAGGATTCGCCATGGTCATATCGCGCCAGCGACAGCTTCAAGTCGGCCCATGCCGTCCAGCTCGGCAATGCTTCGGTGGTCAAATGGAAGGAGCACACGGGCGAAACAATCTTTGGCGGCGGCAATGCTCTGCAGCTTTACAAGGCGTTCGAAGAGAAACAGGTACCGGTCATGCTGCTGTTCCGCTATCTGCTGGAGGGCGACAACTCCACGGATGCCTCGCTGATTGTGCGTGAACTGAACGAGTTGTGTGAGGATTTTCTGCAGCTGCGTGACGGCGGCGATGGCAGCTTCAAGCTAACCGTGCCCAAGTCCTGGAATCTACTGTTCGGCAACGATGTAACTGAGTTACTATTTTAGTGCTAAGTCATTTATTTGGGATGATTGTTATATAATAAAGCCTAATCTTTTGGTGTAGGATAATAGAGATTGCTTGATCTATGCTCGCGGAAGTACTCGCTGCCCTGATCCTGGTACTGCTGTCTCGTGGTCAGGGATTCGGCAAAACTGCTTTCGCCGGCCTGTAGACTGGCACCAAGCCAGGCGGCCAGTGTGGGCTCTTGCGATTCATAGATGGCAACACTGGACTGAAACGGACGCAGCTCAAGCAGTTCCTTGGCCAATCTCTCCTTGAGGCCACGAAACATTGCACAGCTGCCCGTGAGGTAGACGTGCGATACCAGGCGCTGCTGCTCGTCGGCCGTGAAAAGCTTGAGCACAAAGGCAATCAGCTCCGCCAGGCCCATCTCCGTGCAGCCAATCATGCTCGGCTGGAAGAGTATCTCCGGAACACGGATTGCCTCCAAGCCAAAGTGCAGCTGATAGTTTTCGGCGGCGCTGAGCGCCTGCATCGCCGCATTGTTGGCATCATCGCCACCGGCGTCATAGTGCTGCAGGATCTTCTCATACTCGGCCAGCCGTTCATTTTCGGCATCAGAATCGCTGTCGTCATTATAACGATTGATCCGCTTGTACACATCCCAGTCGTTATCGTTCATGCCAAAGCCGTCATCCTCCTCCTGTTCGTTTGCCTTGCGCCGTTTCTCGCTGCGCGCAAGCGTCGAGATGATGCGCATCCGCTCCTGTGCGGCGTGCGTGTGCCGCTTGGCCTGCTCCTGCCGCTGTGCCAGGCGCGCCTGTTTGCGCTGCTGCAGCTCCTCGCGCTTGCCGCGCAGTTCAGCCAGCCATTGAGACTGCGGCATGCCCTCCGGCGGCTTGGGCATCTTGTCCAGCTTGTCCTGCTGCTTGCTCGGCCGTGGTGCTCCAGTGGCGCGTTCCTTGACGCGTTTAATCCGTGCGCTTAGCGTGCTGATCAGTTTGTCCAGCTCTTCCAGATTTCCAATTTGCTGCTGCTGCAGCGCGCGCTCGAATTTCTGCAGCTTCTGCTGATCAAAGAGCTGACGCAACTTGCGCAGCACCTGCAATGAACGAAATTTTGAATAGACCATATTTAATTTTTGTATAGAAAAATAACACAACTTACCTGCAAGTACTCCTCATCCTCCTGCAGCTTCTCGCGTTCACGTCGATTCTTGATGTCCAGCAATCGGAGTGCTAGCTCCCTACGCTTCTCCTGCTTTTGCTCGGCGGTAAGGAGCGCATTGGTTGCAGCCACCTGATTGTAGGGCAGTTGTATTTTCATGATTTGCGCCTCGTAGTAGTCCAACTGTGCCCACTTGAGCAGCTCCTCCCTGTAGTCCAAAGCAATGTGGCAGTGTTCGTGCACCAGTTTCTCGATCCGACTCGAGATAGCATTCAGATGCACCGGATACTTCATTTGCATCAGACGAAATAAATAGTTGTTGATGTGAAAGCCGCCCACATTCATGCGACGTACATGCTCTAGCTGCATGCGACCGCCCAACACCGGGACCACATGCGTGGTGCTGTAGCCAAAGGACAAGATGAGTGAATCCGACACGAGCTTATGCTGCTGCTGATGATGCTGCCAGCTGTAGAGGGCATCGATGCCGTAGGACAGGGCAGGCACTTGGTAGCACTCGAAGAGCAGTTCGCTCATTTGTCGGCGACAAGAATTGGGATTGGCCAAAGCTTCGGTCAGCACAATCGGATGCGCAATGCTCTCCTCTCCGTCGAAGCCCATTTTGCTGAAGATGTAGTCGAAGATTTGCTCCTGATGATTCCAGTTGGTTATTACATTGCGCTCGAAGGG
This sequence comes from Drosophila flavopinicola, assembly GCA_035042425.1. Lineage (NCBI taxonomy): Eukaryota > Metazoa > Arthropoda > Insecta > Diptera > Drosophilidae > Drosophila > Drosophila flavopinicola. Next base: position 1,500,350 of record JAWNLL010000233.1, read on the forward strand.
TGATTTAAGATGTGCGCGCACCGCCTCAATGTTTGTTATGTCGTTGCCAACTTGAATCTCCTCCACGGTTGCTGCCGGCGCTGTGGCATCTGTCAATTGGCTGTTCTCCTTTTTCCTATCCTTGCGCGGTTTTGTGAGCACATTGCGAAAGCGCAGATCTGGCTGCTTAGTATCGTGCCAGCCAACACGGCACTCATACGAGCCGTTATCAATTACCAGCAGGCGCTTGGGCACAGGCATTTTCATAGATTAATTACAATTTGCAATGTTTACTATTGAAACTTGTTTACAGTCCATGCGAGTTGTAGTGCTGTAAAGAGCTAACAGTTGCCGCTTCTCAACACTATAATTAGCCCCATAAAAACGCAAATGATAGCAACTCTGTGTTATAACTGTAGTTAGAAATTGCATGTGTATATGAAAGGAATTTGCAGTGAATTCATTTCGTTAGTTTAAACGGCGTCATGTATGTAAAAATCAAGTTGGAGGATCAGGGCGATGTTAAAGTGTGTTGAGAGTGAATTTACGAATACATATGTCTTTAGAGTTTACATCGATATCTGCTCTTTAGCCACCGTGTATTTTCAGTATACAGGACACGGCATCAGTCTTCGATTTGAAGATCCGTTTGGAATCGCTTTTGGACATACCAAATGAACAACAGGAACTACTAACACTCGATCGCACTTTAGATAACTATGATAAGCTCAACGAAGTCGTAAATCGGGACATTACTGGCGCTAAGATCAATGGAGCGGCCATTTCTTTATATAAAGGCAGTATTTTCTATTGCTTCTTGCAATTCTACAATCAGATCGAAGGCGACAAGCAGACCGATTTTTTCAGCCAACCGCCGAATGCTCGCAAATTGCCCATCGATCATGTGCCACAATATTGTGAGAATATCGCCGACTCGGAGGACTCGTGGCACTCGTCAACATCCGAATCCACAACAGATAGCAGTAGCAACTCATCGGATTCAAGCAAGGATGCGCAGAGTCTTAAGCGCAAGTCAATATCCAAGGGGTCTCCCGCCAAAAAGTAAATAATAATAAGTTCTTTGGTCGCTTGAAATTCAGAACGCTTCAGTACCTGAGGTGTCTTCACTTTTGCAATAATTCTTAGTTTTGAAAATTCATAAAATTTCAAATTTAATTTTTTGAAATGTAGTCCATATTAAATTTAATGATTTTCGATACCATTGAAATGTCATTGCGACATAATCTTGGCGTCAACGACTATGTCGTAACTCCAATTGAAATTTCTAGAATCAATCAGCAATGTTCAAGCGACCACTATATTTTTATTTATATAGCATACTTTATCTGGATAACGTTATAGGAATAGGCTTTTAAATGATGTTTCTGCGACCGTGTGTCAGCCCACCTCTACTACAGTAACAACGTTGCGTCAGGAAACACCAAAGCCGAATGGTTCGGAACAGAATCCAAATGATGAGACTGTTCCAATTACTGAGACTGTGTATGAAGTTTGTGCACCATCAGCAGAATCGCCTGCCGAAACAATCATCGCAGAACAGCAGATAGAGAATATTGCAGTTGCTGAAAAAGCCCCACAGGCATCCGCGTCTCTTGGAGAAATGGTTAATAACAATTCCCAGACACCAGATGCAAATGAAAATCCGGTCGCTCCTTATATTGTCATGAAGCCAGAACAGCGCAAATATGCCCTAGTTATAAGCAACAATATTGATGAGCAACATCCGGACTTCGGTGGTCTAATGCAGCGTTTTTATGAGCTTTTCGAGTCTTCCCAAAGCTGCGGCCGTTTGAACTTCAGTGAATACGCCTCAATTACGGCATATGATGACAAGCTGTGGGTGCTCTGTGAGGATAAGGATACCTGTGATTGGATTGCTACAGGTGTCCGTACTATGAGCCTCTACAAGTGTTCCAGTTTCATCAAGTATTTTTCGCTGTTGAAATGCAGCATGGTGCTGCCTCAGGTGGCTGAGCAGAAGCAGCTCGAAAAAGTGTTTAACCTTCTCGAGCTACAGAATCTAGGCTTGAACACAAGTAAATGGTGCGTTGTGGAACGCTCCATGCTGGCACCGGAGTCGGAGGATTCAGCTGCCAAAGTTGTTACCACTTTGTGCAAGAATGAACGACTTACTTTGTATGTGGATTGGATAAGCAAATCTTATATACAGCAGCACGGCTGCAAGCTTAAGTATTGCTTCTGGAAATTGAATTTTGAGTTTTAAAATGCGCAAGCCGCCTACGAGAAAATTCTATCTTTTACATATTTTAATTGCTTCAAATATGTGGTTTTGAAAAAAAGTTTAGTTTTTTTGGTTTGCAAAAATTGTTATTTCTGTTCAAAAGCATTATGGATACGATTTATTGTTGTTTGTTCTTTGCATTTCGAACGAATCGAAATGTATAAACTAGAATAAACACTTCTTATTTGAAGCTGTTGTTTTATTTATTGAACATTTCTTGTATTTTGCGATCAAATCCTATTATATATTTTATAGGTTCAAGCGATTCGAATAGCCCGGGTAGTAATTCATCTATCAGCTGAAACGAGCTATCGATATACATTTTTTTGCTCTGCTTATCGATAATGTCGATTCGCTAAAATCAAAGGCCACCTCTAGGCTTTAGGAGCTTATTTTTGCATCAAAATAAAAAATAAAAAAATTGGAAAAGCCAAGTCCTGCTTGACTTGCTAGGACTTGGACTATTTGAGCAAGCTTATTAGAGATAATTGAGAATGGAACTGGAACCCATAGATATTGCGCGCCTAGAGGAGGCAGTGGTTGTCTTTTACCGCTCCACATCACAGGAACAGGCAATTACACACGAATGGCTGACGGAGGCCGAAGCCAGCCCACAGGCCTGGCAGTTCTCCTGGCAGCTGATGCAGCTGGGCAAAGTAAGTTTCTATTTGGAGAACCAATTATCGTTTGTCAATACATTTTTAATTTTTTTCCGCGCAGAGTCAGGAGGTGCAGTTTTTCGGCGCAATCACACTGCACTCAAAGCTGATGAAGCATTGGCACGAGGTGCCGCCCGAGAATCGCGAAGAGCTCAAGCAAAAGATTCTGGAGACAATTGTACAATTTGCCGCTGGACCCAAACTGGTGCTCAATCGTCTCTGCCTATCGGTAAGTGCGCAGTTTGAGCGGCACTCGCCTACTACAACAGAATCTTTCTCTTTGCTGCTGCCAGCTGAGCGCCTACATTGTGCATATGCTGGAGGATTGGCCATGTGCCATTGAGGAGGTCATTGAGACGTTCCAGAGTCAGCGCATACCGAACGTTAGCGCTGAGGTGCAATTGTGGATAATGCTAGAGGTGCTGCTGGGCATACCGGACGAGTCGCAGGTCATCCACACGTCCGTGAAGCGGGTGACGCTGCGAGGTGAAATTGCCAAACGTGTGCCCCTCGTCCTGCAGACAGTCGAGACATATTTGAAGCAGCAAATGAACACCGAATGGGACACCGAAGGCTACAGCAACATGTTGCGTGCCGTGAAGTGCGTCAACGCTTGGATCAGGTGCGATATGTTAAAGCTCTCGAAAGTAGGCAAAGCCGCATGAAATTTTAGTTATCCCGAAATTAGAATAGAAATTTTTAGTGCTTGAGATATCTGCAGCATCATGATTATGTTTGTTTTTTACTTGTATACTAATCTATTGTAAAATCGTACAGAAACATTGGTTACTCCATCGAGAGTTGCGTCAGCATCTGTGCCGTCCTGTTGGAGTTGGTCAACAAATGCTATTGGCCCTGTATTCGCTCTGGCCTTGGCTGCATGTCCGCCGATGAGAACGAGCTGGCCGAGACGAGCTTGAAGGCCATGGTCACCATCATTGTGCAGCCGGATTGTCACAACTATCCGAAGACCGCAGCCGTGCTAATCAAAATGTTTTTGGACTCATTGTGCGATATTACCCAGATGGAGTGGAAGCGTGATAACGATAATGAAGATATTATTGTGCATATATATATGCTGTTTGTGTCTGCAGTTGAACGGCACTCAGCGCTATTTTTGAGCGGCATCACGGCCACAGATCCCGAGCTGTCTGCTATCTGGAGCCGCATGCTGCACGAGATACTGCAATGCACGGATAAGCCGGGTATTTATCCGGTTGAAGAATCCTGCAGCACCATGGCTCTGGCCTTCTGGTACATGCTGCAGGGCGATGTATTTGCCATGCCCGACGAGCAGAAGCGGAAGTGCTGGGAGCATATTAAACCGCTCTATGCACACCTGACCACCGTGCTGGTGCGCAAGTCCGAGCAGCCCGACGAGAACTCAATTGACAAGTGGAACTCGGATGATCTGGAATGCTTTCGCTGTTATCGCCAGGATATATCCGATACTTTTGTAAGACATTGGCTGGTTTAAAGTTAAGGATTACCAAGCTAATATATAATTTGCAGATGTATTGCTATGATGTGCTGGATAACTATATACTGGAAATATTGGCTGCTATGCTAGATGAGGCCATAACCGAGCTGCAGACGCATCCTACACACTGGACTAAGCTGGAGGCTTGTATCTACTCGTTCCAGTCGGTGGCCGAGCACTTTGGCGGCGAGGAGTCGCGTCAGATACCCAAACTAATGCGCGTGCTCTCCGAAATACCCTATGAAAAGCTCAATGAAAAACTGCTTGGCACCGCGCTCGAGACAATTGGCTCCTACTGCTCCTGGCTGATGGATAATCCGACCTATATACCGCCAGCCATTGATTTGCTCGTGCGCGGCTTGAATTCCACGATGTCGGCACAGGCAACGCTCGGACTGAAGGAGCTCTGTCGCGATTGCCAGATGCAATTGAAACCGTACGCGGAACCGCTGCTCGACGCTTGTCAGGCCACACTCGGCTCTGGCCGCATGAAGAACTCGGACTCGGTGCGCCTGATGTTCAGCATTGGCAAACTGATGAGCTTGCTGCCACCGGAACAGATACCCAAATACCTGGATATTATAGTCAGTCCCTGTTTTGAGGAGCTGCAGACAATTTGCCAAGCGGGTGCCGTAAGTGAATGTTGACTTTTATATATAAAAACTGATGTTATATTTAATTGTGGCTTTCTTTTGGGCAGACGACGCCAGCAGCGCGCATACGGACCATTTTTCGGCTCAACATGATCTCGACGCTGTTTTCTTCGCTGAACACGGATGTGGATGATCAGCTGAAGGATGTGCATAATGTACAGCCCGTGCTGCTGGTTATGCAGAAAACTATGCCCATTTTCCGTCGCATTGCCGAACTCTGGGTGGAGGAACTGGATGTGCTCGAGGTGACCAACCCAAATAAAACAAATTGTTTTATTGTTCTAAAATGTATAACTTTTTTCTGTTACAGGCTGCTTGCAGCGCATTGAAGCATGCAATTGTGAATTTAAGAAGCAGCTTTCGTCCTATGCTGCAGGATTTGTGCTATTTTATCGTGGCCAGCTTTCAGACGCGCTGCTGTGCGCCCACGCTGGAAATATCCAAGACGGTGAGCAGGTGTTCCATTCTATGGAAAGATCATTTTCATTTCAAATTTACATAAATGTAATTGTTAAATTCATTTTTTAATTTGCAATCTTTTTCAGGCCATTGTCATCTTCTACTGCGAGGAGAGCTGCAAACCGTTGATGCAGCAGCTACTATTGGAGTTTGTGAGGCACAGTTTTAAGCTATTCGAAAATACGCCCGAGCAGAACTTCTCGAATATATCAGATACCATGGAAATGTTTTTCGCATGCCTCACGCAAATCATCAAAAAAGTACCCCAAGTACTGGAGGATAAAACGCTAGCATACGATCGTCTTATCTACTATGCCCAGCGCGCGATGACATTGCCCGAGAATGGACCCATCCGCAACAGCATACAGTTTGTCACCCATTTTGTAATGCAATCGCGCAACCACCCGCACATGACCGAAGTGGTGCTTGCTTCGGGTGAACAGATTCTTCACACGGCCATGATATGTGTGGGCTACATGACGCCACGACAGCAAGTGGATAAATTTGCTGATGTCTTTCTGTCCATGAACAAAAAGTATCCGGCCGAAATGGCCGTCTGGCTAAAGAACATAATGGCCGTGCCCAATTTTCCCACACAGCTCATCAGCGAGGCCGACAAGGCGCGCTACGTGTCCCTTATTATCAAGTGAGTAAAATGCGAGCTAGTTCTATTGTGTATTCCGCTCTTCAAATAATGTCTTGCTTCACAGGGTAAAGGTCAACAAGCGGCTTCTGCAGCAGCATCTCACCGAGCTGGCCGTCAAGACACGTGGCCTCGTGCCGCTACAGGCTCCAGTGAACCAATGAAGAGGTTTCTCAAATCCGTGGCCAAATCTCGCTTGTCTTATCGTCCTGTTTTCTGTATTTAGTTGCTAAAGTAGTTAAGCCGCTCTGTAAATGTTCCTTGCTTTTAGTTTTTTTTTTTTGTATGATGTTAAACATTAATTGCTTAAGCCAGACGGGCTTAATAATCAGTTGGCCTGTCTGCAGTTGGTTTTAGGTTATAAAAGTATACATATGTTGAAAAGGCTGTTTCTTGACATGATTTAACTTTTATTAATAATTTTACAAAAATGTACACATGTTTTTGTTACCGCTTTTTATATGCCTATAAATACAAATTCCACTGTGTTTTTTAGGCATATATAACTCAAATTTTTGTTTTATTTTATGTATTTCTTAAATCGAAAACTTAGATTTTTCACCGTTTTCCAGCATAGGGAAATTTTTACTTTATTCACTTTCATTGTTATCTTTTTAACTGTTCTGTAACCTTCCATATGTATCTGTAATGCCAAAAATATGTAAATACATCTCTATATATAATATATATATGTGTCTATAACTAAATGAAGCCTTTCATTTACTTGGCCTGTACAGCACTTGGTAGTGGTAGCAAAAATTTGATCAGCTTTTGCAATACGACGGCTAAAATAGTTGAAAATATTTTTACTAAGAATCCGGGAAATATACCAGGACTTATACGTATATATATAATGACTGTTGTGCCTGGCATAAGTTCCAATTTATTGGTTTTGACACGGACCCAATATATATGTAAATATATATTTATTTAATTATATAGAAATAGTAGCTACGACCAGCATATAGTCCAAGTCTGTTTTTGACCCCGTTTCCAGAGTTGATGAGGGGATGATATATTATGATCAAGCGATATATATATACTATTTATGTAGATGTGGTTGGAGTACTTAGCGCGGTTTCATGCTAACACTTACGAACAAACTGTTGCAATGTAAATTAATCAAAAGGAACATCTGCTCATAAATTACTTGAAACCCGAAACGAATAGCTCCAACCAATAATGTGTGGGCCTTTGTTCTCTTCATCATATATATAGTACTCTCTCCAAATTTGCAATATGTATGCCAAAAAAAATACATACTTATATAACCACTCACATGAATATACATACCACATTTGTTTCTAACAAATTACAATACATATACGCACATATAATATATATATATATATATATAGTATATAATTAAGCAGCTAATTGTGGGTAAATCGCATATTGTATAATAATTATAATTTATTACGGTTCAGCCGTATGTAGAGCTTGCTGTATCTTTTGGAGCTACATGTGAATAAAATATAAACGGCGTTCTTACGATTTACAAAAGCCAAGAATATTGCACTATCAAAACTAATTCAATTAATCAAAAACGATTACAATTTAAATGAAAACAAGTGGTGATCGATTTTCTTTGGCGTGCCAAAGATTTTATACTCTTTTCGATTCATTGGCCATATTTCGCTAGCTTATATCTTACGTCTATTCCTGCGATATAGAATAGCCAGGCAGCTATGTTTATGATGCATATCTCTGCTTTTTACGACCTAATCGCTTTGAAATCTTAAACATTGATGTGTAATAAAGATATTCTTCGAAAAGAGTATAAAAAGAAATACATATTTTTTGTGACAATATTTAAATCCGTTATTGGCTTTCCGACAAATTTTGTTTCATTTCTGACAATATTAAATTTGTTTTATCTTGTTATTTAGTTTGGGTTATACAGGCGACAAAAACATAAAAACGTTATCAAAGTAATTTTCCTCAGAATTTCTAGTTTTTAATAAGCTCGGCGTTTGGTATGATAACTGTTGACATCGCAAACTCTATACAATAGAATTTGTATTTTGTGTGTGTTATCGACTATTTTACTCTTTAAAATTGTTAAATGGATTTTTATTTAAGAAGAAACACAATGACTAGTGCTGGAAACGTCATTTAAGTAATGCTTGATGCTTGTATAAATCTATATAATTCTTGACTTTTGCAAAACGCTCGCAGTATATTTGTATGGATGAGTATTATAGCTATAACGAAATAGTTTTACACATATGTATAGTATGTATGTATATATGATAGGTATGCTCAATCAAGGTGGTAGATTCTTACGTCTTAAGCTTACGCAATGTCAATTCAAAAACTGTACAAATTTTGACGTGTTCACTGAAATGGTAAGAGCATAAATGAATCCATATTATTATTGAAATGTTGGCAACAAAATAATTGGCAAAAGATGCATGCAAAATAGTGGGGCAAAAACAAGGGTTCGATTTTTTTTTTTTGGCACATGCAATTTTCCGTGGGTAAACGCAAAAAAGCTTATCTGGATTAGGATTTTTAGCTCTTTATTGGTTGGTACTATGCATGTTTATTTATTGTGTAATTATTATTATGCTATATTGTATATTTATATATAATTCAACTGTTGCCTCACGCTCACAAAGCCCGATGGCAATGCAAAACATAAAAAACAATAATTAAACGTCAGCTTATTAATCGCGACTATCATCATTATCATCATCATCATCATCTTCAGCATCATCCAGCCCCCTATCATTATAATCATCGATTAGACGTACATACATATTTTCTGTGTTGTTTTCTATAATATGTGTTGTGTTGTGTCGTTTTGTGTGTGTGTTTGTGTGTTTAATCTTAAAAGAACCTTATCGTTGGACCAGCCCCAAGGGGAGAGGGGATAGCAGCAGGCGGCTGTTACGCCTAACAGTTGTTTGCATCGGGCGGCGGCGTTGTCAGGTACTCATCGGTTCGCTTGTGCTCGATGAGGGCGCGCACGGTGCCGCTGTCCGAGGGCAGATCGGATTTTCGTCGCATCAGCGGTTTGTCCTTGTTCCGTTCACCGCGTATCTGTGGGCGAGGGGAGCGTAGTGCAGACGTCAGGCATTTATGTGATGGCCCCCCTTTTGAACCCAGACCGATTACCGATTACGATTACGATTACGATTACGATTACGAATACAAAAGTGTGCGAGACTCGACGTTTGACAATTACAAGATCTGAACATGTTATTTATATCTGAGGTGGTATTGTAGTAGTTGTGATGTATCTTAGAGTGGAAGTGCTATGTAGATATAGTTAGTTGCCGCGACTCCGCATAGAGTAAACACATTATACGACAATTTATGTACACACATTCATATTCACTACACATACATACACATAAACAAGTAGATTTAGTGATTCAGGTAGTTGTTGTTTTAGAAAATATCAGCAATAAGCTGAGCGAGATTAGAGATAGGAAAACCAACATGAAACTTTAGATTAGAAATTTATTTTTGTTTTTCTGTTCCAATAGTTAGTTCAATTATTCTTGCAGTATGCGTCAAATGGCATAGATTCCCGTTGTTTTAATGAATTGAAGTTATTACCACTCCATACAAAAAGAATTCAGTCTTTAGACTCACAAGCAATATTGATAATAATGTTTGATGTTACATCGTCGTTTTTGTATTGAAACACCGAGAGAATATGTTATCTTGTAGAAACACAAAAAACGTTTTTGTTAAAAATATTACTATATCCCTGTGTAATGAGTCAAATATTGTCATATTCAAGAGTAAAGATTAAAACTATCGATAATGCGATAATGTGAGAAATATAGATTTTAATAAACGTATATGCATGTATGTACATGACAGACACCAATAGATAGATAAGAAATTTATTTTGGTTTTAAAAACACTAAAAACGTGAAGATAATCTATAGATGATAACATAAAAAACAATTGGTGTAATAATGTACGTTTTCTATTTAATAATTAATTACAATTTTTAGTCAAGAGTAAGTTTGTTCCAGGGTATCTACTAGTCAAGAACATTCACATTTATATTTAAATACACTTTTGGGTTATGCACATTTTGGGGAGGTACTAGAGGGCGGGAAAATTTTAGAAGTGTGGGTGTGTTGTAAAAAACCAATAAATAAGTTGTACATATATTAATGGAATACAGATACAGAAACATGTATTTATAACTGGACATGAGTGCGATTATTGTTTGTAACAGGCCATTCATTTAATCGTTAGTACGATCAGGGTTAAGACACGTGCTTGAAGGATTAGCCGGCTGGCGCACGTGCACACACTCTCACGCTGTTCTCAGACACGTCAGATACGTAGTTGTTGTGTGTGTCAGTTAGTAGTTGTGTAGTGTGGTTAATGTGGCAAGGGCTTGTCTCACCTCTCTGGGCTCCTGGTTTGGCTGTTGTTGCTTTAGCGGCGCTAGCGGCCTTGTCTGTTGCTCAAGCTTATCGTAGGTTAGATCACAACTATCATTGTATTGATCGTACAGTATTTGACTATCGCACATGGGCATACTATCATTGGAGCGTCGCGCCTTAGTCCACTCCGGATTGGTTTTAGCCAGGCTCTCCACCTGCTGCCAGAGCTCCTCGCGATGTGATAGCTTCTCGCGTTCCCTTGTATAAACAGGGGGAAATTGTTTTTGTCAATTTATATGTTAATTATAGAGTTTTCAATATCTTACTGCTGCTTCTCCTGTTTGTAGTTTTTGCTACACTCATCAAACAATCGCTGGTTCATCTCCATGAATAGCTTGAGGGCGTTGTATATGAGACCGTGTATGGTCTTATTCCAATGCGTTTTGGAGTTGCGATTGAGCGCCGGAAACATGATGGGTAGTATGATATGCGAGTTATCCGCTATCAGCGACATAATGTACTCATTGTTCCAATAATAGAGCGCACGCTCCGCCACCTGAAAATGAGGCGAGGAGACGCACTTGGATATCTGCCGGAACAGCGGCACCATCACCTTCTGAAACTCGGCTGGCTCAATGACATCGAGCAGCTCTTCCAGTTCGTTCAAAAACATCACCTCCTTGGGACTGTGTGTTTTGGGCCAAAACTTCAATAGACTTCTGCAGAAAGAATTGTGCAAGAGTTAAATACAATTGCATATACCATAATGAATACTGCTGACTTACTTGATGACCGCTTCCGACAAGCCGGGATCCTTTTCAAGAAACTGCACCACACAATAGGTCAGCTGCGGATGGTACACGGAGAGGCTCTTGGCTTTGTGCAATGGCAGCAATACCTTAAGTAAAAATTGTTTGTGCTCCTCCTTGAGCGGTAAAGCGAAGCCATTAATAATGCTACCCAAAATTTCCAGCAGCTCGGCGATGCCATTATGATGCTCCGTTTCGTAGATAAATCTGTCGATAAGTTCGGAATTTTAAGACATTCGTTCTAAATAAAAACTTAGAGCTTGGAAATTCAAATCATAATTAAAAATATGCTTCACAATCATTCATATTCTTCCATTTCATTCTTTTAATTGAAGCTTTAATTTTTCCATTTATTTTTTTGACTTTGGGGGCGTGGTGTGGTAATTTCTTTAATCTGTGAAGCCCGTACTTCGTATTTCATATAGAGCTTTCGAAATTACATCCGTTTACGTCGTCGTAAAATTTAATCACTGTGGAAAATCAGTCAGTTTTACACATACATATAGACCAATATTATAATATGTTAATAGTTTCATTGCTTAAAATATAGAACGCATCGGTTCCAAAGGTTATACTTATTCGCAAATAATTAGAATTTCTAAATATTCTACCAGTATATTTGAAATTTAATGATTTCTATATGTTGTATATTATGGGAAAGTCGAAGACTCTTAAATATTGTTGAGCAAACAATAAAAGTAATTTAAATGATACTTATTATTTATATACAAATGTTATATCAAAATCGTAAAACTAGATAAATGTTTCTTACCTGTAAAACACATTGTTGATTTGCTTCCTAATAAATGCCCTCAATCCCAAAAATTTGCCGTAGATGCGATGTAAAACAGTCTTAAGGAAATCACGTTCACGCGGATCCTCCGAGTCGAACAAATCCAACAGTTGTAATACAAATTGATGGTCGATAAGACGTTTTGCAATATTTGGTTGAAAATCGGGTGACTCCAAGAAGCGCAAAAATAGCTCATAGACTAACTGCAAATGTGGCCAAGACGCCTCCAATGTTGGCTCATCTTCTTCCGGATCAAATTCAGCGCCATTGGGATTCGACGATGGCGGCAAGGTGCGAAATAGATTCACCGAAAACTATAAAACAAAAAACAATTAACAAATTATGAAGAACATGTATATATTACATACTACTTACCATATTGATGGCCTCCGGGTAGATAATCTCTGTGATCACGCCACTTTGATTGGAGAGATACTCGACCATCTCGTGCAGAGCGGCGCGTTTGACCTCCTTCCATTTGAGGTCGCTCAGCGGCTCGGAAAAATCGAACAGAGTGCAGCATTGTCGTAGTTTCTGCAGGAACAGCTCCTCCCGCTCGGTTGCTGCCGTTTCTAAACAAGCAAAAAGGACGGTTTAATAATATATTTTGTAGATAAACGATTACAATCAAATTAAAAAGCTCTATAAAACGAACGGAGACGAACGAAACAACAACTAAAAAACCAACGGACAAAGAGCAAGCAATACGAAAATAAGAGGATTTCTATTTTTAATGGATCTCTAAGAAGCTAAGAAGAAGAAGGATAACCAATAGCAACCTCGCAGTGGCGGCAACGCTAGCGCAGTGGATGCGTTTGGCGGCAAATGAAACAGATTCCGATCGCGAGCGCGTCCTGGACTTCCCGTCAGCTGTTGCAGCGTCTGCGGCGACGACAGATTATGGACAACGGCATCGCCATTTTGGCGTACCGCTGTGGCAGATGCAGGCGCTGACGACGTCACCACAGTCGCCGCATTGCCGCCGTGACGCTGGCCAATGCCCAGGGAAATGCTAATGCCACCGACCAGATTCTGTGCCACTGTCGAGCGCAGCGACTCCTCGGGCGCCACATCGACGACGACACCGCTGCTGCTAGTGCTGTTGGTAGTGGAAGTAGTAGTAGTAGTAGTTGTGGTGTTGGTGCTGTTGCCGGCAGCAGCAGCAGCTGCATTGCTGCCCACATTTTTGGTGGCATTCAATATGTTCTTAATGGCCGCGGCGGCGCTCACGGGTGACTGTTGAATGAACGGGCGTGATATCGATTTATGAAATGAGTAGAGCAGAGAAGTTCTTTCATTATGTGTACAACGTTTGGTGCATTCTTGTGTCAGATTGTGGCTGTGTGTGTGTTTTAGCGTGTCTTTTGTGGCATAACCAATTTGCTGCAAACCTTGTTGCTGGCCGAACTGGCTGTGGATGCGACGGCTGTTGCTGTGCTCAGCAACGAGCTGGCTGTGGTTGCCGCCGAGAAATGCTGCGCCAAGGTGGACACCAGTGAATTGGCGCTGCTGCCCGATGCAGCTCCAGCTGCCGTTGTTGTTGTTGTTGTGCCGGGCGTGCTTTTAGACATTGTTGCTGCTGCTGCTGCTGCTGTTGTTGCGCCTGTTGCATTCGTCGCGTTGGACGACAGCGACAGCGAGGATGTGGACGATTGTGAGCCAAAAGGCGATGAGCAGGCAATTAGCGCTGCTGCCGCGGAATTGGCCCCGCCGCCGTATGTGACCGCCGATGAGCTGGAGCTGGCTGCGGCCGAGGCTAGCGACGATGAGGCAACCGGCGACAGCGATGACAATGCCGAGGCAGATGAGTTTGAGCTAGTCGATGAGGATGATGGCGATGAGGATGCTGTGGTAGTGGCAGTCGTTGTGTTGGCAGCAACACTTGCCTCTGGCGGCGACAGTGGCATTTTACGTGCCTGCGCCTCAAATTTGGCTTTTAGCTCCTCCACGCTGCTGAATTTAAATCTGCTGCTATCGCTGCTGTGAGACTCGGACTGCGGCTCCTCCTCGTCGTCGTCAGCCAGCTGATCTAAGCCGCTGTGAAACGATGGGGATTTGGGTATGCGTATGCCACCGAGCGCATAGTAACCAGCGGCGGTGGAAGCTGTTGCTAATTGTGGTTGCTCTTTCTGTTTTGGTTCCTCCTGCTTGGCTTTGTTGTTGCTCGTGTTGTTGTTAACCGCTGCTGCTGCTGCAGTCGCTTGCTGCTGTTTATTGGGGCCGTTTTGATGGTTACCCGTCAGCAACATAGCACCGATGACCATTTCATTAGTGCCGCACCTGGTTTAATGACAGCGCAATCGAAACGCATCGCTTGCAATTATACGTAATGTTTCCTCATTTGCTAATTGCCAACAATATGAAACAACGATGGGTAGGAAAATGCGACACTATCGAAAGCTAATTTTGTCTTAAATTCTTTTTTTAAGCGTAAATTATGTTTATAGCATCTGCAATGGCAATATATAGATTATGATTTATTTATGTATGTGAAAACGAAATGATATGCAAATGAATTTGCTAAATGGAAATGAAAAATGTAGATGTAAATGCAGTTATGTGCTGGGTAAGAGAGAAAATCATAGAACTATAGACACCCACGCGATGTCAGCAGCTACATATGTATACATACATACATATATACACAGATATGTGTCTAGCACTTACGATTTTCAATTGGGAACGTAACCGGTTTGTGCAATGTCTTTTTTTTTACTTTTAACTATTTGATTTTTGGTTTAGCGGTGCACTGCGCACCTTTGTAACAATAAGCAAACTCTTTTTGCAATGATTGACTAAACTAATGTTCAACGCCCAGCTGCTGGCCGATAACTTTAACAATTGATTTTTAATTTTTAATGCCGAGCTTCCGCTGCTGTGTTGAACAGGCAGAAAATCGATAACAATTGCCGTGGGCGAGCGCAAGGATGAGTGAGAGAGCGCAGCAGCCGCAGCAAGAGAGAGCGAGCGCGCATATTTAATAGTTGACAAAAACAAAACGTCAGTGCCGACAACAATGCCAGATAGCCAAAATAGCGACAATTTGAATGCCAATGGCAAACGTTTTAATAATTATTAAGTGGATAAGCAATAAAAACTTAAACATATAATGAGAGACAGACGGCGAGAGAGCGAGAGCGCAGACACGGGAGAGCATGGGTGTCGCGCAAGGCAAGTATCAAACAACATACTAATATGTGTGTGTAAGTTCTATAGTGTTGAACAACCCTACAAAAAACAAACACTTGACCTTTGCGAACTTGGTTAATAAATAATAAGGCAATAATAAACAAACAGGCGTTTGTAACTCGACATACGCAAATAATACATCAACAGAAATTACAAGGTATATATAAATCATATACATATGCACATATTTACTACATACATCTGTACATATGTATGTGCGTGTAAATATTTTGATTACTCACTTTCATTGAGCGGACTGAGCGCCGTCAGTTCACAGTTCTTGGACACATTGTAACGGGTGCTGCTCTGACGTTTCTCCTTGCGCACCAGCGGCGTTGTGGTTAGGTTCAAACCCTTCGTGATCTGCGTGGGCGGCGGTGCATCGCGCGGAGGTGTGCTGTCCTTCTCTGTCTTGTTAGCCTGCAAATATTGAGCAAATTCAGGGTCAGTGCGAAAAATGCTTCTTCTTTTCATCGAAAGATAGAGAGTGGGAATGGGGTCGCAAAAGGGACCAGAAAATGAGCGTAACAAAAGCAGAAACCAAATAAAAACAAAATTAAGGGAAAAATCACTTGCAAACATTGGGGCACAAGATCCTTTTGCATGGGCACCTTATCTGTTACCTTGGTATGTGCAAATCCTTGCCGCCTAAGTCGAGCTGCCGCCTGTGGGTGGTTGTTAGTCTCGTTTTTAGTAATGCCAACAACAAGAAATGTGCATTCTCTCTATACATACATACATTTGTATATGCATATGTATGTGGGTGTATTACTACATAGATATTTGATTTGGTAGGCAACATTGAGAATCTAATTGGAATCAATCGTTAGGCATATGGGTACACATTGGCGATGATAAGATTAGATATTCATTTTTGTGCGTTAAGGCTGAGGCCACAAGGAAGTGTATACGTGTGATTGGGGTACGACGAGACTAACACATAATTCATTCTATATTGACTTCAATAATTAAACATGCTCTATTGGGTTGCTGAATATGTGGGTTAGGATGTTGATATTCTATGATCATCGTGTTTGTTTTCATTTATGCAGTAGTTGCTCAGCATATTTAAACTTGGCAAATTCAAATATTCTCTTTAATTATTATTTATTGTTTGTAAACACTTAAATAAATGTTAAATGATTACAATTAAATATGATTATAAATTATTAAATGATTTAAATTTACGATCAATCATTTATGATTTTTTGGCGAATGGATTTTCAGAAAAAGAAAATTTTTGCAATGCTAAAATAAATTGTGCTAAAATAAACTGAAAATATTGTTTTGATTTTTTGACATATTCATAGGATATCAACATCCGGCCGTGAGTCAAGCTCTAGTGTTGGATAAGGCAATGTGCGCACATACACATATGTAGCTACAGTAAAACATTTATTACTCACCTCGCTTTTGTTGGGAGTACCAATAGCAACCGTGCCGCTGCTTACAACGATGGGCGATGTTGTTGTTGCTGTGGCTGCTGGGGTTGTTGTTGTACTAAAGTTACTGCTATTCTCTTTGATACCGTTAGTGGCTGTTGTGACTTTGTTGTTATTTGTTGTTGCTGTCGTCGTTGTGGCCGTTTCGTTTTTGGTTAACGCTGCTGCCTCTGCCGTTGACGTTGATGACACCGCCACTGCTGCTGCTGCTGTCGTGCTTTTTGTTGCTGTTTCTAACGCGTCGTTATCCATAATACGCTTTCAACTTTATCTGCAGCGTTATAAGGTTACTGTTTTTCTTCTTTTTGTTCCGTTTACTAAACCAACAACAACAACAACAGCTGCGACCGCACACAACAGAATAAAGTTCTCGTTCTCTTTAATTTGTTCCCTCTCTCTCTCTCTCTCTCTCTTAATTGATTTGTATCTGATAATTACGAGCACAATTCAAAATCCACTGCTGTGGAAGTGTTGAAAAGAAAATTAACGTAGCAATAACAAAAACAAAATTAGACAAAAAATAAATAAATTACAACATGCAGCAAAATTCACCGATCAACCTACACAACATACATACGAGCACGCACACATACGAGCGCACTTTTGCGAATATAGGTGGGGAAGGAGAGGAGAAAGAAAACCGTGCGCGGTTGGCCTGAAATCATAGTTGTCACATATGTATTAATACCATGCCATGGCTTTTAACACGCCGAATCCGGTTCTAAACGGTTCTAAACACATCCAAGAAGTTGCACTTGATCAGTTCCGATACAACTATGTATGTACACACAAACATATGTACGTACGTACATTCAGCGTGTGTATGTATGTGTGTACACACATTAAAGTTTTATAGGGATTATTCCAATTGGCCGACAGGAATTTAACGATCAGGTGACGGCCCTTTAAAATACTCTCTTCGCGTTTGTCGTTTCCAAGCAATTGCAAACCCAAAAGAAAATAAATACAAATAGCAAAACACACAGACGCAATGCGACAGCAAGCAACAAGTTGCGAAGCAATGGCCGTCGATCAGAGTTGCCAGACTCAGAATTCATCTCATTCCCATGCGAACGTCAAGTGTGTGTGCTTGTGTGTGTGGACAACGTTTGTTGATATACTTGCGGGGAATTGCGGGCTTAGGGGGGCTGGCTGTCTCTTTACATTCCGCTACACAAAAATATTGTTTTGAGCTAACCGGACTATATGTAAAAGACATGAGCAATATTTTCAAGCACTCGCATACTTAATATTTCACCTTAGAGCGCGAATAGGGCGACAGCTCTGCTCGCTAACATGGGGGAAACAGAGAATAAAAATAAAACGAATGTGTACTATGCATAATTAATAGTTGCAAAAAAACGGCAAGCAAAACAATAATAGATATGCAATATCAAATGAGAAAAAAAAACCATTTAACTGTGAATGTTAATGTCAAAAGGGGGAGCTCTTAGGGCTGGGCAGGCACTGGTTGATAGAAAGAGGGGCGCCATCTATTTACCGCCAGAAGCTGCAAGAACTTGTTTAATTTGCCTCTACTGCGATTTAACATTAAATATTTTGCTGATTATAGATGTTTTCGTTTTTCCTTCTTTTTTGTTTTACGTAAAATGTGAATTCTAACACTACCACACTCACACACACAACACTCGCAATCGGACTCGCACTGTTTTCTCGTTAATTCACTCGAGCTCTCGAGGCTGTGGATATTTGCTGTGTGAATTATTTGCGCTTCACTTTTGTGCTACAATTTTCTCCTCCGATTGCGAATATTTTCACAATGCTTTCGCACAAATCACGAGGTGTTATCAGCGCAAGGGTTTCTAGTTCACCTTTTCATCAATAACACTCAACATCAAGAGCTAGTTTAATTATAAATAATTATTTATGTAAAATATTTTTTTGTTCACGCAACGTCGCTGCTAAATAAAAGTTGTGCTGCCAGATAGCAGCTATTAGGAAAAAATATCGATGGACTATTCAGCAAAAGACTATTTTCATCGATACATAGATGCGTCTCTTAAAGACGCAATGGAAGAGCGTTAACTCTTTGTAACAATGTGGATATTTCATGTTGTAGTAACAAACAAAAATTTCTTCATTAATAAGCATTAATAAGTGGCTACATAAAGCGACAAATTTTTAGAAAAATATTGTAATGCATAAACAGTTAAGCATTGGAAACACTTGATTTTTTTGAAGATAGTTGTAAATCATCATTTGTTTTATTAGGAATAAAATACATTATATCGATGTTTAAGATTATGTGACGAAAAATCGCGAATGTATCGGAGTTTGGTTCCATCACTAAATTGTAGATGGCAGCACTGATATGCGATTTTTTTGTTTATAAAATAAATAAGTTTTAAGGACGTACGCGTAAGAGTTGCCATGCAAATTACAATAAAGGTGCTTAAGGGCAAAGATTGCACACTGGAGGTAGGTGGTTGATTCATTACAATATTACAACGATTACATTGTCGCCTTCCTTTTCGGCAAGGTGTCACCGACGTCCACCATTCTGGAGGTAAAAGAAAAAATAGATGCCGCTCTACAAATACCCGCCACAAATCAGAAGCTACTTCTTCTTGGCCGCCCCTTGAATAATGACCAGACAATTGCCTCCTATCCAAATATTAAAGAGGGCACGAAAATCAACCTTGTCGTCATGAAGCCCGGACTGCGCGACTGCATCCACCGCGCCTTTCGCAAATACTATACGGAAGCTCAATCCGAGCGGCTGACCAATGAATTCATGACAGATTTCGAAATAAAACTGAAAGAACAGAGCCTGGACGATTTGGAACGCTTTGCTGATAGTTCGATATAAAACTGACAACACTTTGCCGATAAAATTGATAACTGAAACAATACACGTACATATATGTATATTTGATTTTTATTGGGTGCTTCCAAGCCTTATTGTAGTAAATACAAAAATCAAGATACTTGATTTGAAAATGTATTAATTTTCGATACGGCCTGATTTGCAACAGCCTGGCAACTCTATATTTTGCATCGTCCATTGGGCAGCTGCTGGTGTGTGTGTGTAAGTTAGTGGTGTCAGTGTCAGAAATGCAGGCGTGCAATTTTCTTACCCGAGTTATTAACTCTACGAAGCCAAACGTGCGATCTTTTTCCAGAACACTTGGAGCCATGGTTAAGGTAGGTCCTCTGCACAGCATCCCACCACAAAACACGCGAGCAATTGCAGCAGTTGAATAATTACATAAGCACGAAAAGGTGCCGCAGAAATATTGATTAAAGCGAAAGAGACCACATCGAAAATTGCGAGGCCAGCATCAAGGTTACATCAACGTAATCACTAATGTTGTATGTATGTGTGTGTGTGCTATTTTAGGTTGGGGACAAACTCCCGTCGGTGGACCTCTTCGAGGATTCGCCCGCAAACAAGATAAACACCGGAGAGCTGACAAACGGCAAGAAAGTTATATTCTTTGGTGTGCCTGGTGCATTTACTCCCGGCTGCTCCAAGGTGAGTTTTGACCTGGATCACAGTTCGACAGATCAATGAGAACTTCCAGAAATTCGAATAGTAATTGGCAAAGTTTTGTTTTCTTACGTCAATAACATTGAGCATTATTATAAAGAGCTAATTAATATTAACATATAATTTTTAAATTAAATATATTTTTTATATCATAAATAGACCAATAAATGTTCTAGTAATTGAAACCCTCTAGAATGTTCTACAGACAAAATATTAAATTAAGAATTTTTTTATAATATTTTTGTTTTGCATTAAATAGAAAGAACATCGTCTAGAAAGTTAAACCAAAACGTTCTATGCGATCACTTTATTAATTTTCGTTTGCTGATTTTAAAAATATTCATATATCTTCTTTCCTTAGACCCATTTGCCGGGTTACATTACGTCTGCAGACTCGCTGAAAGCGGAGCAGGGCGTAGATGAGATCGTCTGTGTTTCGGTGAACGATCCGTTTGTGATGTCCGCCTGGGGCAAGCAGCATGGAGCTGCTGGCAAAGTGCGTCTGTTGGCTGATCCCGCTGGCGCTTTTGCAACCGCTTTGGATGTCAACATTGATCTTCCACCGCTCGGCGGCGTGCGCTCGAAGCGCTACTCCATGGTCGTTCAAAACGGCGAGGTCAAGGAATTAAACATTGAGCCCGATGGCACCGGCTTGAGCTGCTCGTTGGCTAACAACATTGGCAAGAAGTAGACGTACAATATGTTTACTATATGTGTATGCTTGTAGGAAACAAATCATGTAATAATTAGTGCCGCGGCCCAGCGCCTATCAATATCCGATTCAATTAGGTGTATTGAGAAACACAGCAATTGTAGTTAATAAAAATTAATGCAATTAAAAGAATCTAGGCGTAATTGGTTGTTTTAATATCTAGTTGTTCATCTTATCACTAACGGTTGTCCGTGTTTGGCGCAATCTTCTGGGACAACAGCTTGCCGTAACCGCCTCGTCCAGCATCGTAATCTGTTCTATATTCATCTCGCACCTGTCCGCCGGTTTTGCCGCGTCCATATTGACGGCCCTCAATGAAGCCGGCGTCCCAGTCGACGCGTATCAGCCGATCGTCGAGTCGCGTTCCATTCACAAATCTGCAATGCATAATTTTTCGTTAATTCTTTATATTTATTGTTGATGTGGCTGTGGCAACCTCATGGCCGCCTCTGCCTCGTCGCGCGTATAATATTCCACGAAACAAAAGCCGCATGGCGTCTTTTTGTATTTGTCTAGGCCCATAACAATGATGCGTACATCGCCGCAGCGCCCGAATAGCTCGTGTATCTGCTCCTCGGTGGTGTAGAATGATAAATTTCCCACGTAAAGTGTGGTCGAGTCGCGTAAAGAGCGTTCCTGCTCCGAACGTGAGCCCTGGAGAAAATAACAAATAAATGTGAGACTGTTGGATGCCGGTAAAAATATAGTTTGCGCATACCTTAAAGTGCTGATCTCGATATGAGCTTAAGTCTACAGATGCGGCCATATTATTGAGCAAGTTTATAAATAAAATAACTTAAACACAAACAAGTCAAACTATTTTTTTTTGCTTCAAAGTAGAGTTGTTGCACAAATTTCGCAGTATCGATGAATATACGTTTCTCATTGCAGAAATATATATTGCATGACGATAATATAAATATCGATATATTTTTTTTTATTTCAAACAGCCGCTAAACTTTCGTAATGCTGCCAAACATATATTTTCATAAGATTATTATTAATTATATTATTTTTAAGTGATATAAAATTATATTGAAAGCTAAACGCTAGCATACAACCAAAAAACCGCAAACATATCTAATGAAAATATTTTCTGCTATTCGAAATTATATCGATATTAATATTATCAATGTCAGTGTGCACACACCTACCGTTTATAAATTTAAAGCTCGTAGGGCTGCATATCGTATACATTTGCCGCTGTTATGCGAGGGCCACACTGTACAAAACAAAATATTATTGGCTGGCAAAGTTGACAAAGCGACAGCGAAGACATAGCACAAGAAAATTGGTTTAAATGTATAATACCCATACTACCAGCGGCAGTAAAAGGCAGCTGCGTTTTCGCAGTGATGTCAGCACCAGCAACAACCACATCGAAGAGCTGCAGAAAGATGAAACCCTGCCAACACTGCCAAAAGCCAAACAGCCAACGGTACAGGTACAACGAAACAACGTTGCCGTTACACCAGCAGCAGCGGCACAACAGCGCCTGCATAACGGTAAACACAATGAATAGTGTAACGATTGCTAAATTTCAAATTGATCAACTTCTTAGTCGGCTCGGAGACGAACACCTTTTACGACTTCTTCAAAGTCGAAATGACACGCGGCTATATGCTGGAGCACGACGAGGAGCGATATTCGGCACGTCGCCAGAAGATCTACAGTTTTATGCGCATACCACGCGATCTGGAGCGTTTCATGGTCTACGGCATTATGCAGTGTGCCGACTCCTTTCTCTACATACACACATTTCTGCCTGTGCGGTTCCTGCTCGCCGTCTGGTCTCTGCTGACGCGCACCGTGGCGCGCATCTGCCGACTGCGCGGCGCTAGCCAGCGATTGTTGTCGCCGGCGGAGATATGTGATTTACTCAAAGGTGCCATCTGGATATCGGTGACGTTGATCATGCTGCTTGTAGACACCAATCGCGTCTATCACATCATCAAATCGCAGTCGATCATCAAGCTGTATATATTTTACAATATGCTCGAGGTGGGCGATCGTTTGTTATCTGCCTTTGGTCAGGACACCATAGATGCTCTCTTCTGGACAGCGACTGAGCCAAAGCACTCGAAGCGTGAGCATTTCGGCGTTCTCACGCACATACTGTTTACGCTTATTTACGTGTTTCTGCACAGTGGTCTCATCATGTTTCAGGTGAGCAAAACGATCAATCTGAATTTTAATTTGAACATTTACAGTTTCACAACAATACAAATGTTCACTTTGACTAAGCCTGTCTTCATAAACCCATAAGTATTTCTATATACTATTTATATAATATGGTTTTACATTTATATGCATAATAATTCATATTCTTTCACTCACACAGGCCACCTGCTTAAATGTTGCTGTCAATTCCAAGAACAAGGGCCTGCTCACAATTATGATATCGAACAATTTCGTCGAGCTAAAGGGATCCGTGTTCAAGAAGTTCGACAAGAACAATCTGTTTCAGTTGACATGCAGCGATGTTCGTGAACGCTTCCATTTGTCGGTGCTGTTGTTCATCGTTATGATACAGACCATGAAGGAGTTCGACTGGAGCATAGAACAATTCTGTGTCATGTTGCCCGATTGCTTTGCGGTGTTGTTCACCGAAATACTGATCGATTGGGTGAAGCATGCGTTTATCACGCGATTCAATGAACTGCCCGAGGGCATTTATCGGGAGTACACGACCAGTCTGGCCTATGACATGACGCAGACGCGTCAGAAGCACGCCTTCTCGGATCACTCGGATCTGGTGGCGCGTCGCATGGGCTTCATACCGTTCCCGCTAGCCGTGGTGCTGATCAAAGCGATCTACACGGCCGTCTCCTTTCACAATTTGGCTGCCTTTCTGCTCTTCCTGTTGGCCTACCTCTTTGCCTTGGGTCTGCGCATATGTTTGACTGTGTGTGCATTGGGCAAGGCCTGCAAACTGATGAAGGAGCACCAGACGGAAAGAAATAGTTCCGCGCCCAGCAGTATGACCAATGTGCCCGTCATTGGCGCAACAGCTGCTGGTTACTCCGGCGCAAATGTGCAAATACTGAATCACAATAATAACAACAATAACAATGGCAGCAGCTGCTCAGCTTTCAAGTCCGCAAATGTTGCCACTGTTTCGATGCTGGATCAAAGTTTGAACTTCTCCCGGCTCACGTCGACGTCCACGCCCAAGAAGGCCGCCAGCGAACACGAACTGGATGTGACCAATTCACTGGAGTTGGGCGCCACGGCGCTCTTCTCCAACAGCGACGTCGATCTCGACGATGTGTGCCTCAACGAGCAGGTGACGAATGTGAATGCTACGGCGACTGTTAATGCTCAAGACGTCTACCAGGAGGAGGAGCTGGCACGCAGCGAGCCAGACCTGATGCAGCTGAACGATGCGAGCGGCGGGGAGGCCAGCGCCAGTGCACAGCAGGAGCGGACCAAGCGTCTGCCCAAGCGTACCCACAAGCGCTCTGAATCCGAGCCGTTTGTGCCCAATGCTGCAACGTAGCTTTATTTTGCATGTGGCTAGTGTAAAACGCTTGCGTCCGCTTGGATTGGAAATCCTGGTAGATAATTATGTAATTTGTATACCTAAGTGAAATGGATTTATATATGAAATTTGTATTAGTTTGCAAATTGTGCTGATACTGTTCGAGTCTATAAAGTTGTCTTTATTATATCCTGATACTTTACTTTAATCTTATGTATTTAACCTATAAGTTGGCAAGTTGCAACTACCAAAATGTAGTAAAATTAACTTTTAATAACAACAATTTTACGAATTTCTTTCAATTTCAAATTTAACAGTCAGCACTATAGCTCAAAGACCGTACTGTTGACACGCTGTTAGCTAACAGCGACTGTAACTGCTATTTGATGCTGTAAAAAAAGTAGTGTGTTGCATACTTTTATGGGCTGTATAAAAATGATTTAAAATTATAGTCCTATATATTGAAGCTTTGACTTAGAAAATGTTTAGCAATCGACAAGAATAATAGTATATATATAGATATATAGAACAATTAAATTACATTTACTTATCATATTTTGGTTAAATTTACTCTGCTAAAAGACGTTTGAGTCTAGGAAAATATATAGCATCGAATTTGATACAAACTTTGTTAATTTTTAACTAAAAACTCTAAAGTTGACACAAACTATAAATAAGCTAGGACATTCCAGCGTAAAGTCACCCAGTAGTTAGCGATCGGCCAACTATATTAGGTTTATGTTGTTGCCCAACTGCGTAAATCAAAGTCGGAAATGTGTTTGAACTTCCGCACCGCCTTCGCATAACATTAAATTTCCTTGAACACACACATGTGTGGGTCGTCCAGTGGTGTCCTGCCCAGGCAGTGTGTCCTTCACCCATTCATTAGACATTTTGTTTGCTATACAAATGAGTCAGTGCACCCAGGCTCAAGATTACGCATTGACTGCCGACCGACCACTAAAGACCAAACAATTTAAGTAAGTTTTGGGCTGACTGGATTCATGAATGAAAATGGCTTAATGCTCATTGGCTGCGTGTTTACACGCGTAGAAAAATCAACAAGCTGCAAATAGCGCGCGTTTAGCCCGCAAACTGCTGCCCAGAAAGTAAACTCCACTCCTCCGCCTTCCTTGGGGATAACTCGCGCGTGTACACACACACTCTCACACACACACACACACTCACACACACACACACACACACGCGCGCATTGAATTTACCGCTACACACGCCGCGACGCGCCTTTGGGCTTCCGATTTTTATGAATGAAATTCTACGCTGACCTTGAGCGTAGTTACGTCAGCGCTTCCATTGGGGAAATTCGCTGCCAGATTTACCCCATTCGAGTCCTTCACTGCGCATGTCCATCGAATGATTTTGCGCCCGCTTTGGTTTCGAACTCGAATTCATTCATAAAACGCCAGCTGGGCTTTTCATGAATGGTTTCTTGGCCAAATCGGTTCAGGGGCGCCTTCTACTTTTCAAGGACATGCGCTCTCTCCATATTGATTTTCCTATATTTTTTTGTTTCGAATGTCGCGCCATTTAAGATATTTGTTGGACAAGCGAGGATTCTTTGTGTTGCCTGCTTTTCAGCCGGTTAAAGTTACAACTTATTGCTATTATTATTATACGTCATTGCTTTTATTGTGTATTCATTCATATTCTATTTTGCTTGAACATTTGATTATGAAAGTGATGAATGGGCACAGAGTTAGCTAACTTTTCATGTTTGTGTTAAAGGAAACAACTGCTTATGCCTATTTCTGGAACATGTCACACACAAAAGCTGTTCGGATTTTGATTAGTTTGGACTATTAATTACATCAGGTTACAAAGATAATTTGCTATACGAACTGTTCGAGACTAAGCGAGCATTTTTCTGAGTGTAGGTGTGAAATTATTGACAAATATTTTATTATAGTCGATTCCAAATGACAAATTTATATGTTTTAAATCCATTAGTCAATTTTAAAAAGTATTTAAATGCTGAAGAACATAAATCACTTGTTATCCAAAACGAAAACAATTAGATAGAACCAATCGAATGTTAGTAAAGTTGTCCATGTAAATATTGGTAGTAATAGCTTCAGCTTCAGCTCACTGTAAAGTTTTTCCTTTGCCAAAGTTTTTCCATGTGCCGCAAAAAGCTGTTTTCAAACGCAATTTCCGGCCGGCTGGCATGCGTTAAAAATAGCCTTGAGTAAGGCAAGGAAAAACGGAAAGTGAACGCGCAGTTTTATGAATGATAAACAAGAAGAAGCAGTCAAGACAACACCATTCAAGCAGCCCAGCCCAGCCCAGCCCATACCATCCCACCCTGCCCCATGTGCGAAGCCTGCGTGGAAAACTTTCGCATGCGAAGCCGGGCGGGACAGGGCCAACATTTGTTTCGCCTTGCTCTTGACTGGCCTTAGCCCATAATTTATTGATTTTCTGCACTCGGCTTGCCCGGCACATGCGCCCTACGTGGCAGCCAGCTGCTTATCTCTGTCTCTGCTCTGCGGCACATTGTCGTCACATTCTGGAGGCCCCAGAGCTGCGATAAAAACTGTTGCGTGCCCATGTGCGTCACTGACGTCATACTGTCGAAAAATTTACTTTTAAGCACGACTACAGACAATTTGTGTACAGAAATGCAGTTAACTAGCTGAAGTGAACTATTTTAAATAAACAACATCTTTTCCCGGGAGAAATCATTGAACCAGGCGTTCCGCTCCAGCATTGTCTGCACGTATTCGCCCATCACATACAGACGAATGGGTACAAAGTCGTTGTCATCACTGGGGAGTCATCGGAAGAGTCCCCAGATTCATCGATGCTCGCCTCGTTGGACAGCGCCACATCGATGACGATGATACCGTGCATCAGGTAGATAATGCCGCAGGTGAGAGCGGTAACCGCCTGGGCGCGCATATATTCGAAGAACGGGTGCACCGGCTTCTCCACACCCGGCTGGTGCTCGGCCGCAACGTACATTAGATGAAAGTCGCGTTCCGCACCCTGCAGCGTCATCAGCGAGATGCATATGTACACTACGAAGCCGAGCATCGGGCGTAGCATTTCCTCAATTATGGAAAACTGATGTCCAGTGCAGATGTTGATGCTTGCGAAAAGAGTCAGCACTGTGAATACATAGAAGGCTACCGCGTAGAAATAGTGATGGATCTGTGACTCGAATGGTAGAAAGTCCAATGGTTGCACCAAGAATCCACGGATGTGGAAGTACATCAGCAGCATGTTTAGTATGGTCTCCACCGTGTAAAACTGGAACAGAACTGGCCGCATTATTGCTCAAATTGAAATATATTGCTTGAGTATTTATTATGTGTGTTTCGATATGTTTGCTTTGGTTTTGTTTATAGACAGGTATCGCCGAGGATATTTGACTGACAAATTGAGAGTCTGGCTCCTTGAGAATTCTGAAAACGGGTCAACTCGTATATTGTGTGATAAATGTGTCTGTTTTTTTTACAAAACTATTTAACGAATTCTTAAAAATTAAGGAATATTGTTTGAAATACTGAAATACTGTCCCTGGTACGTACGCGGCTCCACACTACATAGAGATCTCAAATTGGAAACAGTTGAAGAGCAAATAGGAAGACATACAAGTAGATACAGCGAAAGATTGCTAAGACACCGCAGCCTACTCGCAAGAGGTCTACTCCCGGCCCGTCCTTTAAGGCGACTTAAGCGACAAGGTTTTGCCAAAACAATTGGACGCCACTAGGACCTTCTCCTTCATCTAAAATCATCATACTATGTATGATGTTCGGCTTTAATAAAATTTACCAAAAATGTGTTGTAAAAGTACAGTTGATGTACAGGTTCTACACTTAATAAATATATTAACACAAAAAAAAAAAAAAAAAAAAACTAGCAACACTGAAAAACTGCATTTAGTAAATTTGTTAATTATAAACGACCACCGCATTTTAGTTGCAGGTATACGTTGACATATTGTAAACCAAAAACTATAAATATACTTTTTTTTTTAAAATAATAATTAACATTTTGGTTTTAAATATTTATTAATTTTTATACTCTGATACCGAAGGTACTCATAGTATATTGGTTTTGTCGAATGTCCGTCAGGCCGTCCGTCTGTCCGTCTGTCCGTCTGTCCGTCTGTCCGTCCGTCCGTCTGTCTGTCTGGATGAACGCGCGTATTTCCGAAACGATATTAGATAGACTCTTGAAATCTTTTGCGTTATGATTATAGCTATCTGCTTCAGATCAAGTTTATTCCAAATTTATGCCACGCCCACTGGGAGGCTGGCAAATCGATAACATGTCGATACACCTCAAATCACAAATCGATTAAACGTGAATAA
Organism: Drosophila flavopinicola; assembly: GCA_035042425.1. Classification (NCBI taxonomy): domain Eukaryota; kingdom Metazoa; phylum Arthropoda; class Insecta; order Diptera; family Drosophilidae; genus Drosophila; species Drosophila flavopinicola. The sequence goes on from JAWNLL010000233.1 coordinate 1,529,121, forward strand.
CTCCCACAATTTTGAAGCTAGAGTAATCAAATTTGGTAGGTATATTGCTGGTGACCTCCCGAAAAAATTGGATCCTAAGGTTAATCGGCCACGCCCATTATTACGCCCACCAGCCCCCCTCCAAAATTAATTTGAAATGCTTATATCTCCCGCAGTTTTAAAGCTAAAGTCACCATATTTGGAATATATATTACTGGTGACGTCCTCTACAGATTACAGAAACAAAATTTCGACCACGCCCACTCCCGCCCCCGTAATCGCGAAAATCGATATACATGAATGCACAATTCGATAACACGTGTATATTTCCCGCAATTTTGAAGCTAGAGTCCCCAAATTTGGAATTTAGACTAGGGCTGACCAGCCCAAAAGATTGCGTCCTGGATTTTCCGGCCACGCCCACTGGAACGCCCCCCAGCCACCCCGCCCCCACGAAACACGGAAGCCTATATCTCGCACAGTTTAAGAGCTAGGGCCACCAAAATTGGAGGATAGACTTATTGTCAGCCCCCCTAAAGATCGGCAAAAAATTTTGGGGCCCCGCCCCCTCCCGCCCCCAAAAATCGCGAAAATGTATATCTTCCACAGTTTTAGAGCTAGAGTCACCAAAATTGGAGGATAGAGACTTATTGTCAGCCCTTCTAAAGATCAGCAAAAATTTTGGGGCCCCGCCCCCTCCCGCCCCCAAAAATCGCGAAAATTTATATCTTCCACAGTTTCAGAGCTAGAGTCATTAAACTTGGAAGATAGAATTCTGGTCAGCCCCTCTAAATATCGGTAAAAAAAATTTGGGGCCACGCCCCCTCCCGCCCCCAAAAATCGCGAAAATGTATATCTTCCACAGTTTTAGAGCTAGAGTCAAGAAATTTGTAAAATAGACTTCTTGTCACTCCCTCTAAAGATCAGCCAAATTTTTGGGGCCACGCCCCTTCCCGCCCCCAAAAATCGCGAAAGCTTATATCTTCCACAGTTTTAGAGCTAGAGTCACCAAAATTGGTAGATAGACTTCTGGTCACCCCCTCTTAAGATCGACCAAAAATTTTCTGTTCACTTGCTTTCAGCTGTTCTTAAAATGGTATCAGAGTATTACGCAGTCGGCTCCGCCCGACTGCAACGTTCTCACTTGTTATTTATATATTCTCTAAATATGCAAAATCCTTTGCGTAAAAAAAAAAGCTTATTTAAAACCAGAGCTGTTTTTAGCTATATCTCTAAAAAACTAGCTTTTTTGCCATGCGATAGTAGGTAGTTGTTTTCATAGGAAATTTTAAAATTCTAAAAATATTGATTAAATTTTAAAGCAACTAATTCCCCTGCGCATTACAAACAAACAATTTTCCACTTATATATCAGCTTTAGCTTTATTTTTACCTAAAAACAACTGCGTATTGTCAAAATGTTCTATATAGCACGACTCCAGACAATTTGTGGGCAGAAAATTGTTTAGTGAACTATTTTAAATGGCCATCATTTGTCCGCGCTCAAAATCTTGGAACCAGTCGTTCCGCTCGAGAAGGGTCTGCACCGACTTGCCCATCGCATATAGACGAACGGGTACAAGGTCGTTATCATCACTGGACTCATCGTAATCATCGGAGTCCTCGGTGTCATCGATGATCGCCTCGTTGGACAGCACCACATCGATGACGATGATACCGTGCATCAGGTAAATAATGCCGCAGGTGAGTGCGGTAACTGCCTGGGCGCGCATATATTCGAAGAATGGATGCACCGGCTTCTCCACACCCGGCTGGTATTCGCCCGCGATGTACATTAGATGAAAGTCGCGTTCCGCATCCTCCAGCGTCATCAGCGAGATGAATATGTACAGTACAAAGCCGATCATTGGGCGCGCAATTTCCACATATATGGAGTACTGATGTCCGGTGCAGATGTTGATGCTTGCGAAAATGGTCAGCACCGTGAGTACATAGAAGGATGCCGAGTAGAAATAGTGATTGACCTGTGACATAACTGGCAGAAAATCCAAGGGTTGTGCCAAGAAACCACGGATGTGAAAGTACATCAGCAGCATGTTTAGTATGGTTTCAACCGTGTAAAACTGGAACAGAACTGGCCGCATTATTGCTCAAATTTACACCACAAACTTTAAATATATTGTGAGTATTTATTTTTCGATTTGTTTGCTTAAAATTTGTTGACTTTCACATGCGACAGATATTGCAGAGGCTTTTTGACGGGGGCTTGCTAAGGCCAGTGTTGCAAAATTCATTTTAATTGGAGGCGCAAGTTGAAAAACAAAAACTAGAAATATTTATAGTAAATATACGTTTTTATACCCTGAACCCATTAAAAATGTGTAAAAAGAGTATTATGGTTTTGTGCAAAAGTATGTAACAGGCATAAGGAAGCATCTCCGACCATATAAAGTATATGTATTCTTGATCAGTATCAATAGCCGAGTCGATCTAGCCATGTCCGTCTGTCCGTCCGTCCGTCTGTCCGTCCGTCCGTCTGTCTGTATGAACACGCGGATATCAGAGACTATAAGAGCTAGAGACATCATATTTGGAATATAAGTTCTGGTAGTCCCGGTTTATTATTTTATCGATATTATATTTCATTATCGATAACTTGTCCCGTTCAAAATTTATCGATACATTTAGATTTTCAGACTAGCGTTTTCCATCACAGCATCATTGTCAAACTCACAGAACCATTCGTACTCTTCAAGACGCGAGTGAACCACTTCGCCCAGCAGATATAGGCGAACGGGTACATATTCAGGCTCATCGGCTTGTTCCACATAGTCATCGGTGAGTTGCTCGCTGGACAGGAGCACGTCAATAACGATGATCGCGTGCAGCATATAGGCGACACCGCAGGTCAAAGCGCAAACGGCTTGGGCACGCATATATTCGAAGAAGGGATGCAATGGCTTCTCCACCTCCAGCTTGTAGTCGCCCATTATGTACATCAAATGGAATTCGTGCTCTGCATCCTCCAGCGTCATCAGCGATACGATTATGTGTATTAAAGATCCACAGACTGTGCGTACAATTTCCGTATTTAACGAAAACTGGCTTCCTGTGCAGATGTTGATGCTTGCGAAAAGAGTCAGCACCGTAAAAATATAGATGGATGCGGAATAGAAGTAGTAACTAAGCTGTGAGGCTAGCGGCAGAAAGTCCAGGTCATGCGCCAAGAATCCACGGATATTGAAGAACATTAGCAGTATATTTAGTATGGTTTCCACCGTGTAAAACTGGAACAGAACTGGCCGCATTATTGCCGGATTTTACACTACTATATGAATATATGGGTGTTTGTTTTTTTTGTTGGTCGCACTTCCGAGAGTTTTTGTATAGAATGTTTGACACGCTTTTGTTGGCTTGCCCAGATTGCTGAGGCAGTTGAAAGTGCTTCGCTCATCGTACGAAAAAAACCTCTTCACATTTGCCCCGTTGCTAATGTTGTGGTTCTTGTTGTTGTTGTTGCTGTTGTTGTGGTTGGCCTGCGCCGGACTGTTGTTGCTTCTGTCTACGCCGGTGGAAACAGTAGCAACATGTTGCTGGCAGTTTGATGTTGTTGACGGCCTGTTGACGGCGATTACGTTGATGACGCTCCAAGACCGAGACCGCAACAAATTTACGCGCAATTCTCCATTGGTTCGCCATCTCGAGTGGCAAGCAGTAAGCATTTGTATTTAAATTTACACCAAAAATTCGTGCGAAAATGTTAGAATTACTTGAAAAATTAACGGCAGTTGTTGACGGTGGCCTGAAAACGGCAATCGATTGCAAATTGCACAATAAAAACGGAATTTACTGAGTTCCTTTTTGTCTGATATTCTAAACATCAACCTATGGCAGCCAGTGTTGCAGTTTTTACTTGATCAGTGTTGCCTCATCTTAAATTATTGCCAACAGTATACATAGCTATGTATATATAATTATAGTTTAGTACAATATTGACCATATCTATTCATATGTAATCGGCAATTGGATTAGTTTAACGTTCACAATATATAATAGCAGTGTCACCCCATGAGGCCATGCGGCCGGTAAATATATTCGGCATGCGGCGAATTTGATACTTTTGTGTTGCACCAGTGTTGCCACACTTTATGTTGAGTCTGCTTGTCAGGTAATCGATATCGATAATTTGATTATATTCTGCTCCAATTGGACAAACTGACGAAACTGACTTTCTCAACATTTTGGCGCTGGTGTAAGTTAATGTCCAAAAACCCAGATACCCCAACACTCACGGCAATGAGAACAACAACAACAACTGTGCTCCGACAGTAGCTGCAGGAATATAACAAATCAGTTGACGTCGTTGTGGTTGTTGTTGTGGCTGGCAGCCACTGTTTATCCGCTGGCTGTGTGCAAAGTAAAAGGGTTAATTCATTTGGCTACAGCTGAGGAGCCATTCTGACTGCGTCATCTTGCCAAGAGACGTGTCTTGTGGCTTTTGCTGCTGATGTTGCTGCTGTTGCTGCTGTTGCTGCGGCTGTTGTTGTTATTATTTGCGGTGGCGGCGGCGGCGGCGGCTGCTGCTGCTGCAATTTTGACAAGCAAACAGCGCTTAAGCGAGTTAAGTGGTTGCGAGCAGCACAAAAGCCGTTCGCCTTTTGCCTTTGCCCAAGTCGAATTCCTGGGATCAACACTGCCAACCATGGCCAGCCTGCAACACAGTAGTCAAGTCAAGTCAACTCAACTCAACTCAACCCATCGCCGTCGCCATCACCATCGTCACCGTCATCGTCATCCTCATCATCATCATCATCTTCGCCTCAAGTTGAACTTAAGCGCGTGTGCTTGCCTAGATGCTTGCGGCGGCAGCGGTGGAGGAGGATGCGGATGAGGATAAGGGAGGGGGTGCGGTTTTATTTTCTTTTTTTTACGTACCCTTGCACTGGGTATAATATGTTTGTCTCTCGAATATTGCAACTATTCAGCTCCAAAATAGATTCTAATTTGCGACATATAAACTTCAATTTGCTACACTAGAAACAAACATTTAATATTGTAAACTAAACATATATAAAACTTTCTATAGAATCTACTGTTTAAATTTTTTTGTAAGCTTTCTTTTACGATATATTTCTTTCTTTTTGGAGGCTTTATTACAAGTTTTGTTTTAGTGCATCTTTTAACTGCCATAGAAATGAACGATCGAAAATTGATTTGACCAAATCCAACAATTAGGAAACAATTTGTCAACACTCTATATATATATATTATATATAGTTATAGTTCTAGTTTTAACAAGGTTCTTTCTTTGTAAATATTTCTCAATCGAAATCCACTAGAAGCTTTATTATATTGCCACTATTTTGCGAACAGTATAATTAACTTTGGAATACAGGTATATGCTTATCTAGGGTATATAAGGTTCGGCAATGCTAAGAATACTGTGCTCTTCTGTGATTTATATTATTTTGGGTTCGTCATTCTCTTTGTGTACACAGTGTGGATGACAAAGAGCGGGCCACGCCCTTGGAAAGGGGCCGTTTCTATTTGCATGTAATGTGTATTAATGCGGAATGTGGCACAAACAGACGAGAGCCGTGCGGCTGCTACAATTAAGAGTGCTAAACTCTTGTGTAATCGTCCCGGCTACCAAAACGCTCCAGTTACGCCCACCGGCTCTGGGGCATGGCGGGCCACATGCCATTACAGTTAAATGCAAGTGCATAAATAACAATTACAGCTGCACCAGCAGCAGCAGCAGACAACAACAACAACGACAACAACAACGGACGCTCAGGTGTCAATTGGGGGCTGCGTTGTCCGGCGGCCATTTTGCAAAAGCGCATTTGCTGATCGCCATATATCGACATATAATGCCCGTTGATTATTATGTTTACACTTGGCCAGCAATTTCTTGGCTGCAACCATTTCGGCCAAGAGTGCTCCCAATAATGAACCCGGGCCAAGCAAATCTCAATGCAAATCAACGGCAATTAATAATTCATCGCCCGCTGGGCTCCTAGCATGGCGTCATAGCAATTATGTGTGGCTGCGGCTTGAAGAGAGTGTCAGGGAGAGCTGAAGAAAGAGAGAGGGATAGAGGGAGTGTATGGGGGCAGCAATACAATAAGCCAGTAATCTAAATGCACACGAGGGCTGGTCATGAAAATCATGAATTGCAATTCGATTTAGAAGCTGAATCTATTGAAAAATAAAAGTCTTTTTTTTCATATTTAATATAATTAATTTAATGAGTTTCAACATTTTAATTCACATATTTATTCGTGCATTTATTTATGTATTCATTTTAAATGCTTGAAAAAGCTGATATACAAAGTTGCAAAATGGTCGTTTTAATGGTTTCAATGACTTTCGGTTATTTGAAATTAGACAGCACTACTTCTGTCACGAACGGCCAGTGTGCAATAAGGCAATTGATCGCCATGTGCTCTTCTTCACTCAATATGACCATATCGCTCTTACAGTGCCGTTTTTGATTAACAATTGCATGGCAAAGAGAATATAGTCTGCAATACTTTTAAAGCCATACTCGTTTATCTCGGACCATATCTTTGGCTATATTCAATAAAATAAATTTAATATGCAAAACAGCCGGGCAGCCGCTACAGTGGCCGCCTGTCGTCCAATATCAGCAAATTTGCAATAAAATATTTGTCTGGCCGCCGCGTCCACTCCAAGTTCCAGCTCCAACTCCAGCTCCAGCTCCAACTGCAGTCTGTGCAGTTGGTCGTCGAGTGGGGGCCGTCGCCTGGCTACTGAAAATTATTTATTCGCACCTTTCGCCGCCGTAGACGTCGCTTGTCTGATGCCCCCCCACACACTCCCCCTCGCTCGCACAGTTGGAGCTGCATTTCCATTTGCTTATCAAATCGCTAGCATCGAGCAAAAGAAATGCAGGGCAAATATAAATATTAGTGAGCTGGCACAAACGCTGCAGGGTAGGAAGGGGGGCGGAGACAGCCAGACCCGATATAAGATCGGTCTACGAAATTAGGCGCTGGCTAAAGCGAAAAGACCCTGCGGCTATCTTCGACTGTCTCGGGCATGAAAAGTGTGAAAACGAATTAGTGCAAAAGCAACTGAGAAGCCAAACAACAACTGTTCGAAGGGGGAAAAGCGTGCAGAAAAGTGGAACCATGCAGTAGGGCAGTAAGGCAGCATCGAGCGTAAAAGAGAAGGGGCAGCAACGGGAAGCTTCGAAAACTATTACTTTTATTAAAATTGGATGTATGCATGCATATGTATAGATTGCCTACTACCAAATACAGAAATACATAGGTAGCCAGCTTTTTACGACACCTCTGTTTAGGCAACTAAATGTTCCTAGCCTAAATGAATCGTATGTAGGCAAGAAAGAAATCCTTAGTTCTGTGAACTATGATCGAAACGAGTAAACAGAAGACGATGAATGATGAAATAGCTGGTGAATATTAAATACATAACTTATAAACAATGGAATTAGCAAAGTTTAGCGAATGCTAACCAATTAATTCAGCTAGCTAGTAAAGTAGCGTTATAGCATAGGATATTCTAGTATGTTCCTGCATGAGTTCTACTTATCTCATCACACTGAACCCAAGTGGTACCTAAGTTAATTTCAGTAATTCCACTTAGCGATCTTTAGTTCCACAACTATCTAACCACCCTACCTGTTCAGCTGGGCTCGCTGCCTCAGCTATAAGTGTGGCTGCAACAGTTGTTTGATTTCCCGTTCGACAAGCGCAACGAGTTTTTGAACACATGTTGCATGCGGCTCGTTGCTCGTTGCGGTGCTCCACAAATGCCAGTCAAAGTTGAATTGTCACTTGTACATGGGCGCCCAATAATTATAACAATGGGTGGGCCAAACACAGAAATAGTCGCAGCCATGGAGCTGTAAACTGTGGCATGTTCACAAATTTGTTGAGCATTCCGCGTTGCACGTTGGCCAGTGACAAAACGGCCGCCCAAAACGATGAAGTTGCCATGACAAATTTTGTTGTTGAAAATCGTGTTGCGTGTAGTAGTTGTTTGCCACATTGCGTGGCGCATGCGTGGAGCCGGGCGGCACACACATTGACAAATCGCCACATGGCGGGCGGCCAATTAGCAACAAGTCTGGAAACTCAACGGCAGCCGTTGCCGTTGGGCACCGGCTTAGCCAAGTGGCAGTAGTAGTAGTAGTAGTAGTAGTAGTGAAAGCAAATGCTTAATGGAATAGTCGGGGCCAAAAACATTTATTACTTCGACTCTTCCATGTCTTCCTAATTTTCGGACTCTCCGATCTCGTCGGTGTGTTCGGTCACTTCTGTCTTCTCGGACTCTTGTCCCTGAAGAAATATGAACTGCACGTGTTGCATTTGATAAACTTCCAACGGTGTTTCCAGCAACTCCAGCGTTGACTTATTTTCATACTGTGGGAGAGTATAGTGAAAAACAAGTGGGGAAGGAATATCTTCGGCGTGCCGCAGATTTTATACTCTTTTCGAACCTTTAGGCAATTTTCACTCTGCCAACTGCACCACCGAAATATTAAATGACGCATATCTTTGCTAATTATAACTGAATCGATTTGTAATTTTAAACATTGATGAGTTATAAGGATGTTCAAGTGTACAAGGAAATTTAAGGCGATAGCTTTGAAAAGATCGGATATATGGACAAAACCGACTTCCAGTTATATGGCAGCTATAAAATATAGTGAACCGATCCGGCCGGCTCCGATTAATGTAATGTATGTTTGAATAATAAGCATCTGTGCAAAGTTTAATCGCAATAGCTTTGAAAACATGGGATTTTGGTAGCTATAATATATAGTGGTCCGATCCGGCCGGTTCCAACCAATGTGCTGTCCCTTTGAATAATAAGTGTCTGTGCAAAGTTGTATCGCGATAGCTCAAAAACTGAGGGACTAGTTTGCATACATACATACAGACAGACAGACGGACATGGCTAGATCAATTTGTTTGGTCATTCTAAGCATACTGGCAGTAACTTTGGGGGTCTCCGACGCTTCCTTCTGTGCGTTACAAACTTCAGCACAAACTTAATATACTATTTTCTTCGAAAAGAGTATAACAAGTGGGGAAGGATTATATTCGACGTGCCGAAGATGGTATGCTCTTTTCGCATCTTTGGACAGCTTTCGCTTTGACATAGTCCGAAACTAGAAATGTTTTGCCTAATACTCAAATAACTGATCCGATTTTCATGTTTTCATCATGTTTTGGCACCTATAATGAAACAGCATTTAAATTTGAAGCAATTTCGAATTTTTGTTTTTTAACGAAACACAAGCCAAAATAAGGTTAGATAGTCCCTCGAAATGCCTTTCAAACACCTAAAACTGCCGGAACTTAGTCAAAACTGATCCGATTTTCAATCCAAAGGCAGTTTTGATCATGCTTTGGCATCAATAATAACTCTGAAATCATTATTTTAAGAACGAAATTGCTAAACATTTCTTGCGTATACAAAATGTAATGGGATTATACAAAAATGGACTCTGTTTGGTAGAGGCGACATGTACTTACATTCTTCTTAAACTCATCATTGAGGGCATCCCCCTCCGGCAAATAGAGTCCCAGTGCGAAAGCACCCAACTTCTCAATGGAACGCATACTATCGAGATCAGAAAGGAACTTGGGCGTCAGCTGCGGGCAATCGCTTAAATAGAGGTGGGTCAACCGCCGATTGGCCCTGACGAAGTCCAGCAGTTGTGCATCCTTGAGATCCTTGCACTGACAAAATGCCGCATAGCTGAGCCCGGGCAGTGCACCCAACTTGCTCACATCCAGCTCCCCGAATTGGCAGTCGACCAGCATAAGTCCTTGTAGCTGCGAGCAGCGACTTAGGTCCAGTTTGGGAAGCCAGTCGGCATTGCCCAAGGCGCTGCCATTGAGTTGGATTACTTCGACATCATTCGCACGACGGCTGAGTACCAAGGACATGGCTGCGAGGGTTTCCTCAGCGCTTGCCTGCTTCTGATGCAACTCGAGCGATATCAGTTGTGGAAAAATCTCCGTGCCGCTGCACTCATTAAAGTCCGCAACGGGCAGTGCCAGCTGGCACAGCTGGACGCACTTGGAGATGCCAGCTATGTCGTGGCTGTCATTACCCAAGAGCTGCAAGCGCATCAAATGACCACAGTTGTCCCAAACTTCGGACAGCGCCTCGGCGGACACCGGTCCGTGCAGTGTCAGAGATTTAAGCTGAGGGAACTGCTCGATGTAGCCAATTGGCAGGGGCATCTGCAACGTTAGACATCTGAGATTAACTAACAATTTGGGCAGCGATTCCAGCGGCCATTCGGTGTAACTTTTCGCCTGTGCACTATCCCAGGTAATCTCGCACTCCAGCACGCCGGGCAACTCCGAAATGCCGCAGCTCTCCAATAGATTCAGTTGATCCTGCAGCTGTTCGCTGACGAAGCGCACGCCGTGGAAATGCTTACGCATCTTGTCCAGAAACAGCGGCAATTCGCTGACTGCCACTTGCTGTTGCAAGTTCTCGATGTCGAGGCATTTGTAAGTGGTTCGCCAATTGTCGACAATCGCATTGGGCAGCAGGTGCGAGTGGCGCCGCATCGCCACCTGGTCGCCCAGGCTCAACTTTCTGATCACTTGGGCCAATGCTGCATTGCGCTGCAAGGATCTGTCAGCGCGTTTGGGCATCAAATGCACCGTCTGCAAGGACGAGGACGAGGCATCTGGGACCACGCTCATTTTATGCCCGTTTTGAATACCTAACAACTATTTGTGTATTTGTTTAGACTTGTGTGTTTTGTCTACTTCTTTGAATTGAATTATTTGTAGTGTTTATATTGGCAACCAGCACGCTTCTGTTCGACTGGAGTTTATATCTATGTGTTGAGCTATGTTGTCAAAAGCTGACAGTGATTCCAAATATGCATTGATGTCTATAAGGTGAAAATAAATCTATTTCTTGTGGTATTTAATTTAAATAAAATTGAAATTTGATTGTACTTCAACTACAAGAACAATAGAAAATAGATTTCATATTGAATTGAAACATTAACTTTTGCTATTTCGACAAATAATATATATTTGCATATTATGTACAAATTCTGGTTAATTTAATGAATATACTTTTGGAAAGCAAACTTTAGACCCTTTATTATTTTATATATAATATAACTATTAAAAAATTTATTTTGTCAAGTTCATCCAATTTGAATTCGGTAAGGTTTGCTAACAAATATTGTGATTTTGGGGATTATTAGGAAAAGCATCTACATATACATTCAATTAATTTTAGTATATGCATGTAAGAAGTTGTGAATGCGACTACTATTAAATATTTATGATATGAAATGAAAGAAAACCTGCTGTTCTTGCTCAAATTATAATTGCCAGAAGAGAGCACATGCTTTGCTTTAGGTTGGCTTTGGCTGAAACTCAAAGCTCAAAACTCAAGACTCCAAGACTCTATCCAAGCAGTAATCAGTAGTTGCAGTTGGCTGCCTTCTCAAACGCTGGCTGTTAAATCAAACCATCGAAGACAGTAGCTCAGTTTGAATGGCCAGCACTTGCTGTTTGCCCTGGGGGCCATCAAATTACCAGCTGGCTGGCTGGCTGGCTGGAGTGGACTGGCTGGCTGCTGGAGCAACTGCTGCCTTCCTGCCGTGCTGCCACTTTTGCTAATAAAGCCGTAAAATTAAACGCCAAGCGGCTGTCGCCGCTGAGCTGGCCAGTGATAAACGCCCAAAGATGTTTTGAATTGTTTATTTGCGTGCATATAATTGCAGGACGGCTCGGACTCAAGATTGGGTGCGTAATCAGCGGCTCCTAACGAGCTCGGCCATTGCGTGCCAGGCCGCAGCCATTTCAGGGGCGTGGCACTTCAAAAGGCGTCAATTGGCCGCGCTAATGAGCCGCTAATAAGAAAGCGCACCTCATCAAACAAGTGGCAGCCAGAGCAACAGGTGAGCGCATGCAAATTCTCAAATTCTTATAACCAAGGAAGTCCTCGGCGAAATACTCTTTCCATTCTGGCGAATGGGGCGTTATAATTAAAATATTTACAAATGCCAGAAGCAACAAGACAGACCAACAGCAAATAAATACAACTGCAGCGCATTCCCAAAACTAGTTTAGGCCAAAATGTAAACGCCCCAAATGCTGGCTGTCTGACAATTTATATATATACCTATCTACATATGTATCTGTAACTGTATCTGCGTCTATTTGGCTCACCCGACAAGGCTATAAATGTTAATGTTTGAATGGGCAAAACTGTGAAGAGCATGGGCAAAAAAAAAATGAGAGAAAAAACCATAATAACATAAAAATAAATAAAGAAAACAAAACGCGTTTTGTTAAAAGCTTGTAAGACATGGCGTTTGGTGCAAAAGAGACGGCAAATCAACATGTAGGGCAACCGTTTCAATAAAAACAGAAGAAAAAAACTGTTAAATTTTTTTATTATTGTTATTTAATAATGAACAGCACTAACTACTTTGGCCTTCGGCTAAGATACCATATCATTTATGCCTTTGTAAGGAATTCTAGCCCGTTCCTTCGTTGTTCATTTGCTTAATGACCTGGTTACTTGGATAACTCGTTTAGTGTATATTGATCTTTTATATACCCTGGACAAAGGGTATTCAATTCAGCAACGATCGTTTCCAAATTGTTTGAAAGCACATTTGTTGGTAGAGCTATCTAACTAAATATAAGGCACTAAATTTATGTATATTTTAGTTAGCACTACTAACTGTTATTTCCAGTTTTATATTTAGTATCCAATCTGCACTTTGATAGCGACAATTTCGTCGACTGACACACTTCTTGAGCTTCAGGCAACATTATCTATTATATTTGTCCAAACTGCCATGAGTTAAACAATTGCAACGGCAATCATAGAAAAAAATTGCTAAGAAAAAAAACATATCTTTAATTAACTTGCGTCAAAAAGCTGTTGAAAAATATTAATGAAACATTTCAATTTTCATGTTTTATATTTATTTTTTGTTTTTTATTTTTTATTTTACCGCAAACCATTTTTCTGCCTGCCATTTAACGAGTTGAAGCTGAAGTTGGCCCCGAAACTAGTTTCTTGCTACGGTAGCCATTGCTGTCCGAGTGGGCATCTCTTAATTGATGCAACAGCAAAATGTTTTGGAAACAAAGCAAAGATATGAGCATCCCAGTATCATAAATAAGACCCAAAATCAACTGACCAGCTCATTAGCAGACCCGCCAGACGAGAGCCAAAGGAGAACCGCGACACTAGACGACACCATCGACACCATCCACAGCTTTGTGGCATTGGTGGCAAGTGTCGGCTGCACGTTGGCCTCCTGCCTCGTGGGTGCATTAAAACGCATCGCACCGGCGCCAATCCACTTTGAAATGAAAACATTGCTGCAACTCATTAGTGCTGGGCCCAGCAGGGCGGGATCAGCTCAAGACAAAAACATAGTTAATTAAATTTGTATAACTGCCTGAGACATTGTAGGGGGTTCGAATTCCGATCGTCGATGTTTAAGTTGCAGCATTAAGCAATAAAAATCGCAACAATGACAAAAAATCAAAGCAACGTTTTTGTGAAAGTGCTTTTTATTGTCTTCTATATTTGTATTATATAGTTCTCCAGTATGATTGAAACTCTGCGGTTTTTTAGAATACTAATATTTCATTTGAAATGTCAACGATTGGATAAAATTCTGACAAGTTTATATATGACAGATAAGTGTATATCTGCTTATTATGTTATCTGCAGGTCAAAACTAATTTGCAAATATTTGTTTTAGTCTATCTATTTGCTCTAGTACTTGTACTTTTGAAAGCATTTCTTTGAGAAAATTGTTAATCAAAAGATTTTTCTAACTAGGCCTAAAGAAGAAAGTTATACAAAACTTATTGTTATGCTCTTTTCGAAGAAAATAGTATATTCATTTTGTGCTGAAGTGAGTAATTCATAGAAGAAAGCGTCGGAGACCCCCAAAAGTTACCTCCAGTATGCTTAAAATGACAAAACTAATTGATCTAGCCATGTCCGTCTGTCTGTCTGTCTGTATGTATGGGATCTAGTCGCTCAGTTTTTGAGCTATCGCGATCCAACTTTGCACAGACACTTATTATACAAATGCACAGCACATTGGTCGGAACCAGCCGGATCGGACCACTATATCTTATGGCTGCCGTACAACTAGAAGTTGGTTTTGGCCATAAATCCGATGTTTTCAAAACTATTGCCTTAAATTTCTTTGTAAACTTGAACATCCACATAACTCATCAATGTTTAAAATTGCAAAACGATTAAGTAATAAATAGCAAAGTTATGCGTCATTAAATATTTTGAAAGAACAGGTGTATACGGAAAAATTACAAACAAAACTAAACTTTTGAAAAGTGTGTAAAACTTAAGTGTAGAATCATTGACGAGGAAATCCCATGAACAAATATGTCTGGAATTTCAGAATCGGTTCAGTTTTGGCAAAGTTATGACAGTTTAAAGTTTTCAAGGAACATTTATTATTTACCAAAAATCACTTTGGAAGACAAAATTGTTGTTGTTACACTTATGACGAAGAAAATAATTTATAAATTTTATGAAGGCAGCATTGAAAATCCCCAGAAGTTACCTCCAGTATGCAAAAGAAATAGAAGCTAGTGATATCTATCCATAGACTCGAAAAGAGTATAAAATCTTCGGCACGCTGAAGATAATCCTTCCCCAGTGGTTTAGTTTAAGCTGAATTACAATCAAATAAGAAGTATTTGTATGTTGGTGCTCAGTAGATTGGAATGTTTTAAATCGTGTTATATCTTTAAGGCTACCGTTCGTCGAGGTCGTCACAATTCACTCTTAAGAGATCGCTTCAATCGCATTCTGAACGCATAATGGACACGCCATTTTATCAATCACGTATAATCGCGCGGCCATTTTGTTTTGGGTGGGTTTTTTTTTGGGTACGGTAGCGTTACGTGTGCGTTACTCCGCTCACTCTGATCGCTCGTTAGTGTTGATTTATGCGCTCAATTTGCGGCATATAAAACACGTATTATGCGAATGAAAAAGTTAAGCTCAGCTTGCGTTCTCTGATCCAGGATGATGGCCGCAAATTGAAATGAAAATGCGAATTGCAAACATGTTGTTGCTGCCTAATGATCACCCATTTACTTGCCTAGTTTATGCCAGCAACAGCAACAACAACAACAACCAATAACAACAACTGCAAGCGCATCGCTCGGTGATTTTTATGACTGCGAACGCCAAACAGGACAGCAACCGACGCCAATGGCAAAGCGTGTGTGGCATTTATGTCGCCTGTCATGTCAATGGACAGTCGGCCCAGTCGGTTAAGACCGTTGACAAAGTTGCGACGCCAGCGGAGTGTGTGGTGGTAGAAAATCAACCAACCAACGTATCGACAGTACCAGCACCACCATCACACTAATTGCCATTTACACCTAAAAACCGCAATCAAAGTGAAACAAATTCCAAGCCAAGCATAAACATTAAAATTAACTCAAAAACCGTTTAGTATGCTCGAATGCACATATATCCTGTAACAGTGGCAATAATACTTATAAATATTACAAATAATACTAACTAAACATAGTTTAATTTAAAACATTTTTTTTTATTATTTAAATATAACAAATTCGCAATAATTTGGAAAGTAAACAAAACAGCAATCAGCAAACAGCTGATACAAAATGTTTTTAACTGCTGATTGGGCCAATTTACCAGGAATATTTTGCCTAAGTGCTTTTCACTATGCTGGTCTGGTAAATTTACCCTTTTGCCCTGAACACCCATGGATATCTACAAGTTGTTCGAACAAAACGTATCTTTTCTACAATAATTTCCAAATTTTCAACAATCACATATAATGCTTTTTTTGAGTGCACTCGTAGTTCGATGTTCTTATCTGAATATGTATCCAAAGAATAATTGTAATTGTAAATAGTTAATGTTTGCTTCTATCTGATTGTCACATACTTACGGCTAGCACTCATACGCCATGATATCCAAACGCAAGCAGTAAAAAGTATATGGATACCTGTTCAACAAACACATATGAGCGTCGATTGCGATGTTTAGCAGTTACCATTTTGATGATACCCCGCAATTTTTACGAGGGCTGTCAAACCTTTGTCAGCGAACAATCGTAAACTGTGCAGTCGCCGCAAGATGATGGAGCTAAGAGATGGCATACAAATACAAAATACCATAAGAATGCCAAGCTATCAATAAAATCGATTTTAATGATATGTATGTAAATGATAGACAAAGGAAAACACTTTGGGAATTCCACAAGACAAAAGGCATGCCCCATCCCCATGGACAACAATTAATAACAATTTTGCGATAATATCGATCAACGATAGTAAATTTTATCGCCAGATTGTAAAAATCAACGGCACGCTGTGTTATTGGATCAATTATTCAAAGAGCCGAGACTCGAGACAGTCGAGACAGTCGAGAGCTAGTCGACGCTTCGGCTTCGACTTCAATGTTGACCAGGCAAACTCTAATGAACACATTACATAAAATCTTGGTTTTATGCCCCACTTCGCATTTTTCTCACTCGCTCTCTAGCGATTTCAGCATTTTTAGACGCAGCGCCAATTAGAAGGGAGCACAAGATGCGGAGCTGCGTTTTAATGGCAACGGGTCTGCGACTGCGACTGGGACTGGGTCTGAGGCCTTTGGTTTTATTGTCTAGCTACTGATCTGTATCTCTCAGTGTATTACTCATGTTACCACGCGGGCCAAAGAAATTGTGGCTGCGCCTCATCAGCCTGGTCATTACTTGATGAAGTTCATTTGCGTCGCCCAGTTGGGACAGTTGGGCACAGAAACAGTCGGGCACCGTAACTTGTTTGGAAAAACGATACGATGCGATACAGCAGAACGGGAAGCGGGTTCCCTTAGTGTGCCAAGTTGCTGTTACTGTTACTGGGCAAGCTACCAAGCATCGTAAATCGCTGGCTTATATACATATGTATACGCTTGTGGCTTACATTTCACCTGTTGTGGATATCGTTCATAACTTACATTTTAATTGCACTCGAAAACATTCGTGACAGGCATTGAGTGAGTGGAAATTATACGGGAGTTATTGGCCACAGCCTCAAATTTCATTGGCATTTATCTTTTCTTGGAGTCGCCGCATCGAAAATTGATGTGAGCCGTTTTGTAATCTAGGAAGCTTAAGCAACTGTAAAGCTTGAGATCGAGTTCACTGAGTTGGTGATCTGTATTCGATTTCGATTTCGATTTCTATTCAACATTTGCTGATCTGTCCACAGTTGAGCAGCTACTTAGCTAATTTGTCTTGACTTATGAGCAACTGATCCCAGCATCGCTTAATCTAACCTGAACTTGAATGTAGTCATCGCTAGATCCAAAATGCGATGCATCCAATACATATCACATGGCGACTTTGCAATTGTATTAAATTATTTAAATATATTGTTAAATTTAATATTATTAATCTGGTATTTATATTTATACTCTTTTCGAAGAAAATAGTATATTAAGTTTGTGCTGAAGTTTGTAACGCATAGAAGGAAGCGTCGGAGACCCCCAAAAGTTACTGCCAGTATGCTTAGAATAACAATACAAATTGATCTAGCCATGTCCGTCTGTCTGTCTGTCTGTCTGTCTGTATGTATGCAAACTAGTCCCTCCGTTTTTAAGCTATCGCGATAAAAATTTGCACAGACACTTATTATTCCAGGGGACAGCACATTGGTCGGAGCCGGCCGGATCGGACCACTATATATTATAGCTGCCATACAACTCGAAGTCGGTTTTGGCCATATACCCCATGTTTTTGAATCTATCGCGATGAAACTTTGCACAGATACTTATTATTCAAAGAGACATCACATTGGTTGGAGCCGGCCGGATCGGATCACTATATCTTATACAGCTTATGAAATTTCAGTGGTGCAGTTGGCAGAGTGAAAATTGCCTATAGGTTCGAAAAGAGTATAAAATCTTCGGCACGCCGAAGATAATCCTTCCCCGCTTAAGTTGTGAAACGCATGCAATTTTCCATGGTAGATAAGAAAGGTAAAAAGTGATAGTAATATATTTTATTATTTTTTTTTGTACATTGTCATAAAGTCCAACTAACTTCTAAAGTTACAACACACTTTCATCCTAACAATAAAATTTTTAAGCGTTAAGGTAATGAAAATGTATTAGAAAAGAAATGTAAAAAATGAAAGGAATAGGAGAGAAAGTGTGTGGGAGAGAGATAGAGAGAGTAATGGATCTTGCAAATGGATCAGCAAGTGATTTCACACTGGTACTTCACTTACTTACTCTTCTTGGCAAGACTCTGTTCACATTATCTTTGCTCTATTTTGGCTCCTGTCTCAGAGACACCACTGTCTGAGGCTTTTCTATCTGACTTTCCACACACACAGCACGATCAGCAGGATCTGGGAATCATTGGGACTTGCCTCACACATTTTTCGCTCTGCCTCTCTGGCAGGTTTCTCTGTGCTTGACAGCTCTTAACTGTTCTGTAAGCCTTCATTCACACAAAGTCATGACGATCACGATGTTGTCTGTTGTCTGATGGCCGTTGCTGCTGTCTAACCTCATCAATCAATTCAAAGCGCCCCCAAAATCAAATCTATTTTTGCTAATATCGCATAATCTTGATTACTCATTTCCGGCGCACATCTCGCAACAAATTGTCAAAGGCAATTGCCTGACAACAGCGACAGCGACAGCAGCAGCAGCCGAACAACAACAACAACAACAACAACAATAACCCGCCGAACTGAATCAGGCAATCAACTAACGTATACCCTGCACTCAAAGGAAATAAGCTGCATCCTTAATAGCCGCAGCAAATTGTCTGCTTTACTAAGCCATTTCTTGGTTAGATACTTTCTAAAACAATGGCATCTCAA
This sequence comes from Drosophila flavopinicola, assembly GCA_035042425.1. Taxonomy (NCBI): domain Eukaryota; kingdom Metazoa; phylum Arthropoda; class Insecta; order Diptera; family Drosophilidae; genus Drosophila; species Drosophila flavopinicola. The sequence continues at coordinate 1,547,968 of JAWNLL010000233.1, forward strand.
GTAAGACGCTAAGTACCACAATTGAGCGAAAAGAAATTGCGCAGTCATTACAAACAGTGGAGCGGACTGAGACCCGTCAAGTACTCAATAATTCACAAAAAATAAAGAAGTACAGCTTGCTGTACAGCAACAGCAACAACAATAAGAAGCAAACGCTGAAAATCAAATGATCAATACAAACGACAAGGGGCAACAAGTAAAAGAGCAAAACGCGACGGGGCCAAAGCAACAAACAGCAAACAGCAAACAGCAAACAGCAAACGGGCAGCAAGACAAGAAATTGAAAAGCCACAAGTCATCTCAGCTGGTGGCTTAAAAGGCGCGTGCTAAGCCATTCATATTCATAAAAGAGCCACAGACGCGACTGAGACCCACCGAGCCGAGCCGGCAAAAACAAAAAAAAAACACGAAGAATAAAGAAACGAAAAAAAAAATAATAATAATAAAAATTAAGGATTGTCAGAGAGCAGGGCCCGGCCGGGCAACATCGACGGGCGAAGGGTGTGTGTGTGTGTGTGTGTGTGTGAGTGCGAAGCTGCCACAGATGAGGCACAAAACTGGACTGCTGCCAAATGGAGGCTAGCAGACTGCTGCGGCTTAGAATCCAACCACGACAACCAGACAGCCGGACAACCAGACAGCCGGACAGCCGGACAGCCAGACAGCCCAGGCAAACGGACGATCAACTATTGCCGGTTCCAGTTCCGCAATGTCGCCGGGCGACAGCATCAACTCAAAGGGCCCATAGAAGAACACGAAACACAAGCACACAAAATATATAAACAAGCAACAAAAAGAACATTTTGTCAACGCTACTACGAAGCCTATAATACTCTAGTGGAATACACTATATTAAAACTTTATTAGTTTCTTATGTGTGGAATATAATAAATACATCAAAATACAGACAGTATTCCATTTGCAGCTTAGATTTGAACTTCGTAGTGGTAGTAAATAGCTTATTGTTATTACGTTTTCTGCACTAATGCCCTTTTATTCATATTCCTGCCAGAGCTGACATGTCAAATATAATTATTGCAGTTTTCTTATATCATCTGGCTGATAAAATTTACCAGGCAGCTGAACTACCTGCTACATTTTGTCAACGCTACTACGAAGCTTATAATACCCTAGTGGAATACACTATATTCAAATTTAATTAGTTTCTTAAGTGTGGAATATAATAAATATATAAAAATACAGACAGTATTCCATTCGCAGCTTAGATTTGTACTTCGTAGTGGTAGTAAATATGCTTATTGTTATTACGTTTTCTGCACTAATGCCCTTTTATTCATATTCCTGCCTGAGCTGACATGGCAAATATAATTATTGCACTTTTCTTATACCATCTGGCTGATAAAATTTACCAGGCAGCTGAACTACCTGCTAAATGTTTGACAAGCAGATGTAATTGCAAGAAAATTAACTGATTCGACTAACCAAATTGTAAATTTACAATTTACAAAGCTTCTTAACTAATACTAACTGTATGTCATGGCGTTTGTGATTGCTTAATAATTAGTTTTGTATTGTTAGTTAGGTGCTTAAGGATTTATACGAATTAACCTGTCTGGTTACCTGCTTTATTTTCTGGCTAACTTCATGACAAAGTATTTATGCTCCACACATAAGGCATATAGAATAACAACAACAATTCTACTCTTTTACTTTTGTCGTATTAATAATATTTCGTTATTTTGTTGTGTCTCACTCTCTCTCTCTCTCTCTCTCTCTCTGCTCTCTCTGTCGCTCTCGCTCTCGCTCTTTCTCGGCTTGCTGTTCAGTGCTGAGTTTTTAGGGATGGGCATATCCGATTTTTGTTACAGCTAAAACTTTACGTTGAGGCTTTTGTGTGTTGTTGCTGCTTGTGGTCCGTTGTTGCTGTTGATGTTTTTATCTTGTAGTCAGTCAGTCACAGAGGCAGACACTCCAACAGTATGTTGCTGTTGTTGTTGCTGTTGTTGTTGCTGTTGTTGGTTTACCTTTAGCATTGGCTTTGCTTTGTTTCTATGGACGCTGTGTGATTTTACAGTTTGATTGATTGGATTAGGTACTTATGTTATTAATTTACTTCTATTTATAAACAAGCAAATGGACAATGGATTTTGTTGTTGTTGTCGTTGTCGTTGTCGCTGTCGCTGTTGCTTGTTCGACTTGTGGCTGGGCTGAAAGGGCTTTTCGAGGCTTTTCAATTTCCATTCAAACAATCGATGGCAATTTTATGAATGAAACCCTGCGTGGCTATTGACAAATTGTGGCCTCAAGATTAATGCAGCACTTCCGTTGCACCCCCAAGCCCCCACCGACATAAGTCCAACTCGATCAGATTGTCTTAATTTATGCACACTTTAAGTTAAGTGTAAACAAATTAATATTTTAGCTATTTACGTCTTATCGAAATTATGTTGAGGCATCTTGTTCACTGCGCTGTTATCGCTGCCATTTATCGAGCCTCGTAAGCAATCAAAGCATTTTCAACACTTTTCGATAATTGTAAGTTATTTTGCCCTCGCCCAAAATACTAAAAGCTCCAAAAAACGGCATTTGCATTAATCGCTGTTTTGGCGATAGGCATCAACCAGAGATTTTTCATTAATTGCTGCAACGGTACCAAAGCTCTTCGAGACGACACACAACAACAGCAGCAGCAGCAACAGCAACAGCAACAGTAACAACCACAACTGATAAGCATCGCCAATGAAATCAACAGATACAACAAGAGCTCTGCCACTCAGTTGGTGGTCTCGACACGCGGCCAAATGTCAAACTCAACTGGCCGCATCATTAGTGCAGAGCCGCATCGCACACTCGACGACAACGCCCCAAAGCAGGTGTAAATGTAAATAATCTCGGCCACGTTGACACTCACACACACACACACACACACACTCATACGCACACACTCTCCACATGGGGCAGACAGGCAGCATTTGGCTCAATAACTTGTAGTTTTTAATTAATTTTGGAAATGTCTTCGACATTTGTCTAGCGCATATTTCATAAGCTCATTCAAAGTAATTTCAATTAAAAATTGAAAATCAAGTTAAACAGCCTCCAGGATGCCATTAACCACCGAAAACCAGAGCTGCTATCCATTTGGAGCCAACTATTACGATGCGTGGCCAGCCAAGGCACAATTGCTGGCTGACCAATACACTGAGAAAAACCCTGGTATTGAAAAAAACAATTTTATGTATTAAAAACTAATCGATAGAAATGAGTTTCTTACAATACGAGAAACTGTTGCCAAATTTACTGCAATTATTCAATGTAATCCAGCTTCAAAACAGAAACCTTTCCTTTTTTAGTATATCGGTTCTTTTGCCAAATGTAGAATAAAATAAGAAAATGGGAAAAGTTCAATTTGAGCTTATTATTTGCTAAGCTATTTCAATTTAGTGAAGACCTTTACGATTTTTAATCAAAATATATATATCTTAACAATTTGTTAGGGAAAAAATAAGAAACATTTCTAATCATTGCCCATGTTAGACAGATCTTAAAAAAAATTTACTTCGCGCTATAAAAGAAGTAAACTAACTACTTTGAAATGAAATTTTGCATTCGACATTTCTCTTCTTTTCAAATGTAATGACAAACTGAAAAACTTTTTTCTTTTACAATATATATCAAATCTATTCGCCTAGCATATGGTTATTTTTATTATACAATACAATTTTTCTTTATTATCAATAAATTGTCTTCGAAAATATGCGGAGGTTTTTTTCAGTGCAGCTGTGTCTCCCCCACAAGAAATAGTAAAGCTGCAGTCTTCAGTCCTCAGTCTTCAGTCTACACTCTTCATTCTTTAGTTTATAGTCTGGCGCTTTCGTTTCGCAGACGAAGCGTTGCAAATGCATTTAGCCATTTTGGTGACGTGTCTGACTACGTTGTTTTTATACCCTGAACCCATTAAAAATGGGTAAAAAGGGTATTATGGTTTTGTGCAAAAGTATGTAACAGGCATAAGGAAGCATCTCCGACCATATAAAGTATATATATTCTTGATCAGTATCAACAGCCGAGTCGATTTAGCCATGTCCGTCTGTCTGTCCGTCTGTCCGTCTGTCCGTCTGTCCGTCTGTCCGTCTGACCGTCTGTCCGTCTGTCCGTCTGTCCGTCTGTCTGTCTGTATGAACACACAGATATCAGAGACTACAAGAGCTAGAGACTTCATATTTGGAACATAAGTTCTCCTAATCCCGGGACAGATCAAGTTTATTTCATTTTATCGATAACTCATACCGTTTAAAAGTTATCGATAAATTTCGATTTCAGACTTGCGTTTTTGGGACATAACTTCAAAGTTATAAAAGATAGAGGCTCCAAACTTGGCATGTATAATCTCGAATAGCATACACATGTAACAAATATTTCACTTTTTGGATACCACCCCCAAACCCCCCAAAAGTTCAAAAAACGCATTTTTGAAGGTACGACCTTGTAATTTGGTTTGGTAACACATATTATCGACAATTGCTTGCCCCAAAATTTCAATGAGACGGACAATAAACATAGAAGTTATTTAAGATTTAACTTTCCATTGTGTGGGGCTCAGCGAAAAAGCAAGCTAACTGCTTAAACCGCTTGCACTGCTTATACTGCAGCATGTGTGTGCTTAGATTAGTATGAATGATTGTAAGGACTGGGTTCAGGGTATCTCGTAGTCGGGCACTCCCGACTACAGCACTCTTACTTGTTGTTGTTGTTGCTGTTGTTGTTTTTGTTTTTTGTTGGCTGTGGCGTCGCGCCTTTGGGCACAGAGGAAGCAAGGGCAATACTACTATGACTGGTCCATGGGCCGTACCCATTTTCTATTTCCGTTTGGAAATAAAAAGAAGTACTTTATCTGAAACTGGAAATCAACGTTTTTGGCAGCAACATGATCGGTCTAAATAAGGCATCTACCATTGCTAATGATCTTTTTTGGGTGGCAGTGCTGTAAAGTGTTTAATTGTGTCTATCACCCAGATGTGTGCATGAGGTAAGTATTTACCTTTAAAGTAATCGCAATTAGGGCTTTTAATAGGTCCTTTGAGTGTATTATGATGATATTGTTGTTGATGGTATATATATGTCCTACAATTACAAGCAAATTTCAATTTTAAAGGAAAATTATTACAAATTTCACGTTCAACTAGAAAGCACAACTTGTAACTTAAAGTGTTGTGTAAATTTGTGATATTCAACCTAGCCGCCAATACCTAAGAATATGTATTTAGTAATATTTGTTAGAGCTTGGAGAAATACATATTCTTTCTATATTTATTTTGATGTGAGTTAAATAAACTGTATACTTTTATTTCCGTAATCATTAGAACTACATCAAATTGTTTCCATATTTTACCTTTGCTGACCTTTAAGAAAACTATTTAGTTTCTGATCTAAATAAATGATGAGTTTTCCATTTCATCTATTGTTGCATCTTTGCTTATTCCCATTTTCGCCTGTTGACCCTGTTTATTTATTTTTCTTTACTCACAGTCGCTTCGAAATTTGTAAATGAGACGCAAAAGAGGAGCATAAAAATAAAAATTAAAGGAACATCCAGAACGGCACACGGCAGTCGTAAAGTAAATGGTCAGGTCTGGACAACTGAGCGTTTCCATGGCCCTGCCCCCACCCAATGTTGATCCCCCCTCCAAGTTAAGAGCTGATCATCGGACTGGGATCGAGGGCCCTTCTTCGAGTTGCGTGTCTTTCATTTGGTGACATTCTCGCCGTTGAGTTGTTGTTATAGCCGGGAATGGCTATTGTTGTTGTTGTTGTTGTTGCCGCTTGTCATTTTCAAAATTATATGTCACACTTTTGGCGTTAAAACAGGCACACGACCAGAGAGCCAGAGATGGAACGAGTCGACCCGGCAGGCGACCCGTTTTTAGAGTCCTGATTTTTATTGTCATGTTTTGATCTTTGTTGTTGTTTTTGTTTTTGCTGTCGCAACGTGTGTATTCATATCTGTTGTTGTTGGTTGATGTTGTCGTGGAATGCGCATAAAAATTTTTATGCTGTCAGCGCTCGAATCGTGTCCAAGTTCAGCTGCACTTTTGATCGCAGACACACACACACACACATATGCACACAAATTAGCTTCTATCTTAGATACAATATCAAAATTTAAATTTAATACAACTTCAATTTGAAATCCGTAACAATGGACTCATAAATAATGCCCTATTGCTCAGCGAAGCGTTTAATTTGAAAATTTGTCAACAGTTCATCAAGGTTTGAAATGCTGCTGGTCTAAAGTGTGGGTGGCAAATTGCTGCCGAGCTCTTTAAGTTGTCCATCAACTGACATTTATACGAGCCGCGTCCCGCATCTGAAGATCTCTGCCACACAAAAACCAAGGAATTTCCAAAGTGTGTTAATTGATTTTGGGGTTACTCTTTTTCTATTTTGTTTTTGGGTTTTCAACAAATTCGTTTATTTTGACCCGAAAAGCATTTATAAACGCTTTGATTTGAGTTTTTCGTTTCTTCGTCTTTGTTTTCACATTTGTCTGTTTGTCGACTCGTTAAAGTTGTCAATAAGTGCACCATTTTCAGCTGCTTATCGGGAAGAAACTAACAAAAATATAAATATATATACCCTAGCTAAACAATTTAAATGCTAATTTCATGGATTTCTGCGGATGGGGGCGAAGAGACTGCGTTTTGTTTTCATATGTTGTGATAATTACCTCAAGTTTTTATTTTATATATATACATGTATACGTCTGGCAGTTGTTTGCTTATCTAATGCCCTAGACATTAAATACCGTTGGAAAATTTGTAAAGAAATGTTAATTTCGTGCGTGTGGCCCGCACGACTAACTAATTGGTTTTCCAGCCAAAAAGCTTAAATAAATTTCTGCCTAAATGGTAGATAAGTGAAACAATAATGCAGCATGCGGTAGCAACAGCTAGAACCACATCAGCAACTGTTGCTCACACCGTCAGCAATTTGAGCTTAACTTTTTAATATTCTTCCTATCAAAGAAAAAAATAATTATATTGAAAAGTTATTTGTTATATTTACCATTTAAGGCAGTTTTGGTTTTTGATCAGTTCTAAGCAAAATTAAAGTCATTAAAGTTAGTTAATGCTTAGTCTGATTAGAGAAAGCGAAAGACTCTGAGTTCGATGCAGAATTGTATATAACAACAAATTTTCTAGTTTTAGCTTACTTTTAGTTTTTTTTCGAACTCAATTTGTAATTTTAGATTCGATTTGTACAGTTGTTATTTATAAAGCAAACTTTATTACTATAACAGTTGGTCGGTCGGCAGTCCTAAGCAAGTTATTACAATTCTTGTCACCTGGCATGGAAATTTACAAGGGGGCTACAAATAATTGAACAGCAATTTTCCATTTTCGCCACAAATTGCCAAGGACGTGAGTTGTTGAAGTCGTCCGAGGCTGTTGGGGGGTGGGGGTAAGAGCAGCAAATCTAAATTGATTTTACACTGTGTGGCTTTATGCCTGCCCGCAGGACACACAAGTCCACAAATGCCGGAGCAGTTACCACGAGTCCAATGCCAGTCGATGCAGATTAGCACTGGGCAACACATGTTGCTCTTGCTGATGTTGCTGTTGCAGCTGTTGTTGTTGCTGTTGCTGCTGTTGCTGCTGTTGCTGCTCATCAGCAACGAGGCACGCAAGTTGTAGCTACAAGTTGTACATGGGATCGCGGCAGTGGCTGCCAGCTCTACAGCCTCGACAGGGACTTCTGCTGCAAGATTTTGGCGTTAAACAAAAATTTCTGTTCAACGGCATGTTGCAATTTTAATTGAATCAGCCATTAATTAATTTCAACATGCCAGAATTCAAGGGTGAAGCCGCAGAGACGGTGAAACAGAACTAGCCACGTGACCAGAAGCTTTGAAATTTGCATTTTTCAGTGTCATAGTCAGTAATTAATTAATCAGTTAGGCATCTGCTTTTCGAATACTAAAGATATTAGGCCAACAATTGAGCTGATCTTCAAAGCTTATGAACTAACATTATCAATTTCTGTTGTTTTTGAATTATATATATATATATTAGCTACGAAGCCTAAAGAAATTACATTAATAGTGTAGAAACGAAAATAACTTTAGCTATGCTTTAACTTGCTTAAATTGTTTCGAACTTTTGCGGAACTTACGATAACTCATAATTCATGGGTACTACTTGAATTCGATTTCATTTTTTACTCATTTAAATTACGTATCTTAATATTCTTTATAAAGAAACTACATTGTACTCACTTTATGCATTTTGCTAGGAAATTGTGATTTTCTTTTTCTTTTTCTGCTTTTTGACTTATGATTCACTAAAAACTATTTGTGTTGCTTCTCAAGTTCTGCTCGACTGTCGACTGTTTGTTTTTTAAGTGATCTCTCAGTCTGTCTTTATGATAATAGCGCAATCTTGCACTCAGGCAAAGACTCAGACACATAGACCTTGAGTGGCTTTCATATTAAGAACTTAACTTCATTCTATCTTTTCAGTTTTAGAGCATACAAAATAGCCGCACATTCTCGATCAGCTTAGAGCACTCTTACCATCTCCCTCTTCCGCTCGCTCGCCCTGTCCCTCTCTCTCTCTCTCTGTGTTTATACCCTGAACCCATTAAAAATGGGTAAAAAGGGTATTATGGTTTTGTGCAAATGTATGTAACAAGCATAAGGAAGCATCTCCGACCATATAAAGTATATATATTATTGATCAGTATCAACAGCCGAGTCGATCTAGCCATGTCCGTCTGTCTGTCCGTCTGTCCGTCTGTCTGTCTGTATGAACACACAGATATCAGAGACGACAAGAGCTAGAGACTTCATATTTGGAACATAAGCTCTCCTAATCCCGGGACAGATCAAGTTTATTTCATTTGATCGATAACTCGTCGCATTCAAAAGTTATCGATAAATTTTGATTTTAGACTAGCGTTTTTGGGACATAACTTCAAAGTTATAAGAGCTAGAGACCCCACATTTGGCATGTATAATCTCGAATAGCATACACATGTAACATATATTTCACTTTTTGGATACCACCCCCAAACCCCCCAAAAGTTAAAAAAGCGCATTTTGGTTTGGTAACACATATTATCGACAATTGCTTGCCCCAAAAATTTCAATAAGGTCGGACAATAAACACAGAAGTTATTTAAGATTTAACTTTCCATTGTGTGGGGCTCAGCGAAAGAGCAAGCTAACTGCTTAAACCGCTTGCACTGCTTGTACTGCTTGTACTGCAGCATGTGTGTGTTTAGAGTAGTACGAATGATTGTAAGGACTGGGTTCAGGGTATCTCGTAGTCGGGCACTCCCGACTAGAGCACTCTTACTTGTTTAGAGCTGGCTTACAGCTGTAAGGCCTGAATGCAGCCAGATGCAAATATGTTGGCAAACGCGGGCGCCCAATGTGGCGGCAATAATTTCAAGATTGATGACCGCGTAGTTCAGTTAACGGCAACGATCGACAGATCCGCTGAACGGGGCGATCAACCGTTGGCAGCAGCAGCAGCAGCAGCCAAAGCCAAAGCCGCAGCCTTTGCATAAATAATAATAGACTTGTAGGCCAATTGTGCTAACATGGCTGGTGGTTAGCGTAATAATTCATTGGCCCCACGATGGGGCCATCATTAGGCAGTCAAAACGGCTACTGAATTTGTGATCGAGCAGCCGAAAAACAAAACAAAAACGAAGGAGTAGTAAAAGCCGTCGTTCGTCGATCGATTTGAGAGGCTGCACCTGTGCGAATCTTTCGCTTTGCAAATTGGGGCGTTTTCGTTGGAGATCTTGATAATCAACATTAATTGTGAATCAATGAATGCACGCCTCGGCCAAAGGGGGGCGGTGCTGCTGCCGATACTGCCGGCTGAGGCCTCCCCAAGATAATTGGCTCAAATGTGCGCAAAACGCGTTGCCAAGTTTGTTTAAAAGACCATTAATTAGTGCGCATAATTGCTGCAAAGATTCAAGATTAATTGCAAATATAGCAGATATGGCTAAAATGCAGCAGATCTAATAACAACATAAGTATAGCCATATGTGCTAGCCAACAATAAAGCATATACAGAGGAGTTGTGACAACTATTGGAAAGTTTTGTTTTTGCGGCCATAAATTGTCTTGGCTAATTGCAGCGACCAAACTGTAGATGGCGCTAGCCAGGAATTGTTAATTGCCGCCGGGACAAGCTAATTGATGGTTGGGCACTACAAACTAAACACCAGACACTAGAGCTGGACGCGTGATTGAAAGCTATCTGAAATTGTTATTTTCTTAATTTTTTATTTGTTCCTTATTAATTTTTAGCCATTCCATCACCTACATTCTCATACCATGTCTGTTATAGACAGATTTCAAATAAATAATAAAACAGAAAAAAAAAATAAAAAAAAACTGTTATAGAAATTCTATTACAATAATTATAGTACGACCATCTTAAAATTCGTCTTCTAGAATTGTCTTCTCTAGAAATACTAGCACAAGTATAAAGACTTTTAATCATATAGAATTTACAATTGGTCTATATACAATATCATTCATGTTTCAAATGGTCCCTTAAGTGCTTTCGTGTTCGTGTCACGTTACGATAGTTAGACACGCGACCAGCTCTAATGCAAAACTGCATACTCTGGATACTCCATGACGCTATCTATTTAAAGTTTCGGTTTTAATTCTACACCACTTCCTGCAATTATATGGAGAGTGAGTGAGACACTCTCAGCCCAGCAGCCGCATATCGATGTTGGGCTTCTTTATGGGAAATTATTGCTATTTTTAATGCAAATGCGCTAATTACAAACACTGATAAGCGCACGGCTACCAATGCCAGCCAAATGCATTTATCAGGCATACCACAGTGTGGACGGGACACAGCACACAGACTCTACCCATGGAGTCTGGACAGAGTCTCCAGCGGCGCCTTTGGTCGCCAAACGCCCGCGGCACAATGCCTTGACAAAGTGGCACGCTTCCGCAATGTCGCCAGAGATCGGTTGGAGCTCTGGAGCTGGCCGTCCTCGTCTAGCCTAAAATAAAACCGAAAACGAATTAAATTGATCTAGTTTCTTTATGGCCATGAAATGCTTCTGTGCGACGACAGCGACTATGAAATATGTGGCCATAGATACGCGTCTGGACAATATGCATACCTACAAAGCTGGAGCAGCTGCTGGAGTTGGAGCTGGAGCTGAAGCTGGAGCTGGAGCTTGCACTTGGGCTAATGCATTGGCAGCGCACATGATGAATTAGTTTTGATTAGGCAACTCCAACATGACGCTGAAGCGCTTGGCATTTGTACTTTTTCAATGCCATCTGGGTTAGTGTCCCTCCAGCTCGGACTTTTGCTGATCTTGCCATAATATATCAGAGCTATTCAATTAGTCAAATGTCATACGTGGTGCGATACGCCACAATATTAATTGCATGGCATTGCTACCTAGAGAACACTGTCCAACAACATTGTGGATTTCTTTAAGGTCTGGAATTTCTATTTTGTATTATTTTCTGTATTTACACAAGATTTTGTTTGCTTAAAGTTTTAGTTTAAAATAGTTTAGAAAAGATGTTATCTTGTTTCATAATGTGTAGCTACCTTTTTGGATATTTTTCAACTCAGAAATTTCTATTTTAAATATTATATCGTTTTTATTTATACGCATAGTACATAGTATTTTGTTTGCTTTAAGCTTACTATAATATAGTTTAGAAAAGATTTTACTTATAAGAATGTACTAAATGCAAAGAAATGAAAACAATTCGAGCAGTATCCAAAGTATTTAATGATATTTAAAGTTTGGCTGTGAAACCGGAAAGAAACAACGTTTAAAATATGATTTTCAAACAGCACAAACCATTTTTGGGATAGCTGTGTGAATTCGTGCCGTTGTTGTTTTTGGGAAATGGAAAATGAAATTATGTCTCGTGTTGCATGTGGCATGCAAAGTTAACTTGGCAACTGCCAGCAATTCTATTCATTTGCAAAATAAATCACTAACGGCAACTCATTAGCTGTTAAGCAAAGATATTAAGCCAAGGCCCGAAAGAGATTGCCTGCATGACATTTCGAGCTGGAACCCAGTCCGGTTTCCCAGACTCCGTTTGCAATCTCTGTTCGGCTGTCTGCGGGGACTCATCAGTGCCAGTGACTGGCGACACCTCGAATGTTGATATGGCAAAAAGCGTTGGGTCCTCTTGGTTGGTTGATTGGTTGGTTGGTTGGGTGGCTGTGCACGTTAAATGCTGGAAAGTATTTCCACTCGTATTGGACGACTTTGAAGCGGCGATAAGAGATCGGAACAGCAGTTGGTCATATATTGGCGCTACCGAACGACAAGTTTTTGAAAAATTGTCGCCGCTTATCAAAACGAAATCAATTTCTGCGCTCTCTCATATCAGCTGCCTGCCATCTAGACACCTAAACAAGTCAAATTGGCCGCACTTACGGCGACAAGCGCACATATGGAACTGGGCCCAGTTCATCACCTGTTTTTCCGCCGTCGAGGATTACGCGAGCCGAGCTCCTGACTCAAATAATTTTGTTTGCGCCTGTCATAAGCGTTGCCATCTAACTGGGTAACTGGCCATTGGTAGCCACAGCTCGCGGCTCAAATTGTACCGCAAGCACACAAATCACAAACGCTACTCCAGCTTCAGCTGCAACAGCAACAGCATCAGCAGCAACAGCAGCAACTGCAACATCTACTGCAGCTGCAGCAACTCCTCTCTGCGCCCGCCCAGCGATGATTGCTGCGCAGACAAGAATTTCTAGTTTAAAGCCAAGGCGAACCTTAACTGTGGCAGTCCAAGCCAAGCCAACTGGGCTTGACCAGGCCAAGGAAGCTGCCGTGAAAGCATTTTGCATTTGGCATACACTCGCAAAGTGCATTTTAACTATGCATTCAATAATGCTACATTTACATACTTTTTATGCGCAATTCATTTCGATTATTTCAGGCGACGAAAATAAAAGTATTTAGTAAATGTTATACAAATTATAAGCAATTCCTTTTGTTTGAAACTCTAAGGTAATGTACATTTTTCGTAAAGTACTTTAAATAAGCATTTAATAATAACAATATAATAATATTTTATTATTAAACCAATTTTTAAGGCTGAGACATGTTTTTGCTTGCGTAAGGTACTTTAAATTAGCATGGCATACTAACAATAGAATAATATTGTGAAGCTTAACAATTTTTTAAAACTGTGACTTATTTTAGCTTTCTTTAAGCTTCTTATAAATTTTGAATAAAAAAAGTTTAGTGTCTTCATTTAAAGCTGAATATATATTTGTATATATAGCCGATATTTTCTTTACTACTAGAAAAGTTGTAAGTGTTATTTGGTAAATAAAAGTTAGGAAAATATATCATATTTTAATATTCTATAGCACAATTAGAAGTCAAGTTTTTTATATCAGGCTTAGATTTGCTTTGTATGCCATACAGTTAAAATGTTGATACACATTATATGGATATATTAATCATGCGAACTAGTGCCATCACTTAACTGAGCCAGCTTGAAAGGGTAATATAATAATGATATATCCAAAAGCAAACCAGTGTGAAATAAGTAGCTTGACTATTTTGTTATATATTTAGAGAAATATTTGTTATGCTTTTGCGTACAACAACCAGTTAAGCAGTAGAAAACTATATATGTATATATATTGTAAGGCTATCTGTGATGCGTTGTTGGCACAAACTTGCTTTCATTTCTCGGGCATTTTTACGATAGAATTGCGCTCATAACTTTGGCCAGCTAACGTCGGCTGCTCGTCTTTCCTAGGCCCCAACAAAACTGAAGAATTTCTGAGCCGACATGCGCCTGTCGCTGTTGGGCAACACTGGCAGTGGGTGGGATGGGGGGGGGGCAGGTTTTGGTGGTCGGTCGACTTTCGAGTGTGTGGTTGTGTGTGTATGTGTGTGTGTGGGGCTGCCACTGAGTGCAGCATCGTTTTGACTTTGGAACATTTCATTAGTTTTGAGTGCCGGCATATATCGTCGATGTGGAGCTGGAGTTGGAGCTGAAGTTGGAGCTGAAGTTGGAGCTGAAGTTGTAGCTGGAGTTGGTCATCGTCATCGTCTTCAACTTGTGCTTTGGCTATTATTTTGAGTTTTATTGCGCTTTTTATTAGCGCTGCATTTCGTTGGTCATACCTGCAATATAGACAGCGCTTTATATGGCATAGATATGGCTGATTGAAATGTATGTTGCGGTAATTTATATGGGCCATAGTGAAAGACACGGCTAAATCGGAAAATTTTCTGTTTTATTTGTTCAAAAAGTTGTTTGTTTGTTTTTTTTGCCAAATTTGCATATTATTATTATCTCATTATATATGTATGTATATAGGGTTTATATGGTAATACATTTCGACACAAAATATAAACTTAGATGCTAGGGATATACATATGTGTAAGTATAAGAAGAATCTTTGATAGAAAAAAACTGATTCAGCTACAAGTTCAAGTGAGTTTGATATACATATACATATACCATATACCATATGTATGTACGTATATACTGAAGGGCTATCCTCCGATTGAACTAAACACGCACTTATAATTCTGATTTCGGAATGCTTAAGTTTAACACAGGGACAGTCTTTAACAAGTAAGAGTGCTCTAGTCGGGAGTGCCCGACTACGAGATACCCTGAACCCAGTCCTTACAATCATTCATATTAATCTAAACACACACATGCTGCAGTACAAGCAGTACAAGCAGTGCAAGCGGTCTAAGCAGTTAGCTTGCTTTTCGCTGAGCCCCACATAATGGAAAGTTAAATCTTAAATAACTTCTGTGTTTATCGTCCGATCTTATTGAAATTTTTGGGGCAAACAATTGTCAATAATATGTGTGACCAAACCAAATTGCAAGGTCGTACCTTCAAAAATGCGTTTTTTTAACTTTTGGGGGGTTTGGGGGGTGGTATCCAAAAAGTGAAAAATGTGTTCATGTGTATGCTATTCGAGATTATACATGTCAAATTAGGGGCCTCTAGCTCTTATAACTTGTAAGTTATATCAAACCAAAAACGCTGGTCTAAAATCGAAATTTATCGATAACTTTTGAACGGGACGAGCTATCGATAAATTTTAATAAACTTGATCTGTCCCGGGATTAGGAGAACTTATGTTCCAAATATGAAGTCTCTAGCTCTTGTAGTCTCTGATATCTGTGTATTCATACAGACAGACAGACGGACAGACGGACAGACGGACAGACGGACAGACGGACAGACAGACGGACATGGCCAGATCGACTCGGCTATTGATACTGATCAATAATATATATACTTTATATGGTCGGAGATGCTTCCTTATGCCTGTTACATACATTTGCACAAACCCATAATACCCTTTTTACCCATTTTTAATGGGTTCAGGGTATAAAAATGAGAGTTGAGAATTGAGAGATCTTATTGTTAGTCTTGAAATGTACTCGTACTCGTACTTTTCTTTTTTGAATTTCACTTAATGTGCACATTTAAAACATGAAAAAACATTAAGACTCGAATTAAGCTAAGTTGAATATGATATTTTGTTTTTTTTTCTTCTGTTTTTTCTGTTCTATACGAAACACACACATAAAAACAACTGCAATGCAACATCTATAAAAAACGAAATTGCAAGCTGCAACTTTTTTTAACTTTGAGCATTTTAACTAATGTATATATTTGTTTACTCTCTCTTTTAGCTACAAATAATTTTTAGCTAGCTAAGAATGCATCAATAAATACATTTATCCAAATGTTTCAATTCTGAATTTTAAACGATTTACATATACATATATACATATATGTATGATTATGTATGGAAGAAAAACTGTCCATAAGCCACATCAATAAATAATTTCTTTTTATGTATGAATTTACACATAAATACATGCATATTGGATTATATATTTTTTAATTGGTTAGCACTTTTTTTTATTATTTGTTTAATACGCAAGAATAAAATATTGGTTGACATTGAACCGTGCATTGAATAAACAATATAAATCACAACTTTTCAATTTCAAATTTTATTTTCTTAAATTGTGTTCATGATCTTATTGTTTTTGTTTTCTGTAGTGTGTCAAACTTTTTGGATTTTATTCAGCTTGCTTCTAAAAATGTTTCAGCTTATGATACATTTCTCACTTTTTGTATTTGATGGCACATGAGTTTCACACATTTTATTTTAATATATATATATATATATATAATTTTGTTTGAAGGCTTTTGCTACCTGTTTGAATTTTTCATTATTTTGTACACTTATGACATCAAAAATTGTTTTGTTTTTTGTTTATTGAATATGCACTCCGAGAAATACTCAATACCAATTCCTTATAGAAATATATTCTGGATTTGTACGATCCATTTAAAGTCCTAAGTCTAAGTTTGTGTCTCATACCAGCGGCTATGCAAAATATGCTCCTATCAATTAGGTATATATTTTACTTGTAATTGTAAAACAGAGCGCTAAGTAGCTCAAACCATTCGTTCCATTCGTTATTCAGCTATCGTTGCTTAAGTGGCACTATAGTTCCTTGTAGTTTATAACTTCACCTACTACTTTGTTCGTTAAATTCTTAAGGCTAAGTGATTTGTTTGTGGGATTTACGGGCTTTCTGAACTGTTTCTAGCTGAAACGGAAAAGAGTGCGGCTGTAAAAATCATAAGAGAAGAAAAAAAATCATATCATTGTTTTTATAAAGTGTTTTTAAAAAGTGTTATATATTTTCGAAAATAAAATAGGCTAATTATAAAAAATGATTTCAACTTAGATGTAAAGCAATTTTAAACTAATAAAACTATAATATATATATATTTATACATTTTTGTGATATACAAAAACGTTATTAAAAATCGATTCTTTTAAATTAAATTCAGATTTTTGTTGCCGTTGATTTTGAATCAATTAAGGAAGTACAAGGGGCATTTTCAACACGTGATTCACATTGCAATTATAATAATTGTAATTATAATTAAGTAATTAATTATAATTTGTTGCACAATTTTTTGTTCCTTACTTAACACACATTCAACTTAGTTTCTGTAAACTTATGACATGCACAAAAATGGCTGCTTTTAAATCTTATGCTTATACAAAAATGATATGCTAAAGTGTTTTTTTTTTTATTATTTCCTTATCTGGTTTTAATGTGAGCGAGGGTGTGTGTGTGTGTGTGAGAGAGTGGGTTTATGTATGTGTTAAAACCTAAACACTAAGATGCTAAATAAGTTAATAATAGACTTTAAAATGCTTAACTGCAATAAATTAGTTTCTTGTGTTACAATTTTGATTTTTTGTTTTCTTTTAAAATGAACATTAGCTATGCAAAGTTGAAAAAGATTATAATTGTATTAAAAATAAACTGTTTTTTTTTTTATCTTTTTAGTTATAAGAAATTAAAATTAATAATTATTACACATGAGATCACAGTATTAGAGACATAAGTTAAATATTTGTAAATATTATGATTATTTTTTGCTGCTTTCTTTTGTTTTTGTTTTGTTTAGTTTATTTCATTAAATGTTTGTTTTCTTTTAGACTTTGTTGGGTTAGTAACTTTGTTTTGTATTTGTTTGTTTGTTTTTAGTGCGGCTGCTCGAGTTTATTATACTATATAGGCTATGTATTACATATGTATATGTCTTGCGTAAATGTGGCTGCTAGCACAACACAAAAATTACGGCTACAACTTGCTAACTAATTAGCTAATTATTTGTGTTTGTTTCAATTCAGCATCAGCGATTGACTCCCGCATAGATAAACTCCTTATTATTGTATCTGTTTTAGCAATTTAAAGGCCTCGACTCTGCGAATCCTGACTGCACAGCAGCAATTCGTTCGAGTCCTGGCTAACCAGCAGATAGTTGTACTGCAAAGGACTCGTCAGAGGTGAGAGTGTACCGTAATCGGAGGTGAACGTCAGCTCAAATGGCAACGGACTCTCATCGATGTCTATGGCCAGGCTCAGATCGACGCCCAGCTCGATGCTCGACGGCTGGGAATCAATCGATGACGTTGAGTTCTCGTCCTACATGCTCGTCGCACTCGATGTCACGATGGCCAAATCGGCAGCATGCAGCAAATGATGATGCTGATATTGTTGATGTTGCTGCTGCTGCTGTTGTTGTTGCTGCTGCTGTTGCTGCTGCTGCTGTTGCTGCTGTTGCTGCAATTGTTGTTGCTGTGCAGCGGCAGCGGCGGCTGCGGCTGCTGCTGCTTGTTGCTGCTGTTGCTGCTGCTGCTGTTGATGCTGCTCGCGACTCAGCTTGGACTCCTTCTTAATGCGCTGCTTTAGATGCACCTTGGCATGTCGCTTCTTCTCATCGGATCTCGCAAACTTGCGTCCGCAGATGTCGCAGCTGAAGGGCTTCTCGCCGGTGTGGGTGCGTATGTGGGTGGTCAGGTGGTCGCTGCGGCTGAAGCTGCGCATGCAGATGCGACACTGGAATGGCTTCTGACCCGTGTGTATGCGAATGTGACGCGTCAGCTCGTCGGAGCGCGAGAAGCGTCTGTCACAGTTCTCCACAGGACATGCATAGGGACGCTCGTGGACGGGCGTCTTGCTGGGACGATTGGGATATTTGCGCGGCTTGACGGGCACCAGCTTTAGCGGCACACTGCTCTGCTGGTAGACCTGCGAGAGTATCTCGTGTCCCTTGCTGGTGGAAGGACTATATTCGGCCAGCTGCACGGCAGCAGCGGCGGCGGCGGCAGCAGCTGCTGAGGCACTCGAGTAGCCGGTGCCATTTGAGCCTGGCTGCATGTCCGAATAGCTCTCCTGCTTGGGTATGAGCACGCCCAGCGCTGCATTGCTGGAGCTAGCCGAGGATGTGGGTCCAGGCAGCACCAGCGTTTGTTGTTGCTGCTGCTGCTGTTGCTGCTGCTGTTGTTGCTGCTGCTGCACAACTGCTGCGGCTGCTGCATAGTCGGCGGGCGTATCTAGCCACTGGTATTTGGGCGTGCCCACGGTTAGCTGTGAACGCACTGCGTATTGTTGCTGCTGCTGCTGCAGTTGCTCGTGGCTGCTCTGCAACTCGGCGAGACTAGCGAAGCCAGCGGTTGACACGGTTGCTCCCGTGTATGTTGGCTGCTTCAGCAGCAGTGGTGTGCAGTCCATGCTCAGACCGAGCAGCTCCGCATGCTGAGCAGCGGCCACGGCCGCACGCCCATCATCATACGGCAAGGGCGTGGCAGCAGCAGCTTGTTGTTGCTGTTGTTGTTGCTGCTGCTGTTGCTGTTGCTGCTGCTGCTGCTGCTGTACGGCGTAATGGGCGGGCAGGCTGAACATGGGCGGCTGAAAGAGTGACTTGTCCGGACTGGGCAAACCCCAACTGTTGCCCAGACTATTCGAGGGTGGCGACATTTGACCGGGCAGCACGCTCAGCTGTGGCGACGACAACTGTTGCTGTTGTTGTTGATGTTGCTGTTGTTGTTGCTGCTGTTGCTGTTGCTGCTGTTGCAGTTGCTGTGCTGCGCTCATGGTGTTGCTGTTGTTGTTGTTGTTGTTGTTGCCTGTGGTGGTGAAAATGCCGCGATATGAGATTTTGCCAGGCAGTTGTTGCTGTTGTTGTAGGGCATGTTGTTGATAGTGTTGTTGTTGCTGTTGTTGGTGTTGTTGTTGCTGTTGTTGGTGCTGCTGTTGCAGGTGTTGCTGTTGTTGCTGTTGCTGTTGGTGTTGTTGATGTTGTTGGTGACTGTGGTGGTGATGATGATGATGATGGTGATGGTGTGGCAATTGTTGTTGCTGTTGTTGGTGTAGTATTTGGTGTTGTTGTAGTTGGTATTGTTGTTGGTGTTGCGGCGAGCTCAAGTGCTGCTGCTGCTGTTGATGACTGTGTTGACAGTGGCTGTTGTTGTTGTGATGCAGCTGTTGCTGTTGTTGTTGTGAGTGTTGAGTGTTGTTGCTGCTGCTGCCAGCCGCTGTGGTTGCTGCTGCTGCTGCTGCAGGCGAGCCAATACTTTCAGTGTTGCTGGCATCGCTAGCTGTTTGTTTGATTGTTGTTGTTGCTGTGGCGGTGGTTGTTGCTGTTGTTGATGTTGTTGTTGTGCTTGTTGTGTGGTGGTGGTGGTGGTGGCTGTTGTTGTTGTTGTTGTTGTTGTTGTGTAGTGGGTACATGTTACAACTATTATTACTTGATTCTTCCTTGACAATGGACAAAGCGGGCGGTGTGCTGCGCTCCTCCTTCAATGGGCTGCAATGGGACAACACAGGACTGGCAACGGACACAACCTGCGGCTCCAGCGACAGATCCTCCGATTCAATTGAGCCTGCAATGAGTAAAGAAATAGACTTTGATTAACTTTAGTCATAGTTGTTGTTGCTATCTGTGCGCTCTGCTTAAAACTTGATATGTTTTTGGTTTTTTTTTCTGTTTTGTTTTTCTCTGTGCATTTGCGCCTTGTGGTTGATATCAATCACAGTTCGCTTGAATGGCCCTGGCATTGGCAGTAAGTGTTATATGGGCTGCTGCTCGCTGCTGCTGCTGCTGCAGCTGGGCGCTCTTTGATTTCGCGGAAATCGAACAACACGGGAGGTCGGCATCATCGCTCATCGTTGTCGTTGAAGAAGTTGCTGCTGCTGCAGTCAGTGGTGGCAATCACTCACGTGCAAAAACAATTCGCCATCGACACTCACGTAAGTAATTGATTAAGAATTGCAGCACTATTACACACAATCAAAAGCCTTCATAGATGCTTTTGTGTAGTACACTTAATTTAAGTTTTTACAAATTAAGTGTTGGACAACACCATAGAATGTGTATGTGATTTAAAAAGCTCAAGACTGCGATTTGAAGAAAATTTATGATAGATATGATGCAAAATGCAAACAATTGAAATTATCTGAGGGAAAGCTGTAGCAAAAAACTGAATTAAGTGGCCAATCTTCAAAACACGAAAATTAAGTTGTGATTTTAAGTAAAGACACTTTAGAATATAAAAAATGAATGACAAACGATAAGCAGTTGAGAAACTAAAGATATGCTTTGATAATAGGTAGCACCAAAGAAGATTCAACGAAAAAAGGAAATGTATTTGTAGGATATAAAACTAAAAAATTAATATCGTTTAAATGTTAACAACTAAATAGTGGCAGCTCTGCGTTTATTGAAAAGATTCTTTTGGCTTTACTTTACATTTGGTCACAGCTGAAGTATCAGTTACGTGAGCGAGCTGCTCGTGCTTGATCACGTTGATCACGCTGCCATCTCTGGTCAGGCAAAAGTGTCGGCCAGAAGACTAATTACGCGGCTACCGCTGCCATCGCATCCAGAGTTGGACTGAGCTGTTTTTTTTCTCATTTTTTTGGTTTTTGTTTTTGATTTCTTGCTTGGGGCACATCATGATGATCATTGTCGCAGTCATTAATGCCACAGCCGCTCGCTTTGGGTATTGATTGAGTTGCATAGCGCCTAATGTGCTGCGACATCAATCTCGACATGAGCTTGAATTCACAGAATTTTTTGTTTGCAGCCAGCGATATCAGGCATATAGTAGCTGCTATGATGCAGGGAGGGACTTAGTCATATGCAATATATACATATGTGTTTGTATTTATTGTGGGCATAATTAATGTCGTAAGTAGTTTATTTTGGCTAGTTGACAGCATTATGGAGACAGCAGACAAGTGCAATTGGTCTATTTGGTTTGTGCCCGCCTTTTGGCCAGTTTGGCATGCATAACTCATCCAGTTTGGACATAAGTCGGCTGCCAAGTTTAGCGATTAAAAGCAGCTTTATCATTGCCAGCAGCCAACTAGAAAAGAAATACGCATCTCATACCCAATGCAAATTGTTTTAATGTATTCTTATTTGTGTTGATTTTCCTCTTTTTGTCTTTTATATATGTATATGCTTTTTTGCTGACGATTTTTCTTGGATTTTAGCGTGGGCTGTTGTCTTGTCAGGCGACTGCGCCAAATTTATGAGTGGCATTTTTTGGCGCGACTCGAGCAATTTTTAGATATTTCAGCTACTAAATGTATGCACAACATATATACAACATGTATTATAAATATATATATTTTATGCATTTTCAATTGGTCAACTTCTTAACAAAATCTGAGCACAACAATTTCACTATGCTGCTGCTACTCATCCACTGCAAAAGAACAAATAAAATGACGCGAGCAATTAAACTCAATTGTTTTTGATAGCGCTCGGGAAAATCTAGTATACTTTATTTGCTTTGCCTTAATTCAATTAGAAATGTGTGAGTGTTGCTTTTTTTGTGTTTTCTCATTCTGTCATATGCACCGAGCTATATATATGCGGTATTATATAGTTGATATCGTCTGGACTCTGGCGTCGTATCTCGAGCCGAGTAAATTGCGCTCGAAACATTGACACTGAACGGAAATGTTTAATACATGTGCCGACAACACATTGTTGTTGTTGCTATTATGCATTATTATAGTAGTTGTTGTTGTTGTTTTGTTGATTAATTAAGTGCTTTTTTCATATTGTGCAGTCTTAGATGATCTCCCTCTCTCTCTCTCTCTCTCTTCATCTCTTTCTCAAGATCTCTCTCAGCGCATTGCTATTGAATTTATTTGCAGTTAATAAAAAGTAATTTTATGACTACGTATATTAATGAGTCCATATAGAGACATTGCCATTATATGTCAAAATTTTTGTATTAATTCGTGTCGAAAAACATATATATATATATATATATATATATATACATATATGTCAAGCTCTTCACTGGCTCTTAACATGGCCCATAATTAATAAAAGAAATCGCATACATGAGAAGAAAAATTCAATAAAATTGGTACTTGAAATTTGAATGTTTGTTTTCTGATTTTGAACTTGTTTACTGCGAAGAATGAGTGTTGAAGCGAGACAAAAAGCCCAAACGAGAGCTAAAAAGAGAGGGCAACTGACTGGCTGGCTGGCTTTCTGGCCTCTGCTGAGGCTGAGGCTGAGGCTGATTTATGTAGCGACTTAAGCCTGACAACGGATTAGTTGCATATTTAGAGTCTGTGCCGTCTTTGGGAGACTGCAACTGCAACTGCAGCATGTGGCATGTGGCAGCTGCATCCATTAGCAGTGCTCAGATAAAGAAACCCAAATGCAAACAGTATGCCTATGTCGCCTGTGTCTCACTCTGTACCCTTACGTTTAGGGTGTGCCAACTATGGCAAGGCATTTGGCTAAGCGACTTGGATTTAAAGCTTATATGTCCATAAAAGGTGGGTAGTTAAACATCTGACTTGCATTATATCATAAGTAGTTAAGTTTTTTGACTAGCAAAACATAGGCTAACTGGACACACAGCGAATGTACTCATAACATTTGGTATACACCTCATTTCTTTCTGTAGTTTTAGTTAATTAACATCACTAAATCAGCATATATCTTTTTCAAATACACTTTTACACAAAGTAAAGCATATAGTATAGTACATGACCTATTACTTTTTTGAAAGGAAAGTTTATGTCATAATTGTTATAAACTACTTTTTGTAGCTGTACTTCAGTTTGAGTTGAATTTGATCACTATTTCATGTGATGATGGATATACCTATAGTTATCAAAATACTAGCATATATATACTATATACTAGCACATATTGCTCTTGCAGTTGAGCTATATCACCAAATCATGGCATTCTAGATTGGCTGACAAAAGAGAACCCATGCGAACTGATCTTGAGGATTACTAAACTGGCAATTCGATATGTCATCTTGTTCGGCTAACTCTTTTAAGGCTGATGTAACTTACCAGTAATTGGCGGCGGCTCCACCACAGTCGATGGCCCAAAGAACGAGGGTATATCGCTGGATGTGGTCACCGGCGTGTTGAGATCACCGGGCAGAGTCTCGATCAGCTGTTTGGCCTCAACGGCCACGCCGTGCTCCGTGGCCGTAACGGGACTGTGCTGGCTCGTATTCAGCAGGCTGAGATGCGACGCTGAGCTGCGTCCGCTGCTGGCGGCTGCTGCGCTGCCGGCGATCGGCTGCGCTGCCACGTTGCCCGGACTGCCGCCCTGTGTGGGCGTGGCCGTCTGATTGCGTGCACGCAGCACCGAATTATTATTGTTGTTGTGATTGTGATTAGCGGCTGCCGCGGCCGTCGTATAGTGCAGCAACGTTTGGCCGCTGCTGCTGGCAGCCGAGGAGCTGGCGCCGCCAAACTGTGCGCTGCTCAGGTAACTGGCTGCCGCGGGGCTGCTGCTCTGCGCCGTGCTCGTCTTGAAGAGGCACGTGTCAAAGCTCAGCACATTGAAGTGGGCCGCAGCGGCCGTTTCGGTCAGCAGGAATGCGTGATGCGTTGGCGCCACCAGGGTTTCAAGCCCTTCCATGATCATGGCCGCTGATGGAGTTCCAGGGGCTACGCCGCCTAAAACAACAAATGCCAAAAATAAGTTTATTTATTAAATAATTATCAAATATATAAAGTTTATTGTACATTTTTTTTTTGTATTTAAAAGACAGCACGTAAAAGTGTCTCCGTTGTGTTTTATTTTTTATCATTTTTTATAGATTTTTTAATAAGATCAAGAATTTTAAATAATAATGCAAAAATATAAATATGTATTCTTTTTGCATTTTGTGTTTGAGGTTGATTGTAGAATAGGTTTTAATATGATTAAGAGTAAATGAACTCTGATAAGATTTAAGGCTTTCTTTATAAATCGATCAGAAGACAATTCTAGTGAATTATTTATATAATATTTGTATATAATATATATTTGTGCTTTTAGTCTAAATATAAATACTACAAATATCAGAGATCTTTCCAAGCATGTGTTCAAATTATAATGAATTAAATACAGAGATCTCTGATATGAAACAAATACCTAAAATGTATATAAGATAGGGAAATTCGACGAATAATTGTAGAAAAATCAAAAGAAATTTCATTATATATATTGATGATACTTGAAATACAATTAATATATAAAAATGATCTATTGATATTATATTGCTGACAGCTCAGCTGATATATTGTTTCTTTACGCTCGACAAATCTATATTAATTACTGGCTGGCAATTGCAATCGCAATTTTCACAGCTTCTACTTAATTAGGCACATAAACTGATCAGTTTTAATACAACTAGCTGCCTGTTTGAAGTCGTTATTAACTGTTAGTATTAACACATAAGAAAACGGCAACATTAAAGTCTGTCGCAGCGGGTGGTGCTGGTGGTGCTGGTGGTTTTGGCTTTTGCCACCGAAATCGGGCAAACATTAATTGCAGGTCGATTTTAGTTAAAATTTTAATTGATTTGCCATGACAGCTGTTCAATTGCATAACACGCAGCAGTTGACAACAATTTATGAACCACAAACAATTTAATTTGCCACAAATTGTCAGTGTAGCATCTTGTTGTTGCTGTTACTGTTGTAAGACTTTCGTTTTTAGCAGCTGCGACTGCGCCCACGCTACTCTGTCTCTGTCTTTGTGTCTGTCTGTGTCTCTGTCTCTGTCTCTGTCCCGGCTAAGCAATTAAATTAAAATCGATTAAACGCTTAAGTGGACAGCAGTGAGAAGTAGAACATGTGGCTTTCCCACAGCTGCCCACCTCTCCCAGCAAGTGGGTCACATTGCATTGGGTCAAGCGTTGACCTTACGCAATGGTCAACACTAGAGAAACAAAATAGCAGCAAATTGTTGCGCAAGCGCAATTAAAATCTGCTCATACGCTATAAACTTGGCTTATAATTTGGCAAACGGCGCTGATTTGACTGGCAACACAGACTGGCATCTCCAGTTTCAACTACACTGAGCGAACAACATGCAAATCATATAACAAATAACAAATTTAAGGTATCATATTGACTCTTCCGAATCCGGAATCCGGCAAGCCAAGTCTCAAATATTCATAGTTATTAAATTATATAAATCTATTTCTAATATGAAAAGAGAATAGCTTTGTAACTAAAAGTTGCCCATTTTAAAAATCTCAATTGACAAAGCAATGCTTTTGAAATGTGTGTGTTTTCTTTACAAAATGTGATTTTGATCAGTGTACAGGCTATACACACAGCAAACTGAGTGAATCTTGTGGCAAACTGTGGCGTCATCTTCGAGTGCGTCTCTTGCGTTGCGTATACGCGGCGTTGTCTTGCGTCGCGTCGCGTCGCGGTTCGACTTGACCGCGTTGATTTGCATTACAAGTGCACTCGTGTTGACAGGCAGCTATGCGCCAAAATAACTACCGTGCCGCTGCGTATCCGACAGTTGTACCCAACGAATACACTCCCTTCCCCTTGCTGCCACTCTTTATGCTGGTCTCCAGCAGCGTTTGCTGTTTTGGCACTTTTGCTTTTTTATTTACATTTGATTTCACGCATAATTTCCGTGGCAAAGTGCACTCGAGCTGGCCCAAGCAGCAGCAGTGAAATTACATTGAAGCTGCACACACACACACACAAGCTAAAGATACAGATACAGATACAAATACAGATACAGATACAAATACATATACAGCTAAAGATACAGCTACAGCTAAAGCTAAAGATACAGCGCGTGCTGTGGCTGCCTTTTGTTGTTGCTCCATTCATTCATAAAATTATGCGCCGCAGTCAATAATTTTTAGAGTCGATCAAAGATTTGTATCTTCTGAATACGAGTGCCACATGAATCATTCACATCTCCAAACTGTGTCTGTGGCTGTGTATTTGTTTTGTTTTTTTCCTGTGCTCACTCGCTGAGCCGAACTGGTCTGGTCTCTTGGCCCGGTGGCTTCTCAATCGCAGCTTCAATCTTGGCCAGCTACGGCATCAGCTTCTTCTTGCGCTTAATAACTTGGCTAACAATTGACACTCCCTTAAAAAAAGCAGACAACAACAAAAAAAGAAGCGAAGCTGCGAACGTTCAAGTTGTTGTTGCTGTCGTTGTTGTTGTAGTTGTTGTCGTTGTTGTTGTTGTTGTTGTGGCTGTTCGTGCCGCAGACATTTACATTTAAAGTTAGCCTGCTACAGTGCAACTTGCCTGGGTAATACTCTAAGTAATATATGAGTTTTTTTTTTCAGATTCAAAAACAAATAAGTCAAAAAAATATAGACTTTTTTGAGTAGAAACTATAAGTGAATATTCAAATATATTATAAACTGCTCATTTTATAAAAAAATCGATGAAATGATTGCGCAACTGCTTTTTAATCCATTCATCTTGAGACTAGTTCGATTTCACTGTACTCAAATAGACAAATCCTTTCAACTCAAAGCTACTTTTTCTCTTGTTGATTCTGCAAGCTTTTGGAAATTCTCTGCCAATAAAACTCATATCTATTGTCTCAAAAAAAAAGAGTCTATTTATTGTCTATCTAACTAATTCAGTCCACAATGTAAACATTTGTGTGTTGCTTCAGTTTGGGTTCTTGTTAGTCAGTTGGCACTGCATTAAACACATATAAAGTTATATGTATAGTAAATCTTGTGTGTCTGTTGCCTGTTTCTTTCACTCTGCATAATTTTGCATAGCATTTTGGTATAGTAGTCTCCGTCTTAGTCGCCTTAGACATATCGAGTCGCGTTCAAGATATTTGCCATGAATGAATATTGGCACACAGCTTCAAGTCTCAGACTCGCGATGAGGAAGAAAGAAAGGCAAGCAGAAAAAAAAAATATAATAAAAATTGTTATGTTGATATTATTTTAATTAAGTTTTGCCAAACCGGTTGCTGTTGTTGTTGCTGTTGTTGCTGTTGTGTGTCTGACTGGTTCCGTAGTTTCATTTGGAGTTCTGCTCTTCGAGTGTTAACAATTCGATAGATGGGCGCCAATTTGTTTAGCTTGGCAAGTGGACCGGCGCGATCTTGGACCTGACCCACAGTCAACAACAACAACGACTCCACACAGCACACACACACACACACACACACACGGAAATATTCAATGCATCTTCAGGCGAGCTGTTGTTTTTGGGCATTTTGATGGAGACCTCATTGAGGATTAAGTTGCGACCTTAGCGACTTGGCACTTAGCGGCTCCAAAAATAACTGCAATTTGTTGTCTTACCACTATTATTTTATGTACATAGCCGTATAGTTTATTTTTGTGTGTTGTTATTACTTTGTGCTGGCTTATGCAATGACAGATTTGCATAAACAGTTTCGGAGATTTGATATCACGACAACCTTGAGCTGACAACAGCACCAGCAACCACAACAGCAATCGCAGCTCTCATAAGCCAAACCAATTAACAAACAAGAGGAATTAAGTATTGGTGTTTGCCTGGTTATTAACATGAAAAGAAATTGGAGAAACGCCTTGAGAGAGGCGGCGTCATTAGTCAAAATGCAAAAGACGTGCAGTAAAAGTATCTGTGGCAGCTACATAGATACAAACATGCAACTCGCATGCGACACGGATGCAACACGGCGGCAGAGAGAGAGAGAGAGAGAGAGAGAGAGAGTTGGGGCAAAGAAGAGAGACAGAGAGGCGCAACAACTGTGCATATCAGAGAGTTGGCAGTTGCAGGAGACAAAGACAAAGTCCATCATTCACGCAGCGGGCAGCGGACTCGGACAACTGAGCCAGCAACCAACAAGTTAAGCAGTGCAACAACAGCAACAACAACAGCAACAACAACAACAACAGCAGCAGCAGCAGCAGCAGCAGCAACAACAGCAACATGGAAAATGTATCTTTTGGCCGACGCCGTCTTTGCATGCGTAACACTTTGTCACACTTTTCATGCCAACAGCTCCGACTGGGCATGTTGTTGTTGCTGTTGTTGTTGCTGTTGCTGTTTTCCTCATGAGAACAATTAATGAAAATAAACAGCCGCAGGCAAAGGCAACAGCGTTAAGCAACAACAGCTCGTATACGTGATACCCTATTAAAATTAACTGAATATTTGTGCAGCAACGTTTTGTTCCTGGTTCAAGCTTTGAAGTATTCAAGAGTGACATATTTCTAAAGTGAATAAATTATATACGGAATAGCTAAAGTAATTAAAAACGAGTGAGTAATAAGTTGTTCAAATGTCTAACTTATGAACTAAAACTAAAATATAATAAATACATATTTAAAAATATATAAATACATGCATTATGTATAATCTTCATTATAATATTTTGTTATACCAATTAGACAAAAAGGACTAACATTAATTGATTTCTAAATCAAGAAGAACTAACTTGAAATTTAAAATAATTATATTTACCATCTATAAATAATAGTTAATAATGTCGTTTTTTATTTTTACGTAGAATTTACGAATTGTATCATTATTTGAATTAAATAAAAGCTTTTGACGAAGAACTTGAGTCTGGAACTAAACTTAATGGATATTTAACAATATACTAAATTAATAAAAATGTGGACAAATGGCGAAAGTTGAAACTGTTATTAAGGTAAATATTGAATATTAAAAAAGCCAAGGACATGAGGTAAATTGTCTTATTGAAGCTGAGCATAGCCCTTCGCCTTGGATTGCCCTACAGGGTATACCATATGTAAAAACAACATGTAAGCGTATTTTTATAAATTTTAAAATCATTTTAGTGGGCACTTAGTGGGGCGGGCGTCTCTTAGCCGCTTCTTGTTTGGCTTGGCAGCTTCGATCGCACCTCAACCCCAAAAACCGCCAACAGCATCAACAGCACCACCAGCACCACTGTGAGTGGCCAGCGGCTGCATTCGCTGGTGGTGTCAAAGTGCCATTCGGCATGGCAGAGTGTTAAGCGACTCTTCGAAGAGCCGTCGGTATTTTGTTGTTTGATGTCATAATTATTTGGTTAAATACACACAAAG
Source organism: Drosophila flavopinicola (assembly GCA_035042425.1). NCBI lineage: Eukaryota > Metazoa > Arthropoda > Insecta > Diptera > Drosophilidae > Drosophila > Drosophila flavopinicola. The sequence continues at coordinate 1,577,659 of JAWNLL010000233.1, forward strand.
CGAACAAAACCGGCAATGCTTTAAAGACGGGGAAAATTTAAAAGTCAAAAAGACTTTTTTCTTTTGAGGAGCTTGCAACTGTTGTTGTTGTTGTTGTTGCTGTTGTCGCTGGACATGGGAGACTGCGTGTAAATCATTTTGCTAATTGTTTTTCTTTTTATATCCACTTTTCTTTTCTTCTATTTATTTTTGAAGATATTTCTTCTTGGCTTTTAACGTGTTGTGGCCAACACTTTTAGCGACTGTCTAAGATGTGCCATTAAATTGTATACAGAAATTGTTGTTGTTCTGCTCGGCGCTTCTCAAATTAAGCGCAAAGTGCAATGACAATAATTTAATTACAAAACTGCAAAATACACAGCTGATGCGTATGATGATGCCCAGTGCGCCTAGATATAGATATAGATATATAGATATATTATAGATATATATACATAGTTGCAGTTGGATGCTGTCAGGTGTGGTTCTCTTTCTCTTTCTCCTTCTCGATCTCTTTCCGTTTGTGTTTCTAGGTTTTTACGGCGCTGTTTAATAACGTGCAGAAATTTTTATTGTGCGTTAAATGAATTTATGCATCACTCGCATGGTTTGAATCTAACAAAATTGCAATAGTTGCTAAAAGAAAATCCGCGCGCATATTCAGGAAGAGATTTCCTCAGGAACAAATTTACTGCAAATTCTGACATATTCTCATTTGAAAAACAGTTCTTAAAGTAAAATAAAATGTTTAGACTTAAAGACATTAAAACTTAAATTTGAATTCGACTCAAGAATGAAATATCACTTCCTACTAATGTTAGGTCGTTATTATTTACCTAATATTGTCCAGAATATATATACAAATTATAATTCAAACCAGATTTTCTACTTCACTTCAAATTTGTTTGATTCTTAAATTAAAGCTGAAGCGTCAGTTGTTTTTTGTATCTTGCTTTATAGCTGTTTTTTTTTATTTAAAACTGAACTTATAATTTAATATGACAAGCTTAAAGCTTAAATTTATGGAAAAAAGTGTTTTTAAAATCCATAGCAATATTTTGCAAATTCAAATAAGGCCTAACAACAAATAGACTCTTTTATATACACATAATAATACCACACAAACATTATAATATTAGAAACTTTTACTAGCCGAACTTAAAACAGCTTCTGCTTAGTCCTAAACTTAAATTGCTGACAAAAAAATGAGCACACAAAAAATGTTTCTGATACAATTTTAAGTGTGCTAGAAAATTATTTGCACAAATTAAAAATGTGACAAGCGTTTTATTTTATGACTTCCGCCAAACTAAATACCAGCACAACAAATAAAATCTATAGACATATGTTTATGTGTATGTATCTGAAGATATCTCGACAGTATTTAATTATATAATTTGCATATTATATTATGGTTATCTAAACACTAATTAATCACCTGGATCGCAATGGCACGTGCTGAAGAATTCAAAGGTGGCTTTCCCTTTTAGCTAAGCGCAATCCTTGGGATTGCTGCTTCTCTCTCTCTCACACACACACACACACACTGTGCACTTTTCACTTAAATGTTGCCACTTGAGCTTGCTACGTAAAATCAATAAAAAATTCAACGTATCATCTTTTGTCGTATGTGGCTTTAGCTAGTTTCCTTTCGTTTCGCTTCGTTTTAACTGTAATTGTGTACTTTTGTGTATCTGCTGCTTAGCCTACGTCACAGTTTACTGCGCTGCGGAGCGCAAGCTTTTCATTCATCAAATGTATACCCTGTATACCGTTAGGGGGGGCTGGGGGGTGTCGGCTTTCGCAGTGGCCGTCGCCAAGTTATGCACAAAATATCCTTTCACTCTCGCTCGGTTTTTGTTTGCTGTGGCAAAAGCAATTTGTTGACTTGATTGTTATTCACATTTACTGATGACACTTTTTGTTTGCACAATATTTGTTTTGCTGCATTTGTGTGTAGATGTTTTGCTATCTATATATATATATATATATATATATATGTGTGTGTAGCTTGTGTACGTCTGAATTGATTCTATTTGATTTCTTGAAAATTTTCTTTCAATATGCTGCTGCTGAGTTTTCAAACCGTCGCGTTTGCTTGTTCGAACACAACTGAGGCACGAGATGAGCCCTCTTTCGGTTTTTATGAATGAAACTCAACATCGGCATAGCTGCGCGCACACACACACACACACACAGCTAGCCGAAGAACGACAGAGAGAGTGAGAGCGAGAGCGAGAGAGAGGGACACAGACATTGCCCCTACTTGGCAGCAACTGGCACGCGCCCCAAAGCATAACGGCGGCCACTTCGATATCGAAACGAAAGCGTGTTGAGAGCGCCGCGTCGTGGGGAACTCGCGCGTCACAGCAAACACACACGCACACACGCACACTGGCACACACGCACACTACGATAGCTTGCTGGCAGCCGGTCGGGCCGGCGTATCCAATCGTATGGCTCGTCGCCTCCCTGTGTTGCAGCCATTTTCGCGGCGCACGCGCAGAGCAGCCAATCAACAGTTTGCCAGGCCCGTTTGTCTGTCATGCTGCGTATGTGTGTGTGTGTGTGCTCTGCTGTGCTGTGGTGAGTTTTGCTTGACCGATCTCTCAGCGGCATTTGCATGCGCTCGCTCTCTTCAAGCGAAGGGGCCTCTGTGGTAAAAATAAGACAACAGGTACCCCAGTCGAAGCTCCCTCTCTCTCTCTCTCTGTATATCTGTGTGTGTGTGTTATGATTTCCCAAAATACGTCATCAACGACTGGCTGCTCATTAACTTTTCAATCTACGTAAACGCTACGTTGGATCCACCGCCAAAAAAATACAATTTAAACAAATGATTCACTTGACCATTTATGGACAGTTTGATTTCGAAAGCTGCCCGATTTGTTTAGATCGTATTTGAAAATGTGCGAATCTATATCTATAGTTGGGTGCCTGGGTCAAGGAAAGCGCGTGCCGGAAGTTAAGTTATTTTGCACTTGGGTGGGTCAAGGAAGTAGCAATATTGTAAAAATGGAGCGTGAGTAGCTGTTGCTTCAAAGAATTTAATGGTTGGAATTTATGCAGCTTAGGAATGTCCAATACTGAGAATAATACCAAGACCTTATGCATTTACTGAAAAATGAAACTTACTAAATTTAGCTACAAATCGAGGGTAATGGACGTTAAATTATGTCTTTTAACAGTTCTCATTGAATATATGTAGATGCACAATATTATTATTATTATTATATTATTATTATTATTGATATATATATTTTTTAATATTTCAATATTTAGCCATAAATTAAACAAACTTAAAGCAAAATACTAGTGGTTTTTGATATTTCATGTGGTTTCCAAAGACGCAGCTATTCTGTACTTAAACCGTCTCTAAACGAAAATAATGTGAAAAGTTGAACAATTTTGAATTCCACATTTGCATTATATTTTATTTATGCAATTGCCAGCGCTCGTCAAATTTCCATGCCGCAGAGAACTTTTCCAAATTTCCCTACCCCTTTTCTTGCTGTTGCTCATTGACAGTCGCTTGCCAAATATTTCATTTCGCACATTTTCCCGCTGGCGGCGACAGTAAACCAAAACAGTTTTCATGTGCTAAGGACAAGGTTGCGCATCAACAGCAGCATCAACAAAGGCACAACAACAAAGTGCATTCCGCATTGTTGCAAATACGAAACATAAACAAAGTGCCACATAAACAAAAAAAGCCAACAAAAGGAAGCCAACGCAAAACACTTTTAGCGCGAAATTATTGAAACGCTGCCAGCGAGCAAAGAGAACTCAACTAAAATGTACAAATGTAAAAATGTAATTTATTTACGAGCTTGCATTTGAGCATTATGAGCCGCAAAGTGCAATTTGGGAGTGCAAATTAGGGTGACCATGACCCAAAGCAATTGAGGCTAGCCGGCCGGCCTGAATGAACCAAGACCAACACCAAAACCAAACAAGTGGGGAAGGATTATCTTCGGCGTGCCGAAGATTTTATACTCTTTTCGAACCTATAGGCAATTTTCACTCTGCCAACTGCACCACTGAAATTTCATAAGCTGTACAAAATCGTTTTGTCGCGTAACATTTTTTTTTTGCTCTAAGAATATTTAATTCATTGCCAGTTGTATAGCAGCTATAAGATATAGTGATCCGATCCGGCCGGCTCAACCAATGTGATGTCTCTTTGAATAATAAGTATATGTGCAAAGTTTCATCGCGATAGATTTAAAAACATGGGATATATGGCCAAAACCGACTTCGAGTTGTATGACAGCTATTAGATATAGTGGTCCGATCCGGCCGGCTCCGACCAATGTGCTGTCCCCTGGAATAATAAGTGTCTGTGCAAAGTTTTATCGAGATAGCTCAAAAACTGAGGGACTAGTTTGCATACATACAGACAGACAGACAGACAGACAGACAGACAGACAGACAGACAGACAGACAGACGGACATGGCTAGATCAATTTGTATTGTCATTCTAAGTATACTGGCAGTAACTTTTGGGGGTCTCCGACGCTTCCTTCTATGCGTTACAAACTTCAGGACAAACTTAATATACTATTTTCTTCGAAAAGAGTATAAACACACCAACTAAAATCGCTTTGGAGCTTCAGCAGCACGCCATGACCTAAAAATAAACCCAATACAATTGGCAACTTTTGACGTCGGCTAAGTTTTGTTCGAACAGACGGCGCGGAATTACGTGCCGTTATCTGGCAGATACATGTGTACAGATACAGATACAGATACAGATACAACGATATATATAGCCCCAAAATAGAACTTTGCCTCATTTGTGAAAGTTTTGGGCCATGCAAAACAAAAGCCAAAACCAAAACGTTGAGGACTATTTTTAAAAGAATTCACATTACGAGTATTTGTTTATTTGGTGAACCATCAGGAAGGTGCGCAGCTACACTGTAAACAATTTTCGCTACCTGTGAAACTTATTGTTGTGCTTGCAAATATAATTGTATTTTCACATGATTTTCATTGAATACCTTAAGTTTAGTTTTGATGACCCAATGTAAAGTAGTACAGACTCACAATATTCAATTCCTTTGCGTTTTAGCTAACTTCAGACAAAGCCTTTTAAATAGAATTTCTTAATTAAGTTTTCTCTGTAACTATTTTCAACTTTGGTTTTAATTTTAATATATTATCAGTTCTCGTTTATCAATATTATTTTGAATCTATGCCAAAACAGTTTACTCTGTAAAATGGAAGCTGGGGGGACTTTGGGTTAAAGAGTGGGGGGATGGGGGCGCATGCCACCTGTAGGTAGACATCAATGCGCCGTGTCTAGTGAAAATGAAAACTCATTACGCCAGTCGGCCAAAAATAACGTATCCGCTCGGACACGAACGATTTTATGACGTCGTCGCCTTCAACTTGGCCATAAATAGCGGCTGCATTCGCTCGGCTATGGGTCATTTTTGGTGGCTATAGACAACAACAACTGTACAACACTGTACAACACATTTCAGCTGCAAGTGCCTCATTTATCGGGCTATAGCTTTCAGAGTTTGCCTGCTTTGTTTGGTCCAGCCCCCTTTGCTGCAAGCACCCACACAAAACTCATTCGAATCATTCGAATCGCCCCTTTAGCTCAAAATGAATACAAGTGCGGGCGAAAGTGCTCGATTTGCTGATACCCTGTAGTTAGGCATGAAGTTTAATTAATGCGGGTTTGACATGTTTTGGCGATTTTATACAATACTTACAAAACTGAAAAAAGTATTCAAAAAGTAAATCATTTTCAGAAAGGTTGCTGCTTCTTGTTGGGTATACCTAAGAGTCAATGTTTTTCTTGTTATCACTTAAGTTAACAACATAATTTTCATTTCTCGAACTCCTCTTTTCCTTATGATATTATAATATATTTTATATTCTACTTTATGCTTTATTATAAATATTAAAAACCTGAAAGAGCTAAGAAACTTGTATCTCAAATATTTTGAAAATCATGTATGTGTGCGTGTTCTAATTGCCGTTCTACCGCTCAGTATAGCCTATTTTTGTTAAGCCATTTTATTGGTACAGGGTATAAGAAAACACAATTGCTGAGTGGCGTGCATAAAGTGATTTTTGCTTGATGACTGAGTGTCAATTTGCTTACCAACTACTGATGAAAAGCCATAGATGGACATCAATGAGCTGATCGCGCCGGCAAAATTAAATAGAAGCTAAGGCTGAGAATGAGAATGAGACTGAGATTGAGATTGAGGCTGAGATTGAGGCTGAGGTGATTGAGACTACTGGCTGCACCTCTTCCTCAATTGGCAGCACACCCAGCTGCGACAAATAAACATTCATAAATTTGCTAGCATTCGCATTTATTCGCTCTTGTTGCTGCTGTTGCTGTTGTTGTTGTTGTTGTCGCATTAGCAAACTAATTGAAGTTTGCCATGGCAGAAAATAAAAGTACATATCAATAAGTGTAAGCATACAAACAGCGCCTGGCAACTGAATAGATATATTTCTGTCGAATGCAATACAGTCGCAGTCTTGCGATTGTTAATCATGTGGGTATATTTGAACTAGTGGGAAAGTGCAGAAATAGCCAAGTGAATGTGGTATAAATAGCCATTTCTCAGTTGATTCTCACATGTGTATAAATAGCTAATAAATCACTAGAAGTATTAATGATATACTCAAAGGTGCAGTAAATATTGAGCTAAACTGCATCTTTCTGCTATATATAACATAATATTTATTGTAACCCTAGAAAAAATGGCATTTTATGAAAAATGTGTAGCTTATAATCCAAATTCAACTCCAAAATATTATATATATATATTTTCGAGCGAAAGATTTTCGTTGATTGTAATAAATATGAAGTATATGTAACGATAAGTAAGAATCACTTAACAAATATCACTATTAATATAAATTAAACATTAATTAAGCTGTACAAATTGCAGTTTTTAGTTAGTTATTTGCCAATTGTAATGCAACTAAAGTAAATATAGAAATAATTAAGAACCACTTGAAAAAATTTAACTAGTAATATAAATCAAACATTAATTAAGCTGCACAAATTGCAGATAACAATGTGAGTTCATATGAAATGTCTGACAGCACAATAAGCTGGTCACACTGTACGCGTTTCTAAGCACATGAGCTGCACTGTGCGCGCAACAAGTCGTATGTGTGTGTGTGCGTGTGTGTGTGTGTGTGTGTGTGTGTGTGTGTGTGTGTCTGCCCATATGCCAATTGTGTGTGTCGTGTGGGCTTTTCTATGTCGTGTTATCTCTAGTCGAGAACTTTGCAGTCGAGTTGTTGTTGTTGTTGTTGATGCAGTTGTTGTTGTTGCTGTTGTTGTTGTGTGGTGCGTGGGTCAGTGGGGAGACGGCGTCGACTGTTCGCTGTTGGATGTTGTTGATGAGGCAGAGGCGTTAGATAGTCGCAAGTCGCAAGTCGCAAGACGCAAGTTGCTAGTTGCATGACACATGGCACGCGCCTCAAAAACATACAAATCAAACAAAACAAAAACAAAAACACTCAGATAGATAATAAGAGTGTGAGAGAGAGAGGGAGACACACAACGCGCCAATGCCAAAGTGTGCCCCCTCCACTGTCTTAACACGTTCACGTTCCATATAGCTAGATATATGGATATATTTATATATACTTATCCACAACAAGGTCCGCATTGCCATAAATGGTCGCCGGGCTGAGAGACTCTTGTTAGGGCAGCTTCGAGCAGTTTCGTGTAGGTTGTAATTAAAAGCGTATTGACTGTCTCGCATACTTCGATTGCATTGCACAATCCTGCTGTCTCGCTCGCACATATTGGAAATCTATGAGCTATATATATATATACACACAATTTTTTGTTGTTGTTATTTTTGCCACTTGTTATTATTGGTTGAGTCTGCGGCTCTTGACAATTGTTTTTTGTTTTCTATGCTTTTCCATTTGGCCGCTGCCAATGGGCGCTTTGTAAATGCTGCCCCCTACCCCCACCCCCCTTCTGACCCATCTTTCCCATTGGGCTTTGATTGTTAAGCGTTTTATTTGCTGCCAGCTGCGCATTACGCAAGTCAACTTCATTTTCAATAGCTCAAATTGGAGAGGCTATATGGTCTATATGGCTTATGGCTTATGGCCATAAGCTATGAGCCCAATGGCCAGTGGGCGTTGTCTTCAGCGACTTTTCGAGTCGCTCCATCGAGGTGTGAATAAATTTATGTACACCTAGCATAGACGTACATATGTCTATGGCGACCGTTTTGATAATGCTTAAATATCATATTATAAATCTTAGAAATATATAGATAGACATACATGCAATACCTAGTCACAGCATTCAGCTTTCAGTTTTATGTACTCTAAAATATGGAACTTTTGCTGTATATTTCAATATTATATCGGATAATTTATGAGCATCATAATATGCTTTATGAGCTTGGCATGTTGCCGTAAATTGCTCCAGTCAACAGAAAATAGAGCAACAACAAATTAAAAATATAAACAGTCAAATTAGAGAAAAATTTCCATTGGTCGAAATCGAACAAACAGAAACAGAATCATTTACCAAAAGGTGAGAAATTTCCAGACAACATTTTATGTTTTAATAACACTTATAATGAAATATAATAAAAGTTGTATATGCCATTTTTTAGCATACAAATTATTATTAAAAGAATTGCAACAAATTAAATGAAACAGATTGATGCAAATTTCAAAACAAAACAAAGCGAATTAAAAACATTTTTGTCAAAAAAGATATGCATATAGTATATACAATATATATGTACAGATTTGCAGTAAGTGTAGTTTTTATGTCATAATCAGTGTTCTCTAAATACTGACACAAACATAAAACTCAAAAAATATATAGAAATAAAAATCTTGTGTTTTCATATACATATTTTGTAAAAGTGTTCTTATTTTAGTGACACATTAATAAAAAAACCAAATAAAACAGATCATAAATTAAGTCATAAACATTTTCTTTTAATATTTTAAATATGCAAAAGCCGCTCTGAAGGCCATAGTCGATCTTATACAGGGTTAAGATCTGATAATAGCTTTAGGAAATTTAAAATTGTAACATTTTCTTGATATAAGTATATTAGCTGAGTTTGTTTTCATATTTAGAGCTAATCAAAGTTTCTTTTCAAATGCTATAACTGACTATATACATATAATTGATTGGCCTAGATTTCTGGCAAATTTTGATGCTTTTAGCTTTTTGGAACTTTCATCAGTTAATGGTATTTGATAACTTTTAATTACTTACTTGCCCATAACTGGCGCTCGAATCTGATAGTAAAAAAACAATTTCAATATTTATATATATATATATATGTTTGTTTTTCGGTCGACTTTGGTCAGACATTTCGAAAGCTGAGCCAATCTGTCTGCCTCTAAGTATTTATCGCCTCCCACAGGCAGGCAGCAGCTGTTATTATTGTTATTGTTATTGTTGTTACTGTTGACTCTTTGTCTAATTGCAAACGTTTTATTATGGTTGGCACAGAAAACATGAATATTCATAAATAATATGTGAGCATACCAAAATAGGCATAAGCCGCTCGGCGCTAAAATCGGGTGAAAGTGGGTCAACAAAACGCGCCAAAATGCCGAAATGTAAATGAAAATAGTGACAAGTGCCTTTTGTTTTTCTATAAACTGCCCATTGAATAATGAATACTTGGGTCACTCTCTCTCTCTCTCTATCTCTATCTATCAGTACTCATCGTGTCGTATTTTGTGGCAATTGTGAGGCCATGGCAATCAGCTAAATATAAAACGCGTGCCTCATTCCACAAAAAAGTTTAAAAACATTTTGATGAACATGTTGAGCCGAAAACACACACAAGGGAAATATTCATATTCATAATTATAATTATAATTATTTTGTTTTCATTTTCATCTTCTTCGTACGTGCATGAAAAAAACAGCAGCTGGCGGTGTGAACAAAAAAACAATTCAGCAAAGGTAACTGGGCAGAGCCGTTACTTAAATACCCTAACATATATTGATATTGAATTGATTTTATCCAACTGTTTCAAATTAACACAATTTAAGTATGTATAAGTCTGATCTTAAGTCGTAGACAAAGCAAATTTGCTTATTGTTTCATTGTAAGCTTTATAAAATATATATAAATATATATGCTTATTATTAAGACTTTAAGTTTGAAGTAAAAAGAAAGAGTTGCTCTTACAACCACTAAATTTTCATATCTTTTTGAACTTTCTCTCAGACAAGCATTGTTTGGCATGTATTTTTAGATCGCTTAACTAGAAATTTGGACATTAACATATTATATATTATACATTTTAATTTCTTGTAGTTCAGTTAATGAGAGAAATACAAGTAAATAAAAAGATTTGATTACATTTTCTCGAATGGCAAAATACACAAAATTATTTAGCTCTGAATATATGTGTATGTCGGTTTGTCTAGTACACAGTCAGAGGTGATATACCCTAAATACACAAAAGCTAATCAGCTGGTCAATGTAGCTGAGAGAGAGCGTGTGCCATTTGTAGAACCTGGCTAAGATCTCAGGTCGGCATCATGCCTAAATTGGAACTACTCTGACTCGCATTGGGCTCTCTGCATCGCATCTATATAAACAATTGTTTGTTTAGATCCATCTGTTTATAGTTGGGCAGGTTATGACGTGAAAAGCGCCGCGTGCAAATGGCAAATAGCAAATCTAATTACAAATCGAATTTTGCACGTCAAGTTCATAAATTCTGGGGGCGCTTAATCAGCACGTCTCGCTTTAGAAGCTCACGTAGTATGAGAGCATGTGAATGGATGTGCTGATTGTTGCAGCTATTTATAGTTTATAGTATAGTTGTGTGTTCTATTTGGGCATCGCCTTGTGCCTTGTGCCTTGTGCCTCGGTCAAGGTAATTTTAGGCACTCTTAATGACGTCCAACGCACCCCTAAAAATAGCTAATGCCAATGATTGGGCCTGAGATTTGCATTTGTGACAGCACTTTGCTGCTGCAAATGCACAAATGAACAAATGCACAAATGCAAATGCAGATACAGATGCATTTTCATTTCTCGTAGTTTTTGTCGATTTCCCGACATGCATTCTTGGATTCCACTTTAATGACTTTATTTACGAGGCGCACATAGAAATGTGTGGATATTTATATGACAACGACGGCCACAAAAAGTTAATCCCACTAAATGCCGTTTATAGTTTATAGCACAAAAATGTTGTGCCAGCGTGTGTGTGTGTGTGTGTGTGTGAGCCAAACAGTTTGTTCTTTTGAGTACCCTGGACGTGGGGTATCATAACTTTATTATAATATCCGTTAAAGATTGGTAACTATGCTATTTATTTTCACAAACATTAGATCGTTGTTTTTATTGACTTGCATCTCAAGCTTATATATTGAACTAAATTTGTTTTGTCTATTTTTAAGAGCGAAAACCACTTGCCATATTTATAAATATTTATTTTATATAATATTAACTTAACTTAGTAAAATCGATGTTATTTTTTGTTATTTTACGAAAAGTTTTGGATTATTTATTAGATTTTCTTAATACAAACGAATCGTACAATTTTATTTTTAACAAATATTTGGTTTTCCTTTTTAATCAAAATTTTCCAAAATTTATATAATATTTAAGCTATTCTTTTTAACTGTTTACATGTAAATTAACTGAATCGAAAATATAAGTGTATCTAAACTTCACTAATTTGTAAGCTAGTTTGTTTTTCCATTATTTTTTTTATAATTAGAAAATGTGACAAATGCGATGAGTGCGCAGCTTTTCCGTTTCACACAGACATATATAAAAGCCTGTGAGTTGCATATAGAATGTGATCCCATTTTTGGAATGGCCCACTATATAATGTTATTTCCATTGATGATCAGCTAACAGGCATACAGACTATGGACTAAAAAGAACAGCATATTCAGCTCATTTCGATTGTGAATTGGCGAATTTGAATGCGGTTTGCATGCGAGGCTTATCAGTTATCAGTATTCAGTAATCAGTTGACAAAGCGCGTCACAGGTTGAGATACAGTTACAATTGGAGATATCGATGATAAGCACGATAGCGTCACACAGTTCACATTGTGCGTCAATCGCCATACAATACGAGCACACTTTCCTATCTAAATTTAGACACATATGTACATATATATATATATATATATATAGTATATATGTATACCTATAGCTACTCAGCCACTTGGATACATTTTGATTAAAAGCCAACTCGAATATTTGGGGTGAGGAAGGCCCGGCTAATGAGCATTCGAAACATTCGGAGGTAGCGGAATCTTTAAGATCCATGACACACATCCGCTGCGCCAAGTTACATCATTAATTTTCCCGTGTTCCATATGGCTGGCTAATGCCTTCCTTCCATCTGACAATGGGCCAATGCAGCAGCGAAAGACACACAATAACAAATTTTTGTCATGTTTGCGCCGCGTTGTTGCCATTAATTTTTGGTATGCCCAGTCGAAGAAGTATCTGCAGTCTTGATATAGCTTGTAATTTTTATGTTCGCAGCGCTGTTCAACAATCCAATGGCCCAAACACACACATTTCTCCACACTTGCATACATTTCTATAGCTTTTACTTTTACACAGTGAACAATTTTTGGCTTACATTTCTAAGATAACAATTCGAATAATGAACTAAACTAAATAGATGAGAAACTATTAAATCTATTATTTGTCAGTTGAAAGATATTCGAAATGCTTTACTCAATTTAGTAGAATTTTCTAAACTCATGTTGGTTTCAAAATTTGTTGCTCTATGGAAATGTCTCAATTTTTTTAAAATTGAATTTGCCCTTTTTTTTTTTTTTTTTTTTAAAGTATTATTACAGTATTTTAAGTATACACCCAAGTTTTGTGTGTGTATATCTTTGACTCTGCTGATCTGAAGTGTGTCACGTACTATTGGACTCTTGATATGTCTTGTGTTTTTATTGATTTAGTGGCCCATTTAGCTCGAGGATATTTATAGAGCCGAAAAGCCCAAACTGAATTCAGCTAAAAAATCCATGACGTGCTTATGATAATTGCAAATACGGTTGCGTCTAATTTTAGACGCTCCAGACTGAACGCTACACTATAGTTAGAACAAGTTTATTTGTTTTTCTTTTGGGCCGCAATGGTGTGGGTGGGATTTTCGTGTCTCTAACAGCAACAGCAACAGCTTCTACGTCATTGTTGTTGTTTGTGTGTATTTTGCGAATCTTTCAGCTGAACTTGGTTGGTTAGTGGAGAAGCATTTTGTTTATAATCAACAGCTAATATTCGTTACGTGAAGCATTATAAATAGCTTGGGCATGTTTTAAAATTAGCTGCCCAGCAGATACAATTTTTGGGAATAGATACACAAAATGCTTGTCTCTCTCTCTTTTTTACTATTCTTCTCAATTCGGTTTCTATCTATCTTTAAGAATGCTGACGTGGCTAAGCCAAACAAATGGCAGCGCGAAAAAGTCAACTAATTATTTGTTTGCTATATGGTATATGGTCCCCCAAAATATTTCCCGCTGGCTAGCACACAATTCTCCAATTCTCTAGTTGCTGTCATTTTTCATAGCACAAAGTCGCTGGTCGACAGACCGAGAGAGAGAGAGAGAGAGAGAGAGGGAGAGAGAGAGAGGGCAAAAGTTTGGGGGCGACATAAATCCCTTCAAATGCCACGACATGTAAATATATATTTTCAAGAGTCGACGCGACAATCACAACAAGAACTTGAGCAGAAGGAAACGAAGCAAAAGAAGTCGCAGTGCAGCGCGCATATAAAATATAATTTCATTCTACTATATGAAAAATGCAAAGTGACAACATAATTCGCCAGTTTATCATAATCAAAATACGCCTACATTGTTCGCTTTTGCTGCTTTGCTTTTGGATGCATAATGAAAGCGACAGGCGAACACTTTACAGCCACACTCCAGCAACAACAACAACAACAACTTTAACAACATCAACAACAACAACAACAAGAACAATGACACAGACGAGTTTCAGGCCAAGTGGCGAAAATAACTTCAAATAGTTTTGGCTTTTTCGGTTTTTGATTTTTCGTTAGCAAAAACATGAAATTTCTTTTTCGCTCTGCCAAGTTGCATTTCATTTTACATTCTTGTACTAAGTATTTGCCCATTCCAGACTTTTGCCACTAAAATCTTGTTAAAATCTCAAGGCAAATTAATGCTGAACAAGAAGGAAAACACTTTTGTAATGCGACCAAATTAATCAACTATAATGCTTTTGATATCAAGTGAATATCTCTTCTGCACTAAAAACTGTTTTAAGAGATGCGAGTGTAAAAATATATATTTAAGTTATATTTCTTGTTTGATTTAAAGTGGTTGGAGAAAAGGAAAATCTTTTATAATGTGTACAAACAAGGAAATAAGTTGAGCTAATACTCAAGTGAAATATATACATTTTATTTATATTTCTTGTGTTATATAAGTGAGAAATTATTGCTTATGGTGTAGAGCTTAAGAGATTTAAAAGTAAAGAATATGAATTGGTTAAATATTCTTTGGTGTTGCTAAAAGTTTGTTGCATTTTCGTTATAATCTAACACTTTTCGAACTCATAAGAAGAATAATAATTTGAAAACCGATCCAAGCATGACTAAGACCGTACCTAAAAGATAATTAATATATATTAAGTACACATTGATTAAAAGTTTATAATATCTCATATTTATATTAAGTCGAAAACGTAACAAAATAAATTATTTATAGTAATTATTTCGAGTAGATTTAAAATATTAAACATCTCCAAAGAGCTTTTAAAGAGTTAATCTACTTTGTTGTTACTTTTTTTTTAAGTTTGCAGTCTGTATATTGAAAGCTTGTTTTTTCTTTTCATTCAGCTGGTTTCTTGAGTGTTAGTCAGATGTCATGATTTTAAAATGTCAAGTGCTTAAATTCATAAAAACCAAGAATTTTATTTGCTCTGGCAACAGCCAAATTCGTGTGGCTTAAAGACAAAAGACAACAAACAACAAAAACGGGTCAAGAGACAAAAAGCTTTTGGCTGGTACGGGTACGAGCTATACAAGTATATTATACAATACAATTCACAATTCACAAAAACCAAAATCGAGCGATAAATGTTCAACCAAATTTGGTCAAAAGTAGGCACCACAAATTTCGGGGCACATCATTAATGTTGTTTCTCCCTTTTGCTGTGGCTTTTGTTGTTGCTATTGTTGTTATTTACTTGTTTTGTTTCTTGAGTCTTAACCAATTTTGGGCAAACTGTGTGATTTGTGCTTAATTGCGGTTTCGTTGGGTCGCAGCTCCAAAAATGGCAACATTTGCTGCCAGCCACAAAACAAGTTAATAATTTCATGGGACCGCTTAATCATCAAAGCACGTCGATGACTATTTTTAACTAATTTCGCCATGCAAATGTCGAGGGGGATTTCAGTTGAGAAGTGCTCACATATCAAACTGCTGTTTGCTGTTCTATGGTTATTAATTGTGAGCAGCTAAAAGATTAAGTATTCCGTTTTGAAATCTACTAATAATATGGTATACAAATTATTTTGCTTATATACTAAAACCTTTTGAAAGCTGTTTAGTAATTGCAGTTTTTTTGTAAGACTTCAGGGAAACTCTAGTTGAGATTTTGTTTTTAAGTTGTTCTTGAGCTTGGAAAACGTTTTGAATAAAGTATGTTAGTTATAAGTTATAATCGTTTACTTATTCCTATCAATTTGCCAAGTTTGGTTTTGTTTTAATTTTTAACCTCGCTAACTTCCATAACTTGTATTATGCTCTTGTATTTGATAATTTCAGCTCGCTATTCATTTGTTCGCCCGTTTATTTTTAGCTTACCTATTGCGAATAGAAGCCTGCATGAACCTAATGAAAATTTATGGGCCGCCACATTTTCATGACTTGCACTGCGTCACAGACTATACGAAGAACAAAATGCCGGCAATAGGTGGAAAAAAATTCCACCTGTTGTCATAGTCAAGGACGCGCCGCACACAGGCACACATAAACACACACACACACACAAACATAACGCAGGCGCGCTGTTAAGTATGCTATGATTTAAGTATTCATTCATAAAAATGACCGTGCAAATTTACGCAAGCAGTCATTTAGGGTGGTGCACAAGCGGCGAAAAGCCCAGAAACCGGCAATTTTAGCTCCATCGATTTTTGTTGTTAGATACAACAATAGAAAAAGAGCTTACAGAGAGAGAGATAGAGAGAGAGAGAGAATGGCAGAGTGAAAGTTTGCTAGCCTCGCTCAACTGTGTCTCTCTCTCTCTCTCCTACTCTTTGTGGCTGTCTCTCCCCTTGACTTTGAGCTGCGTTAACAATAACAACAACAATAGCAGAATGCATGATGGGGCAACAAAGGTTGTCGCATTGCTGTGACGCCTTCAAAACCGGTGCACATTTATCATTGCGGCAGTCAGTCAAGCAGCCAAGCCAGCCAGCCAAGTTAGCAAGCCAGCAACCATCCAACCAACCAACCCGATTTGTTCAGGTCTCGCCACGAAGGCGTTCAAAATTAAAAGTCGCTCAATTGCAGCAACAACATTAAGGCGATTGTATTGCGCAAATGCGAATGATATTAAAATGAAAAGTTTGCCAAGTAATAAACTGATAAAGAGGCGACGTCTGCGCCGTCTGACGGCGACATATCGCAAAGGTAACTTATTAAACAACATGGCGCTGAATGTGAATCAACTACTTAGGCACTGGGCTACTTTAGCTATTGAATGAGCTTTGCTCAATCAAACAGTTCATAATATTATATCAAATCAATTGATATGCGTGTTGACCAGATTCTATTGCAACTAAGAACAAGAGTTCTCTGAGTAATGAGTAATGAGTCGACTTAAAACCCAAACTTATCATATATATCATATTCATAGGGGTGTAAAGCCTTAACAATTACATATTTAAATAAAAAATTCTAAAAAATCAGCTTATTAAGTTCCTCACGTTAATAATATAATCCAAGATTCGAGACGATGCTTCTTATTGTCTTTTTTTTATTCAAGCATTTACTATTTATTTATAAATGTGTTACCATTTAAAGTAAAAGTTATGGATATGTAATCAGGTTGACCAATTTTACGATTTTTAAAATGATTAATAATAAAATATAAATAATGTAAAAAACCGCATGCATACAAAATATTATTAAAATGTATTTTTCTAAGTAAATGAAAGTACTTTTTATTTTAATTATGAGAGCTTCACTAAAACATAAGTCTTGATGATTAAAAGACTCCAATTGAAAATTAGCAAAATAATTCAAGTTTAAATTTTCACAAAAGATTATTAAGAAGTTGGCTTGTTAAATAAAAAAAAATTAATTTTAAGCCTAGCAAATTGATTTCAATTTTCATACAAATAAATCTCGTATATTTAAATTTTTCAAAGTGCACAAAGTCTTCGACTTGTTGATTGATGAATTCTTCATTGCAAACAAAAACTAAACAAAATACACGCACAAAAATATTGCGATCCAGTTGGTTGTTGTTGTTGTTGTTGTATTGTGGCTGCCTCGTTGCAGGCAGATAAATGTAAATTATTATGTCGTAAATTTGTTGACTGCCATGTTGGCCAGGCTCTTCTGACAAGGGGCCCCAACAATGCGCCAGGCGTCGATTTGCAAGTCAAGAAAAAAAACGACAAAATTAAAAGCAACCAAAACAAAAAAATGGCTTTTAAAATGGCTTGATTGAGTCTGTGCTGGAAGCTTTTGCATAAATATATATATATATATATAGGTATATATTTGTATATATAATAAGACAAAATCCAGCTGAGCTTGGGCGAACCGGATGCGATAGGCGTGCAACAGCAGCAGCAGGCCGCTAGTGCTTGATTTATTTGAGACGGCACACGACCAAACGACGACCACGTCACAAAAACAAAATAAAACCAACAAACAAAATAAGAAGTAAACTAAATAAAACGATGGGCGACCAGTGACACGCAGAAAAGTGCAAGTTACGCTCAGAATGTGGCTTTAAACGTGGGCCAAATCGGCAACGAGGCGTTCTCGCTTGCAGCGCGTGCCAACAAAACGCCCAAACGGCTAACGAGCCGAAAAGAGGAAAGCCAAAACACAAATAAGATTCTAAAATATTTGTGCAAAGGTTTTTCATGCCGCCCTTGAACTTAGTGCCAAGCAGCTGACCGACATTTTGGCGGTACAATCACAGGTACAGGTACAGGTAGAGGTACAGGTGGGTGGACAATATGGCCAGCCGGCCGGCTAGGCGTGTGTGTGTGTGTGTGCATATGTTAAAACATACACAAAAAACAAGTAAGACTGCCTGACTGGCAGCTACCCTGTACGCAGCTCTTAACTGCTCCAGCACAAGTTCATAGCTAGTAAATTGAAATATATAAATGATATGTATGCAAAAGCAAAATCACACAAGCTAAATGGATTCTATCAACATTTCTGTGTTTGTTATTCAAGTGTGCAAGCTATTCTCTAACTGTTGCTATAATTTAACCTATGTGTGTACAAATTTTGTGACTCTAACCAAAAAATCAAATGTCGCCATCTTAGATTTATCGATATTTCTGAACATATCGGAAGAATTAAGCTTGTGCTGCGCTACAAACTGAAAAGTTGCAACTCTTATTTGAAATATGCTAAAAAAAACAAGTAGCGAAAAGAGATTAGATGGATTTTACATTTGAAACATACTGCTGATAGCGCGAATACATTATTCCACAGTATCTTAAATTTTGTTTAATACACTTTCATTTGTGTATTCACAAAATATTGGCTGTTGAATGGGAAACATAAGCTGTGAAAGTCGACTACACACACATGTGACAGACGGACTCGGCTTATCAACTTGATCGAGTCTAGGTATACATTTGGTTATCGGCTATCATCGTATGTTATCGGTTAAGACAGCCTTTGCCCTTTCTATAAGCTTGAGCAGCTTAATGTACCCATTTTGAAATGCTAGCAGGGTATAGAAAGCCGTCACTGGCACAACAAACAACCCCCGCAATATTCGCGACCAGACGACGCGACGTCAACAAAAAAAAAGAACACAAACCAAAAAAAAAGAACAACGTCCCCTACACTTGTCGATGCCAAAGCGACAGCACGCAGAAATTCTCATACGTAACTGTGTGTGTGTGTGTGTGTGTGTGTGTGTGTGGAGGTGGTGGAGGATTGCGTTGGAGATGATAATGGTGGTGGCTGGTGGTTGGCGGTGGCTGTGACGTGAGCCGGTCGTGTGCCGCTTTAGTCCTACACACGTAGCGAGGGGGTCAGTCAACTGAACTGAATTGAACCGATCGCGCTCCAAAAACAGATCGAGAGATCGAGAGATGTAGACAGTAGACAGTAGACTGGAGGCGTCCGTTTAGCTGCCACGCGACACAGTTGCCAAATTGGTTAGCCAACTGAGTGGTGGGCTGCCACTTAATAAGTGGCGGTGTTCGGGTGTGGGAACCGTTCGCACTTGAATTGCATTCTGAATTATTGCACATAAATTTCCCAAACACACATCTCTCTTTCGCTCTCTCTCTCTCTCTCTCTCTCTCTGTCTATCTGGCAGTCTCACGCCCACCTCCTTAAAGACAACGGGCAGCAGAACTATGTGACCAGAACGGCGATCGCCTTTAATTTAATTAGTTGCGCGTGCGACGTGCAACGGGCCGATCTTCAGGTTGCATGCCTCAGTGGGTAGCCGGGCTGCTGCGTCTCGTTATTTATGCGTCGCCTTCTTTATGGCTTCCCATATAAATTCTCATTCTGCTTGTCATCATTTTCGGGGGCACTTTTCGCTCGCTGTGCATTTTAAGCGCGTCGGGGCCATAAACTATGCCGTCTCCTCGACTTTGGGAACTACAACCGCCTTTTGGCCCCAGAACATGCTCAACATTTGTTATGCAACAATGTTCGCAATCTAAATTGAAGGCATAAATATATGCATCACATTGAGATTAAATCGTCTACATATATATCTTTTAGTATTGTCATTAAACTGATCGCAGCCATGTCGCAAATCCTATGCATAATAGCATAATTATTTAAATAAGACTTTGTTAAGCATGTTGGCTGCTTAGCACAATCATGATTGTAATTGCAACAATGTTTACAATCTACATTCAATGAATGCATTTAGTTATCTAGCATTTTAATACACATTTTTGCATATACGAGTATAATTTCTTTTGGTGTTGCATTTTTTTACAGATTATATAAAGTATTATTTATATTATATTTCTTTAAAAATGTGATCAATTAAAGCTGCATGTATTTATTGCGTATACGTATTTATTGATCTTTAGTGACTTTAGTTATAATACAATTATAAGAAATCCAAGTTATATATATTTTTAAATATTTTGCTATGATTTTAGAATAATATATTAGAAGCATAGACATTGTGCTTTAGCTATAAAATGGATTTTATTGACAAACTTCTGTGTTATTATTAAATAATTAACTTTGTATGATTAATGTGATGTTAAATTAAAATTTTAATTGACAATTTAGAAGTTCCTTTAGGCATAGACAGGAAATGGAATTACAAATGAATAAGACAAACAATCAAGCTGCTCACAAAGCTGCTCAAAAGCTGAACAGCTCAGCGGATCGATCTTAGCTTAGCTATAAAAATCGAAGTATCTGTGTTTTCTCTCTCTCTCTCTCTCTCTCTCGCTCTCTCTCTCTGTCGCTCTCTCTGTCGTTGTTCATGTTTTTGTTTTGTAATGGACGCCCACCCGGCAAATGTCTTTGCTGTAATAATTTATTATCACATTCACGGCTTGGCAAAGCCCAGCAATTAATATAGGGGAAAACAGCGAGACGAGGCGCAAAATTAAATGAATGAATGAATCAAAAGCAACAGGCAGCTGACACTGACAAGCCAAATGTCACAAGACACAGCTTCCAAAAGTGGAAATCATCAATGAAAACGGCCAAGCTTCTAGACACCTATCTGTGTGTATCTGATGCGATGTGTGTGTATGTGTGTGTGTGTGTGTGTTGGCGTAGCAAAAGGCAATCGGCAGCTTTTTACTGGCAAAGCGTTTGGCAATGCAGAAATCGAATTAGCCGCAACATGGCGCACGACAGCCGCTGGTAGTTGGAGACTCTGACTCGCTGCTGAGCTGCGTATCTTACAGATACTTGCCGTGTGTGGGCTGCGGTCAGTGCGTAGGCAGTTGCGACTGCAGCGACAGCAGCGACAGCGACAGCTTCGGCACCCTGTATCCGCCGTATCTGCGCCACAGCATAATAAAATTCAACAATTTATTGCTGTTGCCGCTTTAATTTGTTGTTGTCGGCCAAAATAAAAAAAAAAACTGCAACAGCAACAGCAACAAAATTTTCATTCACAAAACGTATGCAAATTGACCGCTGGCTTTAAACTTTGTGGTGCAGTTGACGTCGACTGCAACTGCGACTGCAACTGCGACTGCGACTGCGACACACTTGGCAAGCGATGTTCAGTGATTGCAACAGCGACAACAGCAACTGAGCCACCACCGTCAATGAATGGAACTGTGCCCTGTGTGTACGGGCCCAATGTGCGGGCCAACGTGTCGGCTACGTATTGGCATAAATTATATTACTATACACTCGGCAGTTAAAGCATAGGCACAATCACATAAGCAATACTATGCTCGATAAATGAGTTCTTCTCTTGAATCTAGCAGCTTAAAATCAGAGAAAACCAAACTGGGCAATTCTTTGATATCAATGAATAAAGCCCTTCTACTATAACGCTTTTCTTGTTCATTAATTACTATTTCATTTATTGTAATTACTATTTTCATTATGATTTTACTCACTTGTTATTTTCAGGTCTATTCACAGGCATAATAAGTTAGGTTTGTTGGAAATATTAAAAAATATTGATACATACGTAGGCTTACTTATTTAATAAAAACAAACATTACCGGACATAAAATAAGTGAGAATATTCTCTGGGTAGCTATTTCAAGCATTGCCTGTTTTATCGCTATAAATAAGTTGCAATTTTTGTTGAGAGCATTAAAACTTCGACTCTTTCTTCGTTTGGCCAGCATTTCATGTTGACTTTTGCATTTTGCAGTTGCATTCGCATTTATTTATTTAAAGCATTAAACAATGACACAAACAGACACACATGTTCACGCTGCTGCTGTTGTTGTTGTTGTTGTTGTTGCTGGCGACATGCAACAAATGTTAGACATTCAATTTGTTGTTGACACTTCATTAGCAAACCAAAAAAAAAGAAAAATGAAAACAAAAAACCAAAACTAGGTTAAATGTTGCTAAAATTAAGCGACGCAAAACAGCGCCCCGAAGATGCGACACAAGTTGCAAGCAGCTGAGTTGAAGCCAAAAGCTAGAAGGCCCCCAGCTTAACCTAATAAAATCAACGAGCTGCGTTTTTGGTGTTCGGTTACAGGTGGGAAGGGTTAAGCGCGTGTCTGATCAGTGTTTCATGAATGAAATAGTAAAAAGTGCGCCCACGTTGTGCGCCACATGATGAAATCATGAATGAATGAGTGAGGGCAAACAAAGATCTGTGCACCCAGGTGCCAAAAGGGCACGGGTCTTGGGGAACACGTGGGCAGCAAATGCAAATTGATGGCCATGGCTAAGAGGCTAGCTGGGAGTCGATGCTCAACTGGCTCGTCTCCATTAGCCACGCACACCGGAACCGCATTAGCATCATCATGCTCGATGAGGAAGACCGGAAAGCCGAACTTTAGTGAATGCTAACAAATTAACTGTCAAATGCTTCGACATCATTTGATGCATTCAATGAAAACATTTCGAAATCTTCGCTGCCCATTTTGAATGAATGCTTCTTTTTCGTTATCTCTCTCTCTGCCAGCTTTTGTTTGGGCAGTGAAAACCCATGAGCTGCAATATCAGCAGGCAGCTGCATTTATGTGTGCAGTACAATATCATATTTCACAGATTGTCAACGGCTGTCATTGTTGCCATAGAGAGTGTTCTAATATTTTTCAAGTCGTTAAAGTCTAGTTCACGGTGTCACGTATTGATCGAGGCCATTAAAAGTTAAATATTATGTGTTCCCAATTCGGAGCTGCTAGATGATCGCTAGTGCAGGTGACAAACAGATATAATATCTTATCGACTATTCGGAATATCTTATAGAATAAACTAGAAGTCTTTAACAGCCCTGTTTCACGATCAGAACTTTGTGAAAATATATTAATATATATTTACAAAGGCATAAGTGTATTGTACATAGTCGACAGTGCCAGACAATTTAAACTTTATAAAGTCAAGTGTATACACGAGAAAATACACTCAAAAGTTTGAAACGAATAAATGTTACTATAATATATATTTAATATTTTAGTATACATTTCGCTTTTCGTTAATAGTGTTTATTTTTGAAGAATATTTGAATTTTTGACTTGGAGAAAGAGAAATACCAATGTAGGTATAAGACGAGTAAGCGAAGTGAAAAGCATTAAGTGTATTAACAGTTATTTGAATAAAGAACAGAAATTGTGCCTTTGGATTCCAATCCTTGAGCATTTTCACTTGCCTAATCTCAGTTATATCTATGTCTATAAATTTAATGTTGCTCTTGCTTAGAGCCATTGCAGAAAAAGTCACTTTCCTCAGCCTGCATTCGGCTCTCATCAAATTGAGGCATACGGTGGGGTTTATGCCCACACATATACATACATACGTTATAAACATTTAAGTACCAACTTAATTATGGAATGCTTTACACGTATATTGCTAGTTGTCGAGTCGATTCCGACAATGGCTTTGGCAAATTGTGTGCTTTGCTTTGGCTTTCAAGTTGCTGTCAAGGCGCTGGCAAAGACCAAATTCTCACACAGCTGGCGGGCATTACAACTTTATAGCTGGTAAACAGAAAACAAACTACAACAGCAACAACAGCAACTGCAATCGCAACCACTGAACCACTAACCACAGCCATGGTCAGGCTGACGTCATATATGCATGCATAAAAGCAACGACGATGACATAAATTGCATTTGAATATTGGCCAACAGCAAAAAAAAAGAAAAAAACCATAACTGTGCCTCTCGGCTCCGACTGTTGTTGTTGTTGTTGTTGTTTTTCTTTAGTAGTGGTGCCACTCGCCTGTCACGACGCAACGGCGGCGGCGTTGATCGATTTTTGGCATGAAAAGCGACAAAACTGCAGTTTTGGCAGCGATCGCTGCGCATGCGCCAAAGCCTAAGAGGTCGCTCTACTCTTTCAAAAAACAAAAACGAAGCCATATGCATGTATGTGATCGACTCGGAGATACCACGTAACTATCAATGAGTTGTGCTAATTAACATATGTATATAATGATAGAGACACATGTGATACAAGCTGCTTTCTATCCCCATAATACTTTACCAAAATACAACTTTTCAGCTATATCATGTCAAAACATTTGCTGTATGAAAACATTGTAATTATCTGCATAAAACTTAAAACACATCTGTTTTGAGTGCAATACATGAAGCTGTTGCAGCTATAATTCAGATTTTGATCATGTATATTGCATTTTGGCACACAAAACTCAGTTAGACCCAATAGTTTCTTTACAGTTTCAGTACAAGACTTTATTCATTGCCAATTGTTTTCGATTCGAAGAATTCACGCTTTAGATAATATATTTGTACTCTTTTTAGGCTATTTCTGTGTTTATTATATTATGTAAAGTGCACACCGTTAACATTTAAATTCAGGCATATACCAAACAAATCAAGGCGAAAACTCTAAAAGTGCTATTATTTTTTATTTTGGAGATAGCTTAAAGATAGTGAACTAGTATTGATCTGTTTTTAAACTTTAAGCCAAAGTGTGCGCCCCGAGCTGTCATATTTGCTGAGATATATTGAAAATAGTGTGGTAATCGATATTTATCGATAATTTCGTTATGATCACTAGGATTAAGTTAATGTAAACGTTCGAATAGCTGTGCTGCTACATACTTTTCCTTAACTTGAATTGACCCTTTTCATAATATTTTTAATGGGTACTGCGTTTACGAAAACCAAAAATATCGAAATTCGTTTAATGAATGGGGCGCAGCACAACTACAACTACAACCACAGCAGTAACAACAACAACAACAGCAGTAACAACAACAACAACAACAACTGCAGCCGCAACATCCGCTGTCGACGTCGACTGCAGCGTCGGTTGTTATTTGATTTTTTTTTCGGTGGTGCGCGTGGGCAGCTTCATTCATAACGAAAAGTTTAGTTGTTGTTTTTTTTTTCGTAGCGCTGAATGAGTTGCAGCTTTGCAGCGCTAAGAGCGCAACGTTTTGGGCCAAATAACGGCACAATGCAACGCCCGCCAGCTGCTGGCAGAGGAGCAGGCTGAAGGAGCTGCAGGAGCAGCTCCGCATGTAATGCACATGCAACAGCAGCAGCAGCAGCGAAAACAGAACGCGCTGATTGGAGCCCCAAACTCGATGGCGATTTACATAAATCAGCTGCAAATTTGTTCCACTGTTCAAATGCAGTGTCGCCAAGTGCGAAGAGAGGTTCGAGGAAGTCACAGCAGCTTCCAGCGACAGCGACAAGCCAAGAAGGAAGGGGCAGGGGGCAAGGGGCAGGGGGGCAAGGGGGCGCTGCTTTCGTTAGCCAAAGTCAACGCGTGTCGGCTTAGAAAAACTCACAGTTGTTGCAACTGGCGCAGCGCATTTTGTCTTTTTATTTATTTTTTATTAGTTGTGTGTGTGTGTGTGTGTGTGTGTGTGTGTGCGGGGGCTGCAGCCAAAGTAAGTAAGTAGCTTTGTGTACGAATTTTGTTGGCTTTGTTCGCTGCTGTCGTCGTCGTCAGGCTGGAAGTTCCAGTTGGAGTTGAAGTCTTTTGCGATTTGGTGGCCTGATTGCAGCTCTGTTGTTGTTGCTGGTACTCGCATGCGCATGTGTGAGTGTGGGTGTGTGTGTGTGTGTGTGATTAGAGGATGTGCACAGCATAGATCGCATAAAGTGCGGCCTGCTGTTTTGGCAGTAAACGGCTTTTCTTAATGGACAGGGACTACAGCGTTAGCTTGGCTAAAGATTGTTTAATAAATGCATTTTGATTGCACGCACAGAGCACAACAACAACAACAACAACAACAAACGCAGCAATCTCTCATTTCGCTTTGTCTAGGATATTCGTTGCTCAGGCTGGCTGCGAGCTTCATTTTGTCGCCGTAGGTGGGGTCACACTGGTCATCAATTAATATTGCGCATTCGACAGCTCAGCTAAACTTTATCTGCCCAGCTTTATGGTTGTTATTGTAAATAAGAGGAACTTAACCATTAGTGCGTTGCAATTTAGGTGTATACAACTAAATAAGTCCATGCTCGGCTGGCAGGCAAACACTGGTCGCACAAACCGCGTTTTGGCTAATTATTTGTGGGGTCACACTCTTTAGGAAAGTACGCTGCTGTTTGCTTATATTCGCATTTGGCAGTATAAGACGCACAAGTGTTTCTAAATCCGATTAACAATCTTTTTAATAAAACGTTCTTTGCTATTTTTTGCACGCAGTGTGCTGCATTTAGTGCCTTTTGTGTGCATTTGAAGCCAGGTTGCCCCAACCACCGTACATATACATACATACATACATACATAAAGGGTCTTATTACATACATACATACATACATGCATTCATATGTATGAAGTGAGGAGCGAACTTTGAGATTAGAGCTGAACTTTGTATACGTAATGTGCCGCTTAACTTTGCTAATACGACAGAGTATATGTACTTATGTGTATGTATGTAGATGTGTGCGTAAATATGTATGTATGTCTAGCACTTATCCCATTAGCAGCACTAATTAGCATGCTTTCTATTTGCTCACTCACAAATCGTCGCATCTTTCAACATTGACAGCAGACAAAATTTGGCTTTGTGCTAACGATATCTACACCAGAGAGGGACAACAAAAAAACAACAACCGAGAAAAAGAAAATAAACTTGGCAAGCAGCATCGCCGCCGCCTTTTGCTCCAAAATCAACCCAATCGGCTCCCCTTTGTACATATGTTTGTATGTATGTATGTATGTATGTATATTGTGCATGCAGAAAGAAGGCATAAATCTTGTCCACGTACACTTGAAATTGTCAAATGCGACAGCAGGAGCCGCAACGGATCGACGGGGAGGCGAGAGGCGAGAGGCGGGCGGCGGGAGGCGCGGGATGAGCGTTGGGTTTTTGGCCGTTCCGAGCGAGCCAAATCTCTTCGAACCATGGCGATCTGTGGCGCGCATGAGCTCATTAGAAAATATGCGCGTAATTTGTGTGTGTCTTTTTTCGGCTATTTTTGAATTGGTACCCGCTTGCTGGCTGCTGGCTGCCTGCTGCTGCTGCTTTATTTGATATATGTCAAGTGGCGTGGCATGGAGTCAAGCCAGCCAAGAAAGAGCAATGGGAAACGCACTTGAAACTTACGGCTACCAGCATTGACCGACCACCAATCAAATGTGAGCAGCAACGGCGGCTCCTCTCCAAAGCGGCACCAAACAAGGCAAACCGCCAGCCAAATACTGAGTGGGTCGAAAGCTGCGCGCGCGTTACGCCCACCTCAGTTAACTGACTAGAAAAACAATAACAAGAAACTTTAAATCACGCAACAACAACAACAAATTCATAGACATAATAATGGCAGCAACAACACGCAGAACAATAAACAGCATAAAGTTGATGTAAATTATTTGGACTACCAAATTTAGTTGGAAATCTTGTGATCTGCCTGGCTGCCCCTCTTTTTCTTTGACATATGTATGCATATACACTTGCCAACACGAGCAGCCTTATTACTATAATAACTTGGCCTTATGCAACTTGCTAAGAAAATGAGTTGAGTCAAATTTTATGATTTTCGGAATGTTGCATTTAAATTTTAAAGTGTAATCTTTAAATTTGTAAATGAAATTATATTATTTTATATTTCAGATATTGTCAATTGATGCCATATCTTACGCCTTCTTTTAATATCTCAGTATTAGTTCAGTTTAATTTCGAAATATCGAAAGAATGATAAGTGAGATTTTTTCATTTCCAAATATTGATTAATATTGGTATGATCATATTGACAGAGTCTAAGATTGGATCTTTTCGTTATGAAATATATAGAAAAAGGTTAATGATTACATTATCTCAATTCTACGTTGGAATAATTTAAGAATTATTTCAAAAGGGAAAGATGTATGAATCAAGATATATTGGTTTTTAGAGATAGTAACATACACTTAGAGTATTATTTACATTGTAGTAAAATAATCGAATGTATATTCTATAAATAAGCTGAGGTGCACCCCAGTTGCATATAAAGCAGCTTGATAACGCTGAAATCTATTATATAGTATAACTAGAGTATTAAAAGTTCGTCAGTATTGTTTTGAAAATTTGTATATTTGTCATATTTGTAAACCATCAGCGTGGCCAAGAGTCTAAACAGCCCACGATGTGGAGCGACTCGAGCACTACAGTGAAGCAGTGAAACGAACGGACTTTTGAGCAGTGACTGACATTTCGCCTCAAATCTCAAATGTCAGACGATTGTGATTCCGACTCCGACTCTGACTCCGAGTCCGACTCCGACTGTGGCATGACAGTTCAAATGTGCACGAGACCATTTTGTTGAATGTGCCATTTTTGGCGAGTCGAATGTGGGCTGGGTGGTCTGTGGGGTGCTGGGGGATTTGCTCTGTATGAGTATCCATTGAGCTTGTCAAGCGGGGCCGAGAGCGTGATGAAGTGCAGCTGAAACTGGCGCTCGACTCGAGCTCCAGCTCAATCTTAAGCCAGCCCTGAGTTTGTTTGCGCTGCCGCACATTTGAAGCGCCCTGAAAACTGAACAGACACAGACACAGAGACAGCGAGAGAGCCTTGCAGCATCGCTGTTGCAGTTGTTGCAGTTGTTGTCGTACCGGAAACCCGCTGCGACAGCCTATAATTTGCAAATTTAATTTGCAACACACGCCAACATGTGACCCCAAAAAAAAAAACAACAAAACTACAAAATGTTATAAATAATATGCAGTTGCCAGTTGCTGTTTACTGTTTGCTGCTTGCTGGTTGCAAGTTGGAAGTTTGCTGGTAGGTGTTCGATCGGTGGCTTACCTTAAACTAGAAACGTACAACTTATGAATGGAGCTGCTGCGGCTCATGAATGAATTCAACTCGGGGCTGGGCTCCGCCGACTCTCAGTGTGTGTTTGTCTCCGGTGTTCATGTTCGATTTGCTGCCAGCAATTTTTTATGCAAATCCCAAAAACGTCTTGCGGTTTTGTATTTCGCTCTTTTTTTTGGTTTTGCCAAATGAAAATCCAACAAATTTCAAAGTAGTTTATGCGCTGCTTGTTTTAATGATTGTTTGCGGTTTTCAGATTTGTTTTTTGGTTTTGAGTTGACTATTTTTTTTCATCTGCTGCGTGGGTTGCTACCAAGTTTTAACAAACGGCGGCGGCGCCAACAGGTTAAAGCCAACTGCTGCGTGGGCACATCTTCAAGCTGATGTGTATCTGGAGTAGCTAAAGAGCAAGACGACGTTTATCACTGATGACCTGAAATCATTCAGATTTCATCAGACGAGCCTTGACCCATTCACTGCAGGGACAACTCTTCCAAATGATAATGCTGAAGATGATCTAATGTGATATACATAAACTGTGCAAGTGTATACTTTTGAAAATGCATTTTTGTATTGAAATTTTGGTATTTGTATGACCTTTTTTTTACAATTAAATGCATTTCTAGGCTAAAATTACTTTACAAGCTAAAATATTGCTATTTTTAGCCTGATTTTGGACTCTAAAATTAATATCACAAGCATTCTTATAATTTCGCGATTATATTTTTTGAAACAAATTTTTTTTCGAAAAAATTGAAATATTAGAATTTTTTAAAAGTTGATAAAACTTAAATGTAATGTAAAAGTAGAGGACAAACCATAAGCAAATTGGTCTGGAACTCCATAATCGGTTCAGTTTTGGCAAAGTTATGTGAGTTTAAAGTCTTCAAAGGGTATTTGTGCAAACATTTTTGGTATTATACTAGTGAAAGCTATCCACATACTCGATAAGAGTATAAAACCATCGGATCGCCGAAGATATTCCTTCACCATTTTTTTTTTAATTTTATCTCTTTTAATATTTGCAATCACATTGTAAATCCCTGTAAGACTGCTGATAATTCCTTGAAATCCCAAACTCCAATCTTCGCATCGTAGATGCAACTTAGGAGTGCATTTCAGTGCTTTTGTATGTATGGGTATATTACAAGGTTCTCAGCTTCCGTAGCTCGACACCCACACACACAATGATATAAACTCATACACGTATGTAATAGTGGCTCACTTCATACCAACTTGTGGCCTCTGAGCTATGACTCTATTTTTAGATACATGATGCCGAAGTGGCGTTCACTTTGAAAGCCGTTAAAGCGACATACAGATACACAAATTATAACTTAAGCCACGTTAAATGCAAACCGCAAAAACCAAAAAAACTGCCCACGTGCTGCGGTTTTCTGATCTAAACATTTCGATTTCGATTTAATTCGATTGGACCAGACGCAGACATCGGACAGAGTCTGGCGCCAGTTCGATTCTCATGCAAACAGGTGACAATGCAAAAAATACAAAAAAAGCATTTATATGGGGAAAAAACAAATACAATAAATATAAACTATAAAACACGCTCATCAAATCCATTCATGGCACACTTTTCCAGCCCACACAAATAATGTGATAACTGTGATCCACTTCGTTTTGCGGGTCAAATTGATGAGCCTTTCAGGTTCATTATGCTGTTGCTGGTGGTGCAGCCCATGATGAACACTGTGACAAATCTTTTCAGTTTGGCAACTTACCAACTGCAATTCATCAGCTGCATTGTGCCACCAACAGAGCTGTGAGCCGGCAGCAATCGCCATTCAACATTTGCCATGTAAATGGCAATTAAGTTGCCCGCAAGTGCGTCTCGTGAGGTCTCTTGAACTTGTGAACCGCAGACAAAGCCACGGCCAAAGGCAAATGCATTGGCAAAGGCAAATGCATTGGCAAAGCCAACAGTGCTGCCAATTTCGCTTTTTTCCTGCCCACTTGTTAAATGTGGCTTATTGTCAGTGTTATTGGAATTTGAATTGAATTGGTGCAGCTTTTTATTTGCATTAAATGTAATTAGAGGCAAATTTAAAAGAAACTTATTTATAACATAAGAAAATATAATTAAAATATTTTTAAAATTTTAAATCACATGTTTTTTTAAAATTTATTTTCCTTTTATAGCTTAAAAGACTTTTTTTTCGATTTTTATTAGGCAAGCTACATAGGTTATTTAACCTATTAAATAACAAATTTTGTATTTGAGATCTATTTTTAAGAAACTGTCACACAATCGCCTATACGACTATAACTAAATTTAGAGTTGGTTTATACGTATTTATGGAAATATGTCTTTTTCCATGATTGACTTCTAACTGGCAGTGTATCGAAACAATATAGGATAAGAGTTCTGGTAACTGTAAGTGTATCGGAACAATATAGGATAACAGTTCTTTCAACATGAGCTTAACTTGCCTTTTTAAACTTCATATATATATATAGCAAGGAGCCTAGCTTTATTTGGCTTGTCAATTGTTGGCAGCACTGACAGCCAATGCACATCATGAGCTGTGCAGTCTAGGAGGAAGTCTAGGCCGGTTGCAGTTTCCTTAGCTCATTTCCATTTGTGCAAGTCTCTCACTCGCTCACTCCGCAATTAATCGCCGCTCAACTGGCGCACTGATTGCAATTAATCTTCATTAAAGCTGTGGCCCCCGTCTAGCAATCAGCATCAGTGGGGGAGTGGCAGGGGCAGGGGCAGGGGGAAAGGGGCGAGGCACGATGTCCTTTGGCCCAAAGTGTTTGACATGGGCGAGCGAAGCACGCTTAGATCCTTACAAACCAATTTGGTGATCATTCGTGAGGTGTTGTTGTCAGCAAACAACAGCAAGCAGCAGCAGCAGCAAGCAGCAACTGCAACTGACAACAACAACGTTCAAATGACCGCACAGCAATCACCTTAATTAAACATTAGGCAAGCCTCAATGGCTTGGCCAGACAGCAGACGGCAGACAGCAGACAACAGCTTGGAGCTGGGAGCTGGGAGCTCTGCTCTCTGGTGTGGTCCATGTCAGCGATTTCCGTTGCAAAAGGCGCAAAGGTTGCCCCAGCGCCGATTGTCGCCTTAATTTTCTTGCAGTTTTCTTGGCCGTTTGCTTCGTGTTTGCTGCCAGTTGTTGCACTGTCAACGCTCTTGACAAACTCTGAAAGGCTTTGTGTGTGATTTTTCATTGGAAACGATCGCCCAGCTTGATTCTTATATGCATACATACATATACTCACACAAGTAAAGCGTACAAAACGGGTCACGTTATTAATTGGTAAACCTTTGAGAGAGAGAGACAGAGAGATTTATGAATATTGATTGCAACAGAAGTGCAACTGAGAATGTGGCCATGGCCTGTCTGTCCGTCTGTCTGTCTGTCGTGGCTTGTCGCTCAGATTGAGTCAGCTTCCTGTCGATTAGGGTCAGTCAGCTGTGTGACTACTGTAGCTGCAATTTCTGCTACTGCCGATCGGTCAGCTGGGGTCATTTCCTGAACAATTAGTAGCCTTGCCATGAGAAAGATTTTTTATTTGTATAGCTTATGTTTTTATACCCTGAACCCATTAAAAATGGGTAAAAAGGGTATTATGGTTTTGTGCAAAAGTATGTAACAGGCATAACAAAGCATCTCCGACCATATAAAGTATATATATTCTTGATCAGTATCAACAGTCGAGTCGATCTAGCCATGTCCGTCTGTCTGTTCGTCTGTCCGTCTGTATAAACACGCAGATATCAGAGACTATAAGAGCTAGAGACTCATATTTGGAATATAAGTTCTCGTAGTTCCGGGACAGTACAAGTTTGTTTCATTTGATCGATAACTCGTCCCGTTCAAAAGTTATCGATAAATTTCAATTTCAGACCACTGTTTTTGATGTAAGGACTGGGTTCAGGGTATCTCCTAGTCGGGCACTCCCGACTAGAGCACTCTTACTTGTTTTTATTTTTATGCTCTTATGCTCTGTCCCGGCTTTGTTTTTGCAGCTCCATTCGGCAATTAAGCGCCGTCGCGTATTTATGATATTAATTAATTAAGGCAATTTGTGTGCATCTTGGATATACGAGTACTTAGCAGCGACTTGTCTGCTTGTCACTTAAAAAGGGGCAACTATTATTGAAACCATAATCCGAATCAGAGTCACAAGCAACTGTTGCAAAATGCTCAAATTAAATAACCTTGTTACAGCATAACTGAGCTTTGAGTCAATCGTTTGTGACCTTTGCAACAGATTGTTTTCCAAAAAGTCAAATTATGCTGGAATCCTGTATGCTATACGAAAAAACACACATGCCATATTTGATATGCCTTACGCTCTTTTAACTCTCTAGTTATGCCCAAAAATCAAGTGTCGGAAATCGAATTTATTTGAATTTTTTTTTTTTTAACAGGTGTAGCCATTGAATTAATAAAATAAACTTGATCTTTGAGCATATACGAGAACTTATATTCGCATGTAATTTTATTAAATTAATTGACTTGTCTCTAAGATCAGATCTGACAATATTTAGAAGCCAGCATTTGCATACTTTTAAATATTATTTAAATATATGAAATTGATTTATTATTAAGTAAGTCACGCTACATTCGCAAAAAATGTTAAGGCCGTCTGTGTCAGTAAGTAGTTAATGTGTAGTAGATCATATTCTATGCACATGCCGGCTCGATCTGTCCACGATAAAAACGTTGCCATGTCGATGCCAACATTGACACACTTTGGGTGGTCTTGGCGCTGACTTAATTTTGGCAATAGCGCAAAGGCGGCGGCGACCAAACCCAGACGAGTAATCGATGGAACGTGTGACGACGACATCGACATCGACATCGAAATCGACATCGACCGATGCGTTGCATGCATTCGCGAGTGGTTCCAGAGGTAGAGGGAGAAAGAGGAGAGGGATCATATCGGGGCACGGCCAGACCTGGGCCAACACCTGTTGCCCATTGCCATGGCAAAACAAAGAAGAAGAAGACCAAGACGAAGACGAAGACTGAAAGCGAAAGGGCGCTGGTGGCCGATGCGCTGCTGCATCATTTGCGAATTCCATTTCAAGTTTTTCGTTTTTGGCAGCATTTCAAAAAGAGAGACATCGTCGACTCTATGAGAAACGAACGGACGCTGCCGGAGGCGATCCATTGAAGGCGCCGTCCAAAATTACAAGCGAACAGCATTAAAGTGCGCAAAAGTTTTTTATTTATTGAGCTATTACACAGAGCGAGAGAGTAGATGAGAGAGCGAGAGAGAGGGGTATAATACACGCTGGCTGTCAGCTCATTCATAGATTAATTTTGGCAATTTATAGCCGCGTCGCGATAGTTTTGAGTAACTGCACCATGGAACGACATGGAACATGGAGACCAGCCTCTGACGACAGCGACATCGACTGTCGCCACAGAATTATGCAATGAGACAGCCAAAATATGTGCGAGGCGCCACAAATGCAACAGACAACAAACTATGTTTATGAATACACTCGCATTAACTGAAGTCGATCGGTTGGAGTAGTATTAGGAATCTAAAGGCTCCTACTTACGGTTTAACATTTGAATAAACAATCGAAAGACATTGGAAATCAATCGATTGTAGCAATATTTACAAGTAATACTTATTGTTTATCGCTAATGCTTAACTGATTAAAGGGATCGATTATGACTGTAATCAGCTTATTAAAGCAGACGAGGTTCAATGTATCATAGTCTAATAGAAAATATGCAAAAAATGCATTGTCTTATAAATCAAATTCGACGAAGAAGAAGAACAAAATCACAGAGAAAATTGCAAATATAGTCAGCTATCTTAATAATTGGTTAGTTTCATGAAATGCTTTCACAATTGGAAATCAAAATTCGTAAATCTAAGAAAACCAGCACTCTCCTCAAATATATCTTAACATATCTCTCATATCTGTCAACTGAACACAACTTTTGAGAGTGTATTACAAGTTCGACTTCGAGTCGCCTTGCTCAGCAAATCTACTCAGCTACTAGCCGTCTTATTGCATTTTTGTGTTGGCAGCACGTATCTGGCAGATACAATTATGAATGCGTTCGCGCCACTCGCCTATGACAACTATTCACACTCGACTGGAGTTAATTATTAATTAAATGCTGCATTTGTTGGGCGACTGCAGCAGACGCAACTTCTGCTTGATATGGGGATGCTGGGATGACTCACCTGTTCCATTGCTGCCAAACCAAAGGGCCACGAGGTCCTCGCTTGGCGGCGTGTGATGATAATGATTGCCGTACAGATACGGATTCGGATAATCGAGCAGAACGCGACGCGAAGCAGGCGAGGTTGTCTCAGCTGTGGGAATAATGCGAAATGTGGTCAACTACACTGCAATAACAAAACACACTAGCCACACTCAGAAACCAATATGCCCTGGGTTTTGGAAAATCAACTCAATTCTCGAAAGTGAATTTGCAAAGCGCACTAAAAACCAGTGTTATCATTATACTCTTTTCGAAGAAAATAGTATATTAAGTTTGTGCTGAAGTTGTAGGCATAGAAGGAAGCGTCGTAGACCCCCAAAAATTACTGCCAGTATGCTTAGAATGACAAAACAAATTGATCTAGCCATGTCCGTCTGTCTGCCTGTCTGTCTGTCTGTCTGTCTGTATGTATGCAAACTAGTCCCTCAGTTTTTGAGCTATCGTGATCAAACTTTGCACAGAGACTTATTATTTAAAGGGACAGCACATTGGTCGGAACCGGCCGGATCGGACCACTATATCTTATAGCTGACATACAACTGGAAGTCGGTTTTGACCATAGATCCCTTGTTTTCAAAGCTATAGCAATGAAACTTTGCACAGATACTTATTATTTGAACATACATCACAGTAATCGGAGCCGGCCGGATCGGACCACTATATCTTATAGCTGCCATACAACTGGAAGTCGGTTTTGACCATAAATCCCATGTTTTCACAGATACTTATTTTTCAAACATACATCACATTAATCGGAGCCGGCCGGATTTGACCCCTATATCTTATAGCTGCCGTACAACTGGAAATAAATTTAATATTTCTATAGAAAATTTTACAGCTTTTACAGCTAATGAAAGTGCTGCAGTTGGCAGAGTGAAAATTGTCAAAAGGTTCGAAAAGAGTATTAAATCTTCGGCATGCCGAATCCTTTCCACTTGTTTAATTACATGATGGTATTTTAAGCAGAAATATGTTGATACTAACTTTGGCAGTTACTTTGTCTTTCTAGATATACATATTATTTCAAATTTGAAAGCAGACGTTACTATTTTGTATTAGCAATTATATTTAAGCAAAAGTTAAAACTGCTTTTCATACACACTTGAATTTGAATGGTGGTTTTCTTAATTCTCGGGCAGATTTGTTCTGAGCACACTTTAAAAAGGGAACTGAAGGGTTGAACTTACCTTGAGCTAATTGGGCAGCATACTCCGATGCCTTCTGCAGATTGATGCGCGGACGTGATTTGGCAAGCTGTTGCTGTTGTTGTTGTTGCTGTAGCTGGAGTTGTTGTTGCTGTTGTTGTT
This sequence comes from Drosophila flavopinicola, assembly GCA_035042425.1. Taxonomy (NCBI): domain Eukaryota; kingdom Metazoa; phylum Arthropoda; class Insecta; order Diptera; family Drosophilidae; genus Drosophila; species Drosophila flavopinicola. Next base: position 1,614,266 of record JAWNLL010000233.1, read on the forward strand.
GCTCCTGCGAAGGATTTGCAATGCTTTGGCTTGCTGCCGCTGCGGCGGCCGCTGAAGAGTCCAGCAGCAACTGTTGCACTTGTAAAATATCCACGTACTCGTCTAACTCCTCCTTGCCAGCAGCAGGCGGGTGATGCAAATAACTGGGTGCTGCTTGGGTGGCTGCAACAGCTATTGCGCTGCTGCTATTGTTGTAGTAGCCAAAGCTGGGTGCCGCCACGCTGGGCACAGCGAGGCCTGGTGGTGCGGTAAACTGCAACGGATTGCGGCTCAGTGGTGTCGTGGGCGTATTGAGTGAATCCTGCGCAGCAGTTGAGCTGCTGGCCACAAGACTTAAGCCTGCCGAGTGCTGTGTTGCTGTGGGCTGAGCAGCAGCTGCTCCTGCTGGGGGCAGGGGCAGGGGCAGGGGCAGAGGCGGTGGCGGTGAGGGCGTGGCTGTGCCTGTGAGTGTCACTGTGCTGGAATGCTGCTGGCTGCTTATCACTTCATTCTGCCGCCTCATTGTCAGCAACATTTTTGTGACTGCTGGACGCGTTTTTAGCGAGCGAAAACGAAATTATTGAAAATAAACAAGGACCGAACAAAAAAGAAAAACGAAAATGGATTAACCGCGTTGACTCCATTTGTTTTTGGTTTAGCTCAAAAAGTGACACATTTTGATTATTGAGATTAGCACATTTTTGTTTGAACTTGTTTTGATTTGGTTTTTAAACTTGTTTTTGAAATTTTTACACGATTTGCACTTGTTTGAATTCCATGTCTTCAAATCAGTCTTTATGTTGGACTTTTTTCTTAATATTTGATTGTAATCAATAGATTACTATTTTAATGATCTGTAATAGATAAGAGAAAATGTTAAAAACAAAAACTATTTTCTAAGGTGATTAGAGTTGTGGATAAATTTTTGATTTTTCTACACTTTATGAGCTCATGTTTCTAGTTAATTCTTAAAAATCTATTTGTTCAGCAACTATTGCTTAGATTTTATAATTTTTGCCGCTTTTATAATTACCTTTTAATAAAAATTTTCTTTATACAATTTTTGTATATTTTATAAATGTGTAATTATTTTCACAAAACCACATCTAAATATATACGACTATATTTTCTTAATTCTTCAGATATTCTTTTATTTTTTAAATATATTTGTTTTCACTATAAAATAGACCATCAAAAATTCAAGATACAAAAAATTAAGATAAATAGTTTTCAATAAATATTTTCTTTCAAAAATTGTGCGCAATTTGTAGAACTGCCGACGGGTATTTTGTTTTGTTATGTTTTGTTATTTTTTCATTAAATGCTCGCACATAAAAAGATTTTGGCACCAAAAATTGAATTTAAAAAATATTTGTTTCGATATGCATTTTTGTTTTTGTATAAAAATGTCTTTCAAGTTTTGCAATTTGTTGTATTAGCAAAATTATTATATGTTTATATGATTGACGGCGTCGCGGGTGGCAAAGTGAAATCGAAAGCAGCCGAGACGAGCCGCTGAGCCGTCAATGCGCTACTGGCGCGCGAGCGGTGAAAATTGAAAATGAAAATGGAAAACTCGGCATCGGTGAAAAATCGTATCAGCAGCAAACAGCCAAATCAACAACAACACAAACAACAACAACACCAGAAGCGGCGATTCGGCTGCGTTGGCGTCAACATCGGAAACGAAACGAAATGCCCGAAAAGTGTTTGCCTCGTCATCAGCAAAGAGCAGCGGCAGCAATAACAATAACAACAACAACAACAGCTAGAGGAAAACTGTATCAATGTAATTGTTGTTTTTTGTTGCGTTATATTATTACATATTACGCTTTTTTCTTCTTTAATGCTCAATGGCAGTTTGAGCAGCTCTCGTTTGCTCCAATATTGCCTCTTCTCGGTAAACGCTCGCATGTGGGTGCTGCGAGAGCTGTGCGATGAGAGTGAAAACCGGCATTTCCGATTTGTTGTTGGAATAGGCGACCATCGGCGGCAACTCCTGTCTTAGCTGCCGGCCGTGTGGGTTGAAGAGAGGGAAAGAGAAAAACCCAGAGAGAGAGAGCTGAGAGAAGGAGAGTGAGAGAGAGAGTGGGACTGGAAGAATCGGAGGACGGCGAGGGCGAGAGTAGATGTGGTCTAACAAACTGTCAACGTTTTGGACTCACTGCAATTGAAGTGAGCAAGTGATGCGCTCTCCCAGAGCGATTCCTTTAGCTAGTACGTAATAGTTTGGCAAATATATGTATCCATATCTGCATATAGCGTCATATGTTGCTTATCTATGCAGCAATTGCTTTCACTTTTCGTGCTGCTTAGCACAACTATTGATAATTGGCAATTATCGCACGGAATGACGTATATGTTGAGTTATATTCAATTGATTGGGACTATGATGCGTATGAGTAATGCTTGATATTAAGCATACGCAAATAAGCCACAGGTCGTATGAGTACAAATATTCTGATGGCAGAAAGTGAGCAGGTTATATTTAAAGAAGTCAATTAATTCTTATGACTTGCAATATTCCTAAAAATATTTCTAATATTTAAATAATAAATATATACCATATACTGTTCTAAGTCTTATTATTTCTACATAGCAATTAAATAGTGCATTCGAAAGCTAAATAATTAAAATACACACTAGAGTTTCTAAGCGACGAAATTTTCAACCTTCTACATTTAAAGATATTAATCCATAAATCTTTGTGAATTTATATATTGACTTAGTTCTTAGTTGACTTAGTATCTTTCGGCAAATAGCTTTATAAAATAATGTTTTCGACAACTCACAAGCATCTAGTTCAGTCCTCACACATTCGTGTCGTTTTGCAAATAGCCTCAAGTATCTTACAAATTGCGCTGTGAATTTGTGACTTTTAACTTTATGCATTATGACATACTATACGTATCTCGACATTTAGTAGTTGCCCTTTTGGCTTGCCAAATTCCGCGAAGTGCAAATGCTTTAAATGTGAATGTTAGCACCCACAACTAAAACCGGAGCAGCAGCAACTACTATAGCAACGGCAATAACAACAACAGCAACAACAACAACAACAACAACCTGTGCGAGCAATTAGAGTTGCAGGCAGTGCCGAAAAAAGCAACAACAACAAAAAGGACCAACATTCTATTTGACATTTAAAGGTCAAAGTTGAGCATCAATCAAAACGCGCCATGAATTGGATGAGTGGGAGAATGGCAGCCAAACAAAAGTAGCGTCTGCTCCTCATAAGTAAGAGTAAGAACAGGAACAACAGCAACAGCAACAGCAACAACAACAACAACAACAACAACAACAACGACGTCATATCGTATCTCAATAATCACATGAAAGAAAGGAGCTGGCAGCAATATGGCAACTTTTAGCCAGAGACGAAAAATGATAAGGAGCGAGAGAAGCAACTAGCAAGGAGTCAACGAAAACATTAAGGATAACAGCAGAAGTGAATTTTATGCTGGCATTTCAACTTGTTGATTCTGCCAGTTGGCATTTCGCTTCCCAACTTCAGTGGGGGTGTCCAAGGAGAGGACCTGCCTGAACTGAGAGTGGGTGTAGACAAATATGTTGTTTTTGTTTCAAAAGGAATTTCATTCACAAGTCTCCCTCGAAGAGAGAGGCAAATGCTTGTCTCTGTCGCTAATAGATGCGATTAGACGCCCACTAATGCAAACGGAAAATTGAGCAGTGTCCCTAGGGACAATGTAGCAACGAGGTTATTAGCTAGTTACCCTGTAAACAGTTTTGCTGGATTTTTCAACAAACTATTGTGCGAAAATAACCTTTAGCTTAAAAATGTCTAAAATCAAGCTGATTTACAAAACATGTTAGCTAACAATAGATTTAAAATTCTTCTTTTTATCTAATTCTTAATTATACATTAATTTAATCAATTAATTGAGTTTTTTTAATATTTTTTTATTTATGAGTAACTAAATTGGGGAAAAAGTAAATTCTTACTTATATTGGCAAATAACATTATATTCAATGCTTACATTATTACACCCCTAACGCAATGCAAGCACGTTGGCTTGGAAACGAAGTAGATACCCTGTAGTTCGCAGATAAAAGTCCTTTAGTCAAGAGTGCTTGACTAGGAGATGCGCTGCAGTAAGATAAACCAGAACAGATATTCAAAGCTTAGATCAATGAATAATATTTGCATATACCCTATAATATTAAGATAAGTTTGTCGTTTGACTGTTGTATATCCATTTCGTGCGTGCACAAAAACCACACAAGCAGAGCAGAGCAGAGCAGAGCAGAGCAGAGTATCACTATAATAAGGAGCTGAGGAGCTGTACATGCACATAAGTATACTTCTATATTTGTGGATGTCGATGGTACTTTGCCCTTTGCGGTTAGCTGTTCACCTGGCACGTGTGTGGGCGTTTGTTGCTATGACAGCAGTGGGCTGAGCTTGGGATGGGATGTTGTATCTGGCGGAGCGGCAACTGTTGCTGCCCCTGGCTCAGATACACAAAATGGCGGCAAATGCCAATACACGGGGCGAATGTTTGAATGAATGAACTGCAGGCATCAATGAAAAAAGCTCCAGTTGTGACGTCATGCAGTGAATTTGTCTTTTTCATTCAACAAGAAAGACTCATCGAATGCTTGAATGAGAGTCACAAAATCTGTTGTGGAGTCGAAGCTATACAGAGAAAGAGAGACAGATAGAGAGAGAGAGAGAGAGAGAGGGATAGGCTAAGAGAAGGAGAGAGAGAGAGAGAGAGTGAGAGAGAGGGAGCGGTTTCCGTGAACCGTTTCAACTTTGATATTTGTCGTGCCATTTGCGAGTGTTATTCAAATGTCAAATTGCAGCGGAAAATGTTCTCCGTTCCGCTATTGCACGGAATTTAAGTAATGCTGACCGTAATTGTAAGCCGAAGCCGAGAATGTTTTTAACTAGTCGCGATTTCAGTTTGCTGCGGCTACTTGCGGCACTTTTGACCTTTGACTTCATGTGCCGCACGCGCTCTATTTGACATTTGCCATTTCAAGCACTTTGTACGTGTATGTGTGTGTGTGTGTGTGTGTGTGTGTGTGTGTGTGTGGTGGGAGGAGGAGGAGTGGGGAAAGGGGGCGTACACACATGCGGAGTTTTGTGTTGGCGTACAGCAGCCCATAATTGCCCGGCTAATTGATTTGTTCCACCATTAACGGAGTCGCTTCTGTGCGTAAATCTGTATTAGCTAAGCATGGTATTTAATGATCAGTATTTTATCATGTGGCTGCTTTTTGCTGCAGCTACAATTTCAGTTGCCTTTCTTGACTTTCTTTACTGAAATCTTGCATTAGCTATAGACATGACTTATCTAGCTATTTGCATTCTAACATTTCTGCTTTCTCTTTCATTACCTTTTCAAAATATTAATATTATTATTCATCTATTATTTAATTATTGTGTGTTTATTATATTCTTTTTTCTTTCAGTTAAAATATTCTATAATTTCCCTAATTTTGCCTTGTTTTTGGTTATTTAATATATATATACTATATATATCTCTTTTCTAACTGTATGGAGATCATCTATACATTTATTTTTGCGGTATCACATTTTTCTACTAATTTGCCTAACTTCATAATAAGATTTTGTTCCTCACATCCGCTGCTGTTTCTCCATTTGTCTACTTACAACCCAATTTTTCTTCCTTACTAGCAGCCCTTTCTGTTTTCATTAAATTCTCTATAAGATTTCTTACCAGCTATTTTATACAGTTGTCTTTTATCTTGCGTCATTCGTTATACAAGACTACACTGAGTTTCAGACGCATACTCGTTAAAAACAAGTGGAGAAGGATTATCTTCGGCGTGCCGAAGATTAAATACTCTTTTCGAACCTTAAAGCAATTTTTACTATTTTTCCGTGACTGCTTATTTAATTCGCAGATATTAATGTCGCATACATATACCCCTACATATAAAATAAAATATATAAAGGTATTCATGTAAACAGGGACGTTTCACTATCCGCAGCTCGTGGACGCGTCCCTTAGCATTCATAAGTGCTACCGAATTGAACAATATACAAGTTTCAGTTTTTCCAAAAAGTCAAAACTACATTACATATGTATACTACAATATACATACCAAATTTTGTGCCTGTTGCTCTTATACCTTTCAAGGCCGCTGTCGGAAATTGAATTGTCATAAAACTTAATCTGAACATACGAGAGCTTATATTCAGAATTTGAGATCCATATTTTTTTTCGCGTGTCATTGGTTTTGCCAATGAATTTAAATTTTTCTTTTGAATTATTCTATTAAAGCTACTTTATGTATGAAAAAAAAATTAGAAACAATTTAGGAAATTGAAAATAAATGAATTTGACTACAGCTATTATATATTTGAAAAGAAGAATAAGAAAAAATGAAAATAAATGACCAGTCGCCGCTGGTTTCGAACCCAGGTCCT